>JAODUP010001092.1:2500-112152 GCA_025642065.1 Paralvinella palmiformis | reverse complement strand
TAAATTTAAAAAAATTAAATGGTAAATTAATTTAATTTAATTTTCCTGTTCTAAACATTGAACGGGGGTAAATGCCTAAATAGCAATATCTCCATATAGATCAGTGGCATATCTCATATATATATATATATATATATAAAAGGAGCTGTCTCCACTGAATTATTTAAAATAAAGGGGGACATTAAAAACCCTGAGGGTATTTCGGCTCCATCTTTCCGTACTGCTCCCCTGTGAATGGGGGGGGAGGTTTTCTCAACCACCCCAACATAGGGGCTGTCCGAATAGCGACAGCCTGGGGATTCCCCCTGAACCCAAAGATAAAAGGGAAACCAAAGCTCTGGATTTATGGCCATTTTGGTAACACCACATTAAGTTTTAAATTTGTAAAATGGATATTTTTTTTTGGGAAACTTCAAATTCAAAATTTCTCAATTCCAATTAAAATTTCTCAATTCCAATTAAAAATTTTCTAAATTTCCCAAATTTCCCTTTTTTTAAAAAATAATTCCAAAAAAAGGAATTAATTAATAATTAATTTTATCAGAGCCTTAAATATAAATAGTCTTTGTATATATATATATATATATATATATTTTTTCCCGAGACTACATGCGCGCATCCTGTAAATAGCAAAGACGAATGAACCTTGTCTGATACCAAATACAAAATTCAGATCAATTGCCTAATAAATCAAGATCTGATAATTTAAGCCCTTCCTCCCACAAACCAACTTTGTTTATTCAATCTGCTCAAACCAATCAACTGCATCCTTTTAAATTTTTTTAAACATTCCGAGTCATCTAAAGTTGAATATCAGCAATCCAAAGTATCAAATTATCCAAAGAAGGGGACTAATTTGATAAGATAGTCTGTTATCAGCATACAAGTGGCATTCAGGGCCATATAACACAGGGTCAATAAATTAGGTATATATATATATATATATATATATAATATATATATATATATATACCTATTATAAATATAGTATATATATCTATACCTATATTTATTCCAATTCCACTCAATTCCATTTGGTCAATTCCACCTCAAATTTATCAATTCAATTCCAATTCCAAAATTTTCAATTCCAATTCCGTTTTATTCCGACTCTTTTTTTTGCCTAATACTTTTTACCATTAGTAGTTACTCCGAGTAACTACTTGGAATACATATTCCAAGTAGTTTATATTCATGGAAGAAATATTTCTGAATTAAAAAATTAAATGGTAAATTAATTTAATTTAATTTTGCCTGTTCTAAACATTGAACGGGGGTAAATGCCTAAATAGCAATATCTCCATATAGATCAGTGTGCATATCTCATATAATATATATATATATATATATATATATATATATAAAAGGAGCTGTCTCCACTGAATTATTTAAAATAAAGGGGGACATTAAAAACCCTGAGGGTATTTCGGCTCCATCTTTCCGTACTGCTCCCCTGTGAATGGTGGGGGAGGATATTTCTCAACCACTCCAACATAGAGGCTGTGCCGAATAAGCGACAGCCTGGGGATTCTCCCTGAACGCCAAAGCCATAAAAGGAACCAAAGCTCTGGATCATTATGGTTCCAGTATATTGGTAACACCACATGTAAGTGTTAACATTGTAAAAATGGTATATTAATTTTTTGTAGGAAACTTCAAATTCAAAATTTCTCAATTCCAATTCAAAATTTCTCAATTCCAATTCAAAATTTCTCAATTCCAATTCCTTTTTTTAAATAATCAATTCCGGAATTGAATTGACCCCATGTCTGATATATATATATATATATATATATATATATATCAGAGACCTTAAATATAAATAGTCTTTATATATATATATATATATATATATATATATATAATATAGGCGCATGTACATACATGCGCGCATCCTGTAAATAGCAAAGACGAATGAACCTTGTCTGATACCAAATACAAAATTCAGATCAATTGCCTAATAAATCAAGATCTGATAATTTAAGCCCTTCCTCCCACAAACCAACTTTGTTTATTCAATCTGCTCAAACCAATCAACTGCATACCGTAAATACGTCAAGATACAACCATAATTAATAAAGAAAAATTACTTTAGCTAAAACTATTTCAGTGTCGTGGCTTATTTCATATGCACAATGTTATGGCTCATTAATATTTGTATTCAGTCAATATTAAAGGTCATCGAAAGGAAATACCCATGGCCATATACAGCATCAATGATTTTTTTGCTAAGAAACAATAATTTTAAAATATTTTTCTGTCCAATACTGCTGTTTGAAATTTGCATGAAACTGATATTTCTATTTTTTTATATAATATGTACTTTCATTTTACGGCTTCTCCGTAAAAGTAGTTTTAAGCATGTTGCTCTTAGTTTGTGTAATCCACTTCCCATCAACATCCGGTAAACAAAAAGCATTCAAAATGTTGCTAAAGACTCACTTCGTTGTGGTCCACTTTAGGAATTAATTATAGTATCTAGTCAGTCGTTTTAAACAAGGTGTATATATGTATATATTTGCTAATATTTTGTGCAAATGTCTATTTTTTATTATTCGATTTCCATTTGTTAAACATTTTATGTGTGTCTTTTTAGTATTTTGTTGTTGTCGTGCAATCTTTATTTTACATTTAGAGCACCTTTGAACATGTTATGCAATACAAATAGAAAGAGTGCTATATAATAATAATAATACTTTTGGTAAAAATATTTAAAATCAATTTGTTTTTGTGAACACTAGATCATGGCGAATTATTTACACTTATATCTCAATTCTAAAGTTGTCATTTTTAGCTATAAATAATAATAATAATATAAAAATTATGACTAGTCATGTCAAGAAAGTATACTACAAAGTATTTAAAGCGTTACTTTTACTTGAACATCATTTAGAAAGGAAAATTATACAGGGTTCAAAATAATAAATTTACAATTTTACATATTTTTATCTAATGAGATAATCCCTTGTATTCGCCTCTAACATAGCATAGCATGATGGACTGTTGGCATAACTTTCGAATGTGAACTTTAATTATCATATTCACCGAATCAATTAACAGTCTATAGATAATATAATTAGTGTTATCTCACAACAGGGTTGCAAAACAATCATGATTTTTTCTAAAATAAAAAAAACCTATCAGATTTGTTTTTATTAAAATCGATTTAAAAAACAAAACAATAGTCAAACATTTCCTAACGCAGAATACTAATGAAGACATTTCTATTGATCTCTTAAACTTGAAAATCATACATATGTTCTCATATTGTACTATGACATTGTCCAATCCCTCCACTAGGTGCGCCACTGAGCTCGATTCTTTTTGAGGATATTGGCGCAATAAAAGTTTGTAATTATTATTATTATTATTAAATATATTATAGATCTAAGCTAGTCCCCTCAAAAAAGGATAATCAGGTCAAGATCGTTGGATTAACAGTTTGTATATGAAGACGAGTTTTTCTGCCTTAAAGTTGTCTGTTCTGAGTCTGTTCCTCAGTTTGGAGTGAACTAGACCAAATGTAGAAAAAATACGTTCTTCACCAACATTAGATGACACAGCGCCAAGGATCTGGCGATAAAATGTTAATATAGGATTATTCAAACGACTTTTTCTATTATTTCCACCAAGTGTGGGAAGGGGGTGACACTGAAGGAATTAGCTCATAGGTAAACATGTACGGCTTGAATGGGCCACTTTGACTACGGAAATTGATTATCGATAAATGGCACGATGCGTAATTCTAACTGCAGAATTCTAAAACAGCATCTTGACTTGTTAAGACTACAGGGTGTTGAAATATAATTAACATAAGTAACAATTGAATTTTTTTAATTCATTCTTGTACTGCGAGTTAATTGACAAATGACATGTTTACCAAATAATTAATAAAAATAAATGCACTAATAAAAAAATCAAATAAAACCTAATCAAAAAATTTTTTAAATCGAAATGCATGTTTAAATTTTTTGTTTTGTAGTGATTTAAATCATTATTTAAATTACTGATTTAAATAATAAAAAAAACGTGGCATGTTATCTCGTGTTTCTAGACTTTAAAAATCCGTAATGTATTGGTACTGCTGCCATGCCATGCCATGCCATGCCATGCCATGCCATGCCATGCCATGCCATGCCATGCCATGCCATGCCATGCCATGCCATGCCATGCCATGCCATGCCATGCCATGCTAATATTACTACTACATCCACTACTACAATGTTGTTGTTTTAGTTATCACCACCACCATCATCATCATCATTAGACAGTAACTTACACCTTAATTATCGCCTTACTGTAAAACACGAATGTCTTTTTATTGACCTGTAATGGTTTTAATGATCGCAATTAAACATTCGACACTATAATATAGTTCCTGACTTAGAGTAGCACGGTACTATATTTACTCGGCTCCACTAAAGGTTCACGACATGTAGTCCATATACCACAATAAAACACTTCTGTTTGCCAGCGTGTATATTTTGTATACAAATATCCATAGCTGTATATTTTGTATACAAATATCCATAGCTGTATATTTTGTATACAAATATCCATAGCTGTATATTTTGTATACAAATATCCATAGCTGTATATTTTGTATACAAATATCCATAGCTGTATATTATGTATACAAATATCCATAGCTGTATATTTTGTATACAAATATCCATAGCTGTATATTTTGTATACAAATATCCACAGCTGCAAATGTGGAAACCGAAAGTGTTGACCATAATGCCAAATAACAGCAACGAATATATTGACTGTGGATTTGGTGCCTATGACAAAGCACGCATTTAATATGTATGCCAACGACACATAATGCTATGCTATGTGTCGGACTATGTTAACCGCGTATACGACGCAAATATATTGGATGTAGAAAGCCCGGATTGGATGAAATGTCAACTAAAGAACGCCGTGTCCAACATCCTAACGACTGAAATATGACACATACACATCGTGTTATGCCCGCGAAGCCATTATATGATTGTAGTTAGTGAGTGTATCCTTTATTTACGATGTGTCTATCTGAAACCTGTAAATCTAATACGTACGGCATTTCCCATTAAATCGTGCGCCTACAATCCGGTCGTATATCGCAGTCCGCGCGATATTTGAAGGCAACGATCAGCACACTTGTTAAAATTCTCCGATAATCCGGACTTTTAGTGTGTCCGTTTTAGAAACGAAATAGATTATGATTCTTTAACCAAATTTATTGATCCGACCGTGCGCAACTTCATTTGTTGCTGCTAATGACAACCGCCCCCAAACAAATGATGTACTGAAGTCAATGACCTAAAAGAAAAGGTCAGTGACTGAAGTATTTGTTGTCCTCTTCAAAATGCTCAATTAGCGGGAAGACTGTCATCTGTTAATCTCAGTATTCATTGGTTTATGTTTTGTGCTGTAATTAAATGTAACAGTTTTTTTTTTAAACGGTCATAATTTTATTTATTTATTGAACAAATTAATATTCTTAGTATCATCCTGTGTGATAACTATGTAGAACAATTATCACACAAGAAACATATTATCAAATAGTACAAATAAATTTCAGTCTAAACTTAAATTCAGAGAGAGAGAGAGAATATATGTGTGTGTGTGTGTATATATATATATATATATATATATATATATATATATATATATATATATATATATATGAGAGAGAGAGAGAGAGAGAGAGAGAATGTATATATATATATATATATATATATATATATGTGTGTGTGTGTGTTATATATATATATATATATATATATATATATATATATATATATATATACACTCCATTAAATAACATACTTCACTAATTTCACCTTTTCAAAATGTTAAAGCGTCTAGTTGTCAGCTAATGTCAACATCAAGCCTGCTAAACGTTGTCGTGTGTGAGAAGTCGACAATCAGCATGATTCATTAATCTTCATCATTCTAATGGGAACAGGCACTCGTATGCGGATAAACGAGACATGACTATATAATGTTAATGTGTTACGGCCATTTGTTGTTTACATCGTAGGCTAAATAGGTCGAGGGACATCCAAAGGTAACACCCTTAAAATAACCAAGCGTAAATTGAATATAATAATAATAATAATAATAAAGGATCATTCATCAAGTGTTGTATTCCGTGCGGTTTAGAATAGTTAAATATTTGGAGAACATAATATCTATGACTAACAGTACCTATTATAAACACATAGCCGTCTAATGTGTTCAATTGTTGTCTCATCCTGTCTATCTACTATGCCATCTCTCCAGTGATAACTGTTCTATAGTACCACAAAGCCGGTCGTCAACAAATGATAATCGGTGGGTGAAACACCCTACAGAGGCAAGCAGCAGTGGGTTTCCATCCCACCACTTGTATGTCCGCAGTGCAGCGCTTAACCAAGACCAGTACGAGGGGGGTGGGTGATGGGGGGAGGGGGGTGTTAATGCGACACGTGTCACTACTTTTTCGTGCTAATAACTCAAGTTAGTGTTTTGTCTCATATTTCTTTCGCCGGGGGGGGGGGAACTATTACTGGCTGCTATCCCAAATATTTGGGATGTTATCGTCAGCTCTAGCCTGTCCCTCCAGGTAATGGTCATCTTCAGTGCGATCAGGTGATCTGTTTGCCAGGTGAGACAATTAGTTATCAACGGCAACACGCTCAGATTGCCGATTTGATGGTAGACAGGTGTTAGCCAAAATGGCGCGCTGATGTCACTCAAACAAGCACATCGATGTCACCCAGACAGATACATCGTTGTCACCCAGACAGATACATCGTTGTCACCCAGACAGATACATCGTTGTCACCCAGACAGATACACCGATGTCCCCCAGACAGATATACCGAAACACAAAGTTAACGCTATAATTCAGTCTCCGACGGATGTTAAAGCAGCCAATAAATCAATGTATGAAGAAGAAAAAAACGCTGTTTTCATCGTTTCGGAAAGGGATGTTTTCGTTCATCACCACACAATAATTAGGAATTAAAATTCTGATATTTTAACAACGATAAAATGGTTTATTTCACATTGGTTTCAAGCGTTTATCTACACGTGTTCAGATATGCGTTTGTATGATTAAATATTGCATCTCTCGTATCTTTTATTAGTGAAAATGATTATTATAAAATATTTAAGAAATGAATCCATAAAAAAGTTATGATACAGTCCAATATAGTTATAATATGATATTACAGAATATGTATGTGTTTTCTGACGGGGTACGCGTGTGCGTGGTCGCGCGCAATGATAGCAACATAATAATAATAATAATAATAATGCCCGAAATGGCAGCTAATTTATTTGGCTGGCAACCTCAAATGAGGGAGAAGCATATGGTCTGTAATTTACAGCTTCACCACGGGAACTAATTGTAAACAAATTTGGAATTTACAACGGATGACATATTTGGTGTAGAAAATCTTACCAATTGTCTGGTTAAATGAATAACTCCTCGTATAGTGCCACGGCCGGGATTCGAACCTCCGACCGCCAGCATAGCACGATTTAAATATTAACTAAATTTAAGGATTTTATTGTAAATTTTCATTTACAGAGGCTACTAAATAACATTCATATATATCACAAGTTGTTCCTTAAAATATTGAGATTAGAATAGACCAGAGACTGATATTACCCTATACCTACATCTTCGTCGTGTTGACAACATCCTGGTATACTTACTGATCGATATATCAGATTTCTTTCTTGATTTTTGATGAAGATAACATATATATATATAATATAGATACCTATTGTGATATTTACAAAACTATAACCGTCAACTTATAATGAAAAAAGGAAATGTATTGCTTAATTTTCAAAAACTGTGTTAATTTTCGTGTCTGTGTGTGTGTGAAATAAATTAGTACTTAAACACAAAATGTCGGAAAGTGTGACTGAAAAATTGATAATCTAGTTTCCCAACGGTCGGGTTTCATTTGACAGTAATTAACAATATTAAATAGTAGGATATGAATTCGTCATAATATACCGCAGAAAACAATTGGCTATTGTATTTGGTTATGTGTAATAAAAAAAGGTTGCATATATCCGTGTTTTTTTTCTCCATTTATATTACTACATATCTGAACTCTATACGGTATGTCATTATTTATTTTAAAAAATAGCGCTTTAGATATAATACATATAGGCATGAACAAAATGAATATGAGACATTTGGAAAACCGCTAGTACCTCCATACACATATAGACACACACGCACACAGCCATTTTCATTGCTGTAGATGGATGATGGAATTTTATACCAAAACTATTTCTTATACGCGAAGATAAAATGACAGTTCTTCAGTTCAGAGAAAAACAATATAAATCTTTATTTCACGAGACATATGCCATTTGAAAATTGTCAATACCTGTCAACTTAATTAAATGGCTCGAGTTTTGTGAACGCCCTGTACATATGTATCACGCCAGTGTAATGTTTCGAAGATATATTATTTACAGCTCATTATCTACCATAAGACCACTAAAACGAGGGCAAATTTGTACAATCAATATCTAGTTAAGTTGTTATAAGCCTTTATATTTCAATGTTAATGTAATATGTTACAGTTTATGTATTTTTATTGGGGAATATTTAGTAAAAAAATCACACGGCGAAACAGATTCTATGCAGTAATGGTTTTTAACCGGAACTAGGCGGGGGTCAATGACGTACTTCTGGCGTAGGCTGTATTAATACGCCACAAAGTCATTAAAACTTATGGGTTTTAAACACATTATTGCTAAATATTGATTTACACATCATCATTAGTTAAAACAATTATAATCATATAATATGAAATGATTTCTTTAATACAAGCTTGAGTTGAGCGAGAGAATGGATACATTTATATGGACTTTCTTTTCTTGGCGGAAGAATCATGGCTGTGATGCGGTATGAAAAGTAAACTTAGTCCATTTTCGTTGAATAAGTTTTGGAGGTTTCCCGAAAAAGCCCGTGAACCACGCGAGAAACGTCGTGTAATTTCGAAGTTGCTGCAAATTTGGATTAAAGAAAACGAACAGATCTGAGGAGGGGTCAAGGTGAGCGGAACAAGGTAATCTAATTGCATTCACGAACGGCCGCGCGCTCTCCCCGTCGACGGTGTGAGCGTTCGTGTGTGCGGCAAAATGTCGCAGCCGAGTCGGACGATGGAGTCGAAGCCAGCACAACAACAACAGGCACCGCAACAACAACAACAACAAGCACAACAACAGCAGCAGCATTCGAGTCAGGTGCTGCACGTCCGAGACAACAGCGACTCGGATCTGCAGATGCTGTTCTCGGTGCTGAACAAGGACCATCGGCCGCAACAGGAATCGGTCATACCACTGAAAGAACGTAACCTGCCGCGTTCGTTTTTCGAGCCCCCACGACAACAACAGTCGCATAGTCGAGACGGCAGTCGGGATTCGACGAATTACGGGCTTTCGGCGGTCGGTACCCCATCTCCTGCCAGCATTCCCGGACTGGCACCGAATCACGGCAGATCTCAGTCATTACCCGCCCAACTACCCCTCCCGCTATCCGCCGCCCCTCCCCAGATCCAGCACGGAAAGCAGGCGAGTGTCGACTTCGCAGAAGACATGGCCAACCTGCACCTGCCACCCAGTCAGCCAAACCCGGCATGGGACCCCAAAACTGGCCAACAGAGATATTTCGGAAAGTAAGTATTAGATCATTTATATTTGATTTTGTGGCAATTAAGTTATAACTGAAACCCGTCATTGCTTGGCTTACCCTTATTTTCCAGTCCAAAGAAATACGATTATATATATATATATATTGTGATAGATATATATATATTGTGATATATATATATATATTGTGATATATATATATATATTGTGATATATATATATTGTGATATATATATATATTGTGATAGATATATATATATTGTGATATATATATATATATTGTGATATATATATATATATATATATATTGTGATATATATGTGTGGAAGGTTAAGGTACCCTCTCCAGTGACATTAAACAATAGGTTGCTCATTTGTTTCAAATATTAGTGTGATCCATTCGTTAGCAACAACAAATTCCCTGAGCCCAGTTGTCATTGATTAGTTTGGCCCATTTATTAGATGCAGTTGTCTCTGTTTTATTAATGTCTTTTGTATATTTGGTGATTGTCTTTTAGCAAAATTACATCAAGAGAATTATTGTTAACAGAAGTGGATTGAAACCAAAAAATTATTGTGATTGATGAGACTTCTGAATGTTTTGGGAAAGATATTTATTGGGAATGTTCAAATTTTTTACACGAAGTAACCAAATTCTATGAGGTAACTACTATATGACTGATATTTAAGGTAGCAGAAATATCCCAGTATTATGTCTATGACTTGTCTACAAATATTACCACAAATGTATACCTAACCATTAGTGGGTGAATGGAGTGACCACCAATGGAGAGGAGAGTTAGCCATGAAAACAAGAAAATTACAGATGGTGAGAACATATAGGTGGGGAAAGTTCTCTTTCACACTGAAGAGCAAAATATTTATGTCAGTGTGGTAACAATTTTGATCTACAACTTTCACTGTTAATGTGTTAGAATACAGTATTAAATCATCACTGGTAAGATTATTTATATTTGTAATAGTATACTATAAAATACTTGATGGAAACTGTTTATTCTTTGCCCTCTCGGGTTAGTGGAATATAAGCCAGAGAAAACCTGTGGAATGTTAAAAAAAATTGAAAATCTAAACATATCTCCTGTGCAGCATCCCAAGTTTGCTATCCCATGAGTCATCCTAATTTGCTAAAATATGACACATAAGATTAGTTCCACATTGAAATATTTATTATTTTGGTAATGTCATAGAACCTTGTTGATGTTGTCCAGATTACCAGCCTAATCTGTTTTTAGAATCTTCTGCTGGTAGTCACATGTTTATTACTTCTTAGTTTCCAAAGGAGGGAGTCAGTAATATGGGCACATACAAATAGAAATATTGATTGATGCATCATTAAATTTGATTACTGAGATGTCCACCTTTTATAAAGTTGTAGCAAAAAAAAAATTTGCAGTCTATTTTCACAATTTACATTTCATTGTTATCATAAGTAACTTTACCAGTAATCACCAATTGAAGTAAGTCCACTTGGGTGCAGTTCATTTCTGATAACGTTCCAAGACATTACAGGTGCATTATTCATTTATTGTGGGTTACCGGTTATGCACAATATCAAATGGTAATATGTGTAATACTGTTGTTTTTGGAAATTATGTTCCATCATATCCAGTGACTGATGAGGAGTGACTTAACATTGTTTCCAAGGCGAAATAACTGTCTTGGATCTAATAGAATGAATGAATATCAATTGTTTATACTCATGATACTGTCATGTTGGTTTTGAGAACAGTTCCTGTGCATTATTCTCACTGGTGTTGGTTAGTGTTTTTCTTGTTTGTTGTGGGGAGGGGGGGGGTCCTGAACAAGAGTGATAGCTCACTAGACTTTTACAGTTAGCTGCAAAGCTAATTACAAGAAATATAGAAGGCTCTGTTCACAAAACAGATAGAACTGACCGACATCCATCTTTAGGGAATATCCGACTTTTATGTGTGGTTTAAAATTGTCCATGGCGGGGATTGTTTCATTCAGTTTTAAAGGCTGTAAATACTTGTTGAGGCTGTTACTGTTAGTGAACCAGAAGGAATTTGTACATGTTTCTGAATTTTAGTAAGAAATGTCCAGTGTAGCTGTTGGTGATTAATTGTGACTATATGGTGTACCATAAACAAGATCTTGTGATCATAAATGGATTATAGGAAATTATTCGGCTGGATAAAATAAACAACCAAACAGTAAATGTTGTTTAGGGCAATTTGCACGGAGTAAATTGTTATTGAAATGAAGTCAGGTTACTGCAGTTTCTTAGGGCCGAATATCGTACAATTATAAAACTTGGTATCCAAGGAGACCCAAGGTTGACTTTCATGTATGCCATGTCAGAATTATTTATTGTGAGTGTGTAAGTCTCGCTGATATACTCATCACTGGGTTGTTGTTATATTTAGCAGTCACTTAGCTCAAGTAAGCAGAATTCTTGGAAGTCATGCCCGTGCCTTATTGTAATAATACGATAGACACTGCGTGGGCGTGTTATGTGTCCTGCGGCCTCACCACACTCTCTAGACTTATGACTGGCTGAATGCGTGCATTTGTTTATAAACATATCTAGAAATTAAGAGTTTTCGTTCCGCGTATTAAACAGCTCCGTTGTGCATGCATTCACCTACACAATGGTTTTTAATGTAAGAAAACGTCTACCTAAAAAGATGTAGGCAGTCAGTATGGATGTGCATGTCTATGCACACACTAGGGATGGGCTGCATACATAAGTACAGCTTACTAAAGCTTCAAGCACACCACCAAATACCGTTATTGGTGTGCACAAATACTTGGGCCCATCTCTTGCACGCACGCGCACACAGAGCTTTACTCACATCACCCTATCAGACTGTGCCGACTTCCAGTGTTCCCTTTTATATACTTTGGAAAGGCCTGTGTTACTGTTGGCTTTATTCCAGGCTAAAGCAAATTTGTTGGCTCCATTTGATAAAACAGTGAAAGCCGATAGAAAATCATTCACGCGTTATTTTGTTACATTCAGTTGACACAAATAATTCCCCAAACTAGACGTGATAATTGTTGTGTGTGGCCACATTTTCTGCTGTCACAGATCTCATTTCACCCATTTACCATGGCACCACATAGATGGAATTCTTTGCTGGTTATTCACGTTAAAAACGAGATATTTAATGTAACGGCCCCGCTCAATATTGGCCAGTTAACAGAGTTCTTGTTTTGTTATTAGTTTATGTAGAAAGTAAAACATTATTTTCTCTTGGAGTAGGTCTGTACGAACCTCCCCCCCCCCCATCTTCCATCCTCTAAGTAGCTGTTTTATCAATTGATGAAATTAGAGAGCTGAAGGCTGGGTCTTAATTACTTGATAAGATGAACAACTAGTATTATATATAGTCAGGTATGGGCATGTGCTGTACATATATTTTGTTCTAAAAGTTGATTATGAGCTGAACACTATAATATAATCATAATGGATCATCAGAGTGTGTGTTTGTACTCGTTTGCTGCGTTTTATTATGGGTGTGTCTGCTCTTAACACAAGCACTTTTATCAGCTGGTACTGTGCGCGACCTGACCTGACCTTTTGGTGTGGCACAGATACACAGTGGGAGCATCGGCCCGCCCTCTGGTCAGTCTGTCGTTATCTCCAGCTAGATAGAGGCATCAGTTTGTATTCATGTCAGTGGATGCGCGTGAAAGTCTGAGATTAACGGATGGGATGTTATCTGTGTCAGAAACGCAGAGGGTGGGGGAGTATGAAGTGAGGCCTGTCAATGTTTAGAGAGATGTGTACTACTACAAGCTGATTTGTTAGTGATGGTTTTATCACCATACTGATGTATTGTTTGTTCCATGGGTGTGGGCGAGCATGATGGTTTTGTTGTATCTGTCCCACTGTTTATTGTGTAGATCAGTAGCCTACGGCTAGAAAGTAGCATCCTGACCATTCCTGTATGACTGAAAATTGAGCCCCTCTAAGAGCGACGTTAATTTCCATCCATTTTGAACTTTTGGCAGTCCGAAACCAACATTTGAGTGGGATTATTATGCTGCTAGATGTGTATTAACTTACAGATATGTTGGTGTAGAAGTAACCGGGGTTTTGTTTAAATTGAAACAACTACTTTAGAGAAATGATGATCGCTGTCCTGTCAGTCTGGTCTAATATTGGTGATGTTAAGTGAGAAGATGAAGTTTTAGCAATTTCCCTTAACTCCTGTATTTGGACCTTGATTCTTTTGTATATAGACATGATGTATAATATGTTAATCAGGACTATATGATGTATCGTTTGACAGAACAGCAAGCCTAGTAATACTGTTGATGTGTTTAGAAATACACACACACACACACACATATATATATATATATATATATATAATAGTGCTCTCAGAATACACATTGGCTACTAATCAAGGAATATAGATGGTACTGTGATAAAGATTATGGTTATCATGGGATCAAAAGAGGATAGATGTAGTATAGATCAGGATCTAGAGGTTAGTCAGTCATGAATCTTCGGAGAAGAGCAGCTTGTGGAGTACAGCTATATTACAAGTCATGGAGCACAGTTATAGCAGCAGGTCAGGGATCATGGACAGGACAGAGAGCAGCTGTGTTACATATCCAGGCGTTCTGATATATATATGTATTATAGGTCAGGAGACCAATTAATTACCATATATAACTACTGATTATCTGAACACTGGTTTTAATCAGCTGGATGGATGGACTCTGGCTAGCTTGTACAAGGACACCGTACGTGGGATGGGTAGGACACGATGACCTCCAACTCGCCCTTCGTCATTAGTCTTGTTGCGTAAACACGCTATTGTTGCTGTTACGTGCTATGTATTGTAGTTTGTTGTTCACCAAGAAGGTGTAATTCGTTCGGTTGTGTTCTTTCTTCATTTCACGCTGCAGCTACATCGGGGAAAGAAGTGCCTTTCTCTAAGAGAAATGCCTTTCTCTCTGATTGAGATAAGTTTAGTGCGTGTTTCTCTGCAGCGTTTCATCCAGTCCGTTTTTGCTCGGCCAGCTTGCACTGGAGAGAAGTGATCCGGATTTTTCGAGTACAGGTCCGGATGAATCAGGCTGCTGGCTGTTTGGTGTGGCCCCCATGTTCTGACGGTCTACTGCTGTTTCTGCTCCCGAGTCGTGCTTCATACAACCCTCATCTGTTTGGTATCAGTATGTGTGTGTGTGCGCGCGTAGAGAAAAATAACAACTCCGTTGATGTGTTGATTTCCTGGCTGCTGCCCTCAGCACCGTTTGTTTTGTAGCTAGCTCTACACTGTGTGTGTGTACTCCCGCAGGTACACATTTAGCCAGGTATACGAGCAAAACAACGACTTGAACAAATTAATACCAGCCCTGACTTTGGTGCCTAATTATTGGCCTGTTTAGGTAGAAGCCACTTGGTGAGAATATGGCGCTGTGATAGTTAATGGTTAGAGCAATGCACTATAAACCTGTTGGTTGCGGGTTCAAATCCTATTTATGCCTGTATTTGTCGGATATTTCTCCGAAGTAACAGCCGTTCGTCCCAGATATGACCGCCGGCTAGTCTAAACAAACTCTCTCTCAATAGATCTGCTAAGGTATTGCGTTGCGGATTTTTAGATCTTGGGGTCGAATCCCAATTTCATTTCCCCGGTTGTGGAAGTCATTAATATGTTCCAGGTGTGTGGGTGTTTTGAATATTCTTCCATATTCACGACACAATTAGCAGGGATAGGTCAATTTGTTCTAAAACTCCGTATTGTTGTTATACAGCTGGCCAACCATGTGTTAGCTGCTGTTGTAAAAGTTTTAAGCCTTCAGCTTGATCCATAGCTAATGGAACTTGTCACTGGACAAACAGATACAGGCTGTGGCTTAGATTGCCAAATTATCTCGCTGATTAAGCATACAGAGAGAGAGAGAGAGAGAGATATTGGCTGGCGGCCGTTGCCTGGATTTGTTCTTGGAGCGTGCTTACTTATAAGTTGTTAAAATGGAACTCACTGTTTACGTCTGTGTGTGCGTTTGTGTGTTAGATAGACTTTTCGTTCATGGCGGGTGCTGCTAGGTGGAACTATATTAGATAATGGAATGGAAAAGAGGCTTGGGTTTTTGTAGGCGTCGGAGAACAGGCATCACTGTATAGAGATGTATATGGGAAAACAGAACTCAGGGTAGAGACATCAATAATAGACAAACAGATCTCCTCATCAGTACGGACTGACATGTATTGTGAAAACAGACCCCATCGCACACAAGCAAATAGGAGAGAAAATAACAGGTCTCATCTCACATATACGTAGGACTAGGAGAAAAATAGACGTTGTCACACAGGCAAATAGGAGAAACACAAACTACACCATATATGCAAAAAGTTATAAAAACAGACACACAGACAGACATACACACACAGATATTAATGATAATTTAGTGTAGATTATATTATTGATATGGAATGTTTAAATGACTATAGCTGCCTTTTCACAGTCTACACAAAAAGGTTAAAAACACTGCTGATTGTTGAATCAATTGCTCACATACATTATATATATATATATATATATATATATATATGTGTGTGTGTGAAAATTAGCTTCGCCATACTGATAGACAAGAGGTTAGACACAGACAGACAGATACACACACACAATGAGAACATGACAAACAATAATAGTTGTCAGTCTTATATTTATAATCAGGGTGATAATACTAATGTTCAGAGCAGCTGTCTTGATGTGAACATTTTATATATAAAAGAGGAAAACAGTCATTCAATGGTTTGGTGCTAGAGGTAACATGGACATTTCTCATGTGTATAAAAGTATCCAAGAAAAAGTATTTTTAGTTATATTTATATAAGAAAAGAAACTTCACTGTATCAGAAAATGGGCACAGAGTAAGACCAAGTCATTGGTCATAAGGCCGATTTTCGAAGAACCAAAAATATCCCCCACACACAACAACAGAATAGCCAACAGTGAACACTTGGAACCAGTTCATGTCAAAAGCTGTGGGTTGTATGTGGATACCAGTCTATCATGTTGTTGAAACATGCTAACGCGAGATCAGCTAATCTGTTGTGTGAGAAAATTTATACAAATAATGACTTGGTGTATGGTATTTTGATGTATTTTGGAGCTTATTGTTGACAAATGGCCTTGTTTCATGACCTTATCTAGGTCAGTGAATGGACAAGGTGCCTGGAATTTGCATATTGCATGAAACCAGGATAGTGTTTTAGTAACAAATGTGTGTGTGTATTTGTGAGAGAGCTCGTGAATATATATATATATATATATATATATGTGTGTGTGTGGTCTCACATACATACATCCATATTAATGCAGTATGGTGTATTTATGGGCATGGGGTTTACACATCTAAATTTCTATGTTCCTAGCATTTATATTATAGTATTGTTTGACTGTTAGTCCCAAGGGTTTTCAATGTGGTGCGGACTCCTCCCCCCTGCGAATATTGTATTTAAATTCAAATGTGGACTGTTGTTAACTGAATCTCACCTGTCAGAGAGAACAGGCTGATAAATGATGGGGAAACCCTAGAAAGTTGGAGATTCTATACTAGCAGATGGTCTTTAAGAAGCCAAGTATTATAGCTCCTGTTTTCTGGGTGGTTAGAGTTGGGGGGGGTCCTTGGGTGTCTTGTGCTAGGAATGAGCCCGGGTATTGTTTGGCTGAGAGGGTCACAGAGGGGTGACTCGACTCCAAAGGACCAGCCCACCTGAACTGTGAACACAATCACTCACACCTGTCCCTGGAAGTTGGTTAGATAGACAGAGAAAGAGAGAGACCTGTAGATTCAAAATTTGGGTTCTGTATAGTGGCTGGCGACCTGTTTAAAGTGCGCATGTGTGCGTGCACGCCATGGTTTTTATGATGGGAGGCAATGTCTGTGATGCTGGCACAACATTTAGCTGGCTAACGATTGAGTGGTTTTTAGTGGTAAATTTAGCAAAAGCCTGTTCTCGACCATAGAAATTAGCCAATGTGGGTAGGTTCTCTTGATAAAAAAGGCAGGTCGGTGTACCGTGATCGGTACCTTGTGTGTTTTTGTGACTGCTGCCTTGCCGTTAGGTATTGGGTACTGCTGTAAGCAATAGGTGTATTTTTTCTGTTGAGAGCGGGGGTCGTTGGGGTCTGCTGAAGGGTGGTTTAGGCTGAAGTCTGGGTATATTGCCATAATGTATCGTTGCCTAGTTACGGCATGGTTGAGTTCTTTTATCATAGATTGGCCATTCATTGTATGTGTGCGCGCGTGCTCGAGCTCGGGTGTGCACTACAGGGTGGGCAAAATTGTTTACTCCTGTTCTGGTCACGGACTTATATAAGACCATCTGTTTTACCTCACACTGCAATTGATGCACACATAGATGACACTGGGCCCAGTCATACATCTGACTGAGCACGACGCATAAAACTCCGCCCCTATTGTTGTGCTGGTTGAGTTATGTAAGGGCCAGTTAATTTTGTCTGGCATTGATGTGCCATTTAGATAGCGTTCTATAGATGTGGTAATGTAAACAGGTTAATTATACTTGTGGTGACCTGTATTATGGTTTGTGACATATGCATGTCATTGCAAGTCAGTGGCAAATTATATCAATGCCTTGTACTGGACAACATTTTCTGGAGACAGATAACATAATTACCTGCTCTCACACACACACACACACACTGTGTGTGTGTGTTGTAAGGATGTGTTACTCATGAAGATCAGGCGTATATTAGCTCTGTTTTTATAGTTAAGTGTGTGTGTCTTTATGAAAATTGTAATTTTAATGTCAGAATGTTAAATTGCCAACTGTAAAAACTTCTTGAGTCAGTATGTCAATGGCTGTGTCCTTTAGAATATATAGATAAGCTTCTTCCGCTCTCATTGTAATATTTCCAGTATAGACTACCATCCCCAGCCATCACTGAAGTATATAAAATGCCTACAGTAATATTATAAGCATTTATGGCTTACAGTGACTGACTACAGTTCTCAACCTTCACTGTGCTCTCTAAAGTTTACACTATTACAGTACATGTTACTTTCCCCAGCCATCACCATAGTTTATATAATGTTTACACTGTGGGTACCGGCTACTTGTTCTGTTTACTTTAATCAGGACAATTTTACTCTGCAATGAGGCAGAAGCACCTTTACTTTATCATTATGCTGACCTTTTGGTGGTATTGTTTAAGGAGCAATTTTTCAATTCTCTTCTCACCATATTTCCTGTCCGAACTCATTGGTACACTGCCTTGCCTGGATAATTAATGCATAATGCAGCAAGAAGTATTATTTGGTGGAATTTAGTTGGGAGCATCTGGTGAGAGTCCCTTGATTGATCTCAACTGAAGTATTTAATAATATTTGAGTTAGCAGGCTTCATAAATCATCATAAACAAGAATAAAAATACACATGTACTTACTGGTAATATATTAAATGTATTTTCTGTGAATTGATGATGTGAAACATCTGTGTAAAATTTCATCACGTTTTGGCTTGTACCCACGTACTGGTACTAATGGGCTTGCAAAGATTAGTACCAAGGGTTTGCAGATATTGATACTAATGGTCTTGGAGTGAAAATAGGATAGTGGACTGACCCATTTACACTGTCAGTATTGCTGTGATATAGAACAGCATCGGATAATCCATAATTGTTTTATCTGTCTCTTATACATCCATTGATATACAGACCATTGAAAATAAATATTGTAATGTAATGTTGACCTTCTGATATTAAATAGTTTATATATATATATATATATATATATATATATATAGTTTTAAAGGAACAGTTCATTTCAAATTATAAATGATACCAAAATATGAACACGATCAACCACGCATTAAACAATTCAGTGCTGGTTAATCGATGAGGATGGCTCATCAAGAACATCAGTAACCTGACTTGATCGGGATCCAGATGGCTACATAATCCTTGTGCCAGATGAGGTCAGAACATGGACTTTTTTCCTTCCCATCATACGCTTCAGTAATTAGGACTATTTCCTTATATCTATGGTACCAGATGGAGTTTGTGATCATTGGTGTGGGATTTGGGATTACTTTTATAAGCATTACACATTTAAATCATATTATATGAGGGTGAACTGTTCCTTTATAAATGAAGTGAATGCTGTTAATTATTTGTATCAGTTAGAGAATTTTGTGATGAGTGACTGAGTTGGTGAGTGAGTAGTATTTAATGATACTTCAACATCAGTTGTGTCAACTCCTTTTGTTTGCCTTGTATATTCTTTTGGAGATATGTACTGGGATGTTTCTAAAATCCAAAAACTGCAGAAGTAATAGTCTTGATGTAAGGGAGTGTTGTATTACAGGGTTCGCACAGGTCCTTGAAAACCTGGAAAGTCCTGAAGTTTGAAAATTTAGATTCCAGGCCTGTAGAGGACCTTGAAAATCCTACAATTTGGACATATAGATCTATATTTCTAATCATAAGCATACAGGAATTCAGTCGTTACACTTCTTCCGAAATGTGGGTGTATTTTTTGCATGATAAAAGTTTGCAAATTCATTGAAAAGCTCCTCGAATTTGACATTGGAAGGCCCTGGAAAGTCCTGGAATCTGAGATGTCAAAATGTGTATGAACCCTGTATTAGAGAGAATTGATAAAGTGGTAAAATTAAAGCCATCTCAAACAAATTGCTGGACCATGTGTTCAAAAAATAGAATTTTGTAACAATCGGACCACGTTATCCTTAAGAAAATCCTAATAAAGGCTACATATGTCTGATATGTAAAATCTATCAATTAGTTGATGTGGCTTTGTCATTTACTCTCATTACAGCTCCCAAGAACAGTCACAATGGATGAAGCCAGGCAGTGGTAGTGCTGTTGCCACCGGTAATCCTCATGGTGGCTCCACCCCTCAGGGCACCCTCAGCCCTGCCCAGTCCCACACGTCGTCACCCTCGGGCTCCATACACAACCTCTCATCACAGCTGCCACCCGGATGGGAGCAGGGCATCACTCCAGATGGTGAGATCTACTTTATTAACCATCTGGAGAGGACCACAAGTTGGTTTGACCCAAGAATACGTAAGTATGATATGGCTCTGTTGGTCCTATTTTGTGGTCTGTGTTTTTTTTAATCGTAGGCCTTATCCTTGTTTTTTACAGAATAATAAAGAAATATCAAATTGTACAGTAACTTATACAAACAGAATACCTTAATTTAGGCACATATGACACTGACTAGTTAAAAGATTCGTGTCTGTCCAATTTATTAAATGTACACGAAGGCTGTAAGCTTAATGGTGAGATCTGTTAAATACCAGCTCGGATCCATTTCCTTTAATGCATTAATTCCTGTGTGTTGTTTACATCTGTCCATTAATCAGTACTGTCTACCATAAGTAGATGATAATAGTATAAGGACCTTCACTGTCACTTTGGACTGATTCAGCCTCACACTGTTCATGCCTGAATGTTATCAGTCTAGATATCATACAAGTCTTGGAAGATGATGACTCAGAAGCTAGAATTTTTACCGTTTGGTGGATTTTTTAAAGAGAAATTCATAGGTCACAGCCTAAAAACAGATCTGTTTGTTCTTTGGCAAAAATTTGTACGTCGAGTTTTTAAGAACAGGAAGTTCTTACTGAATAGATTGATTCATTTATACTTTCTGCTGTACTATACTTTTGAAGTCAATCAGAATAATTTTTATTGTAAATGTTGCAGTTATGTTTGATGTTTGTGTAAATAATACAACACTGCATTCATCTTGGTTTGTTGTAATAAGATGCAGTAATAGGAAAATTATGTCTTTTCTGGTGATCATTTCAACTATTAATGTTCTTTTTAAGCCCATAATATATATTTTTTTAATTTCTAGCAAAACACCTCCAGAGACCAGGTCCAATGAAGATAGGCAGCCCTGATTGTAACCCGGTCACCCTGGTGACACAGCGCAATCCCCCACCAGTCCAGCCAGCCCCACAACAACCTGCCCCACAACAGCAGGCAGCAGCACTCCCACAACCACCACCACCACCGCAACAACAGCAGCAACTGCCGCAGCAGCAACAGCCACCAACACAGCAAATTTCACCGGGACAACAGCCTCAGCAGCCATCGTCGCAGCCTTTGGTGATTGCGCCAGTGCCAGGTGCCCAACCAGTTAGACAGTCACTGGTAGGGCCTAGTCAACCACAGTATATCCAGCTAGAATTAGAACGGCTAAAACAAGAAAAGGATCGTCTTCAGAGGGAACAGGAGGAAATAACAAGACGGGTTAGTGTAGAAAAATCTCTTGCAAAAATCTTCTTTTATCCCCACTCTGTTAGTCTCAGATTGTCCTAAAAATGCACAAAACCCATTTCAGTTTGTACTGTTTTGATTTTCAGTGCCATAATCATGGTACATTGAACAATATGGTCAGTATGTCACAGTTATTAAGTAAATAATTTTCTTCTATTCACCAGTGTGTTGTGTAGAGATTAAGAATAATAATATTTCTTTTTGTTGTTGCGTTACAGGAGTTGTTACTGAAGATGATGACATTACCCAAGCCAAGCACTAACACAGACATACAGACGACGCAGGCTCCAACCCCAGCTACAATACAGTCCGTTTCGACGAGTGGTGTGGATCCATTCCTTGGCCAAGGCAGTAACAATTTGGAGTCACACGCCAGACAGAACAGTGGTGATAGTGGACTAGGTCAGTCTCTCTCTCTCTCTCTCTGTGTGTGTGTCTGTGTGTGTAAAGGTGCTGTAGCAAATCATGAGAATAATTTCGGAACTATTGTAATGTGTGTGTAATGTGTAATGTTTCATCAGATCTTAAGTTGTTGTGTATAACAAAAGCCTATAAAGTAATTATGTACAGTCATGATTTAAATGAGTTTGAACTGGCAATCTTGAAGTTGAAGGTTATTGCTCATCTATAAAAAGTAAATCATAAAACTGTAGTGAATGGGATGGATAAAAGACAGCAATTGTGAGAATCTCTCTCTCTCTCTCTCTCTCTCTCTCTCTCTCTGTGTGTGTGTGTGTAAATACCATGATTGGTGAGCTGATGGGTGAGGGTGACTGAGTAAATGAGCATGCTATGTACAATTATTAATGAATATTGATTACTGGGAAGTATTTAGGGGGTGGGGTGGAAATTCAGGTATGTAATGATGTGTCCCACATTTGTAGATTGTGTTTGTTAACTATTGATATGTTCGGTTGTGTTATATTTGAGTTGATTTATTCCCGTCATGGTTGGCGTTTTGGTATTTGGTGGCGTATTTGATTCAGTATTCCAACAAAAAACAGGTTCCGTATTCCATAGATTGCTATAGGTGTGTGGTGTGTGTGTGCTATATATTGCAGGTGGCATGGGAAACAACTATAGCCTGCCTAGGACACCTGAAGATTTTCTCAGTAATGTTGATGAAATGGACACACAGGAAGGTGGTGAGTACATGTATTGTTGTATATTCTCATCTATAAGACTGCTTCATGTATTGGTCAAATTGTGTCTGGTCTTTCAAATGAAGCGACTGTAAACTCTCATTAATCGTATGACGACACATCATTTGCAGTGGAAAAACTCAGCTTTCCCTATTTGAAATAAAATATTACCAACCAATTCACCGAATAAACAACCTACTATCATAAAACAATGTACCATAATCTTCCGTGTATAATGCGCACTCACGTATAATGTGTACCCATTGTTGATCAGATAAATGTTTAGAAAACCTAGTTTTGGTGTATAATGTGCAGGAGAAACTGGGAAAATCTGCAGCTGGACTTGGGAACCATTTTTTCCCAGAATTATGTAGATCCTTCGCTTATGGCGTCCTGATACAGGTCCACAAAAAGATCAAAAGCTGTTTGTCGCAGCCTTTGATTTCCATTTGTAATTGGTTTGATGTTATAAGTAATAAACAAACTTGTCTTAATTATGAGCTGTGATTTCCATTGTTTTGCTAATTAATGAAATATGATGCGTGTATAAGTGGAGATGTTTTGCGAGTTTTTACTGTATTCTATTTATGTTCACACCTTGTTTAATGATCCTTTTGATCATTTGCTAATTAAAGATGATAAAAGATAATTTAGTGATTTATTATAATAACCGTGAATTAACACAGTTCAATTAAGTTTACAGTATTATAAATAGGAATGCACATATTCTTTTATCTGCGCTAGCCTTATCACGGTAATATTTTCGATGGCAATTTTAAGTAGACCTTCACAAAGTTCGAACTATCTATGTGTTTATTGGTTTGGGGGGGAGTTATAATTAGTTCAGATTTACAAGATTTCTAAATTAGTTTAAATTTACAAGATTTCTAGTCTTGAAGACCGATTTTCTGTAGTAATAAAACTGAAATAATTTCAACAAGGAACTGACTTGTCACCATCTTGGATTAGGCTGCGTGGTAGCCTAATCCTCTTCCACATAGTGTTCAGGCAGGTCTGCACAAAAATAATAATAAAAAGAATAAAAGTCAAATTTATTTCCCATCGATGAGTTTAAGCTGTGATTGGCGGCTTTGTAAAACAAGTATTAAAAAAGGCCTTAGTAATAAAATGTATGTCTGTCTTAAAAAAATGGACACATTTAGTTATGGTGTATAAGGTGCACCCCTCCCTTAAAAAAAGATGAAAAACAGTGAAAACATATGCGCGTTATACACAAAAGATTATGGTAATTGACTGATTCTCTCACCCTGTATTTGTAAATGTGGCACACCTAATTTTGTCCTGTACCATTTCACTTAGAAACAATTTATTTTGAGGGATTAACTTCTTTCCATCTAATTGGCTTAGGAAACTAACAATAATTCTGACTTGTGATACCTAATGGTATTTTGCTGCCTACAATTTATGTTGCTCCCAAAATATCTTGTCACTCAGATGTATCAGTTTATCTCTGATGAGAATAATTAGGATTTCTCTGTATCTACCGGGTTTATGTACACATTATGACATGCTAAATGATTATGTTGGTAATAATTGATGCTTCATATTGTCTATCCTCATCTTCCCATTGTTAGCCAACTTACTAATGATCAGTTAAGCTCTTATCATATCATTTGGCTCTTCATCCAGCTGTCTATCCAGCTGGTTCTGTGTTCACAAGTCTTCATGCTAGAAGTGTTGTCGTGTGGAAATAATTTTACTGATGACCACCTGTGTAGTTCTTGAACATTGGTAGCGGTGTGTGTTATTGTTGTGTCTAATCCTGCACTTTTTTGTCTTAGGGTGTTCTGAAACTGAATTTGTAGTTTGACGAATGTTACAATTGAAAGGATATATTACATACTTAAAGAAAGCTGTTTGTATGTAGAGATAACTTTTAGGTAAAGGTCTGCAAAACATTTGAATTTATGAACCCTTCGGGAAGTGAGGTTGTGACCAGTTTTCTTTATTCCTGTTTATGTTCAAAATGTTGCTTTAAAACTATATTTATACACACTACAATAGCACAATATTTGCACAGACTGGAGCAGTATATTGTACTTCCACATCTAATTACAAAACAAAGTAGTAAGTAAGTTTATTTCAAACTATACATATATTTCAAACAATAGACAATAAACTGGTTCATATATTCTATGTATGTCTGAGTCAAACACCAAGACTTGCGTCTGTAATCCCAGCATTTGTTAATATACTGTACATTAATAATGATAAGTCTATAATCTATAGTTAGAGATCAGTGTCAGCCTAATAAACCACTCCTCCCAACATTTAATTCAACAATTAGTTTCAACTCACTAAGCAGTCAACTACATTAAGATAATAATATACAGGGTTAAGCATACCAAGTCTCATCTAATTGGGCACTTTATTGACTAACACCTATCGTACATTACTGCCAGATATTGCTAGTACAATTATATAATTCACAAGTTGACTATTTTTGTCTGTTAACAAAATTGATTTAAAAAATATTGTTGAAGTCATCTCAGTGTGAAGTGTGATGGGATGTATTTGACCTTGCAACGTCTATAAGCAGAACAGTTATTCCAAGAGATGGAGATCCCAGGGAAGGTGGAGAGTCTATAATCCGCATCTGTCATGCTTCAGCCCCCTGGTTGATGGCGGCAAGTTGACATAACTTTTGATTCCGACATTGTAATTCTATTTGTTTTATGTCTAGAATTCTAGGATGCTTTAGAATTATGGCTATAGCTCTGGAGATGTAATCCTTTAGGTAAGGATTCTTATCAAATCGAGCTACCCAACTATCTGAGATGTTTCCCTGGTTAGTCTTCCACCAACCCCAAGACTAAACTTACTCTCATCCGGAATATTTTTCTAATGGATTGCCGTCATTGTGTTAAACTGTTAACTGGTAATACAAAGTTCAGAAAATGTAGATATATGTTCAAAATCTAGGCACAGATCATGAAGAGTTTATTTCATTGAAGGTTTTGAACAGATCAACATCGCATATTCTTAACACTTGGTTAGGGTCCATTTAGGATCTGTAAGGGTTCAGTTAGGATTCTGTACCGATTATGCCAGACCTGGTCCAAATGCACCTAGATTTACAGATTCCGAAAAAAAATATTTTGGTTCCATGCCAGCGTGGCCCATTTTCGTGGAGGATGTGATATTTCTTGCCTGTTGGTGCCGGATTATAACGACCACAGTTCGACATGCCTTCGGCAGCAGTGAGATGTTCACTTCTCAGAAGAAATCGGCACAAAAATGGCTGACTGGATTGATTCACAGAAACCAGATGATATGGACTGTAAATTGTGGCAGCCGGCTACAGATTTAGCTCTCCAGACTATATATAGCTGAGCCAGTTGTTTGTTTTACCTGGTGCTGCTTCGTGTCTTGTTTAAACTCACCTTGGCCGAGTTCACTTAGAAGCAGCAGAGACTGGCTGTAGAGGTGCCTATGTGGGAGCCATGCTGCGGATTCTGCCTCTGGTCTGGAGCAGATGGGAATGGCAGGATCATGAGGTTGTCAGCTGCTTTCATCCAAAATTGCTGCCACATCCTGACTAATACTGGTTGTTGTTGTTGTTTTAGGGTGCTGGTTATGAATCATTGGTGACAGATGAGAAAGGGATAGAGATAGAGGGGGAGAGAGAGAGGGAGGGAGAGAGAGAGAGAGAGAGAGAGAGTGTGTGTGTGTGTGTGTGAAGCACATAAAATAAAATAAAAACATTATTCCACCAGTTGGATGATTCATCAGGTGACTGAAATAAGGATGTAACTTTTTATACTACAGTGTGTAATAAGAGACTACATAACCAGGATTACAGTTTCCTATCTTTAAGCAAAAAGAGTACCAGTATATTAGTAATATAACGAGTGTCTGTGTGTGGGTAGGTAATGAGTGTGTTAGTGATATCATAAAAACATGGGAGAGATAGGTAGGTAGACAGATAAAGAGATAGATGGAAGTAGGGAAGGGGGGGGGTGTCATAAAACATTCTGGGAAGACTTCAAGAGAGAATAGAGTATATTAATAATATTAAAATCATGTGAGGGGAGTATGTTTATTGGTAATATCAAGAGGGGGATAGATTATATTAATAATTTTGCAATAACATTTGAGGTGGGTGGGAAAAGGACTGTGGTGGACCATCACCTCATGAGGTCTTCAGTTATACTGTGAGACTAATGAGTCACGTAATGATCCGTTATGCCATTTTATATATATATATATATATATATATATAGAGAGAGAGAGAGAGAGAGAGAGAGAGGTGGGGGTGGGTCGGATAGATATGGTTACCAGCTCCACTTGGGTTATCTACACTTTTATTAGTGTACCGCCATCAGCATCTACTTGACGTGTAGATGAGGTAGAAAGCCAGTAAAAATGATATATTCCTGATTGATACAGACATGTATTGGCCATTTATGTGGCTGGAGGGATACAGGGGACTGTTATCCTGCCCCAAAGATAACTGCCGTGGCTTGCTTAGCCGCTGGCTGATCCGGACTGTCTGTGTCCAGATCCGGACGATCTGTGTCCAGATCCGTCTGTTAGTTATGCATAATGCACTACAAGTGTAGGACTGATTGTGTAAAGATGATTTGCGTCCGTGGACCAGATATACGATGCCATTTTCTGCAGGGATCGAGTTGAAAGCCCTCAGATATTTCTGTGCTAGTTTCCCATTTTGAGATGTTATTACTGCTAGCGGTTTTGTTTTACTTGCCAGAGTTTGGACTAGGTGGCAGCACTGGGCTGCTCGTAGTTCTGTGTGCCCTGCTTAATAAGGATGTGAGATTGATTCCAAAGCAATTTTCATAGAGTGTGATACTTATAATGGTATATATATATATATATATATATATATAATATGTTAATATACAAGTTTCACAATTGCAATTCTTTACAGTTATATATGCTGTTATCAAATGTAGCTTCTGTATTAATAATTAAGGGTACCATGATGCTGTCAACAATAGGGTGTATCATGGTTAAGTGATATTGTTATGTGCTGAATCTTGTCACTGAATGGAAAATTGTATTGTACTCTTAGTATAGAATGATCAGTTTACTCAATATTACTGTAGAAAGTGACCAAGTATACGTTGGTCACTTTTGCGCGTGTTTAATATCATATTGTGCCGGATGGCTATGCACGTTTTTAGAGAATCATTTATTCCATCTTTTATAATGACCAATTTGACCAAATAAACATAGATAGAATTAGAAGGCAAGTTCAGGTACACTATCACAGTAAATCTGTGCAAATTGATTATAACCTCAGATTACTGTTGCTAAACTGCTCACTTCCTGAAAACTAGATGACACAGTGTGCATGTGTGTGTGTGTGTGTGTGTGTGTGTGTGTGTGTGGAAATGTTATTATGTTGGAGCATCCCACATAAATATATTACATTGGGATTCACATTTCATACCTGTGTAACCAGTAAAGTCTAAAATGTGTGTTGTAACTTGTATTTTCATTGTGTGATATTCTGACCAAGGGTTAAGTAGCCCATCCCCATCTCTTGGGATGAGCAGTACAGAAAGTTAGAGGCTGGTCAGTGCCAAAAAGGGGAAATGTTATGAACTTGAGATCTGTGAATATGTTTCTGTAAGTTAAGGCTGTCCGAGTTCATTCTGGTACAGTGTGAAGACATTAGCACATCATTGGCTGATTGTTGGTGTTTTGTTGATCTTCTGGCTGCTAGTAGCCATAATCTTTGTTGACCTTCACCCAGCCTTAGTCCGTACATTGATCAGAAATTTGATTCTCTTTGTTTGGAGAGATTCTGGATCAGTGGTGAAACTTGTGTCTTGGATAGATTGGTTTTAACTTGTGTCTTGGATAGATTGGTTTTTAGCACGGGATAGATTGGTTTTTACCACTAATCCAGTATTGTGTGTATAGATTTGTGATCAGATGGATTTTCTTTTCAACTGTTGGGTCCTGTCAGTTTGTTCATTATAGTATTGTGTGTATAAATTTGTGATCTGATGGATTTCCTTTCAGCTTTTGGCTCCTGTCAGTTGTTCATTAATTTGTTAATATTTTAACTCCTCATAATTATTTTTAGGCCAGAAGCAGATGGTGAAGCCACAGAGCTCCGACTTCAACATGAACGAATTACAGAGTGGTGTGTGTATGGACATGGGTCCATTGGCTGATGCTGAACAGTCGGGTATGGAGAGTGAAGATCTTGTACCCAGCTTACAGGTAAAATGGTGTTTGTGTATGTGAGACAGGTAGGAGGGAGGGTGTCTGAAATTACTGGTCCTAGAGAATTGGACTTGTTGTTTTACGTGTAGTCTGGGTTATTTATATCGGGACTGAACCTAAGAATTTGATCTTATCTGAAATATATCTCATTATTTCCAAAATTGCTGTGTAAAGTAACTTTATGTAGAATTATAATATAACCCATCAACTGTGTTTTGATCAGTTGTAGTTTGTCAGAATGTAGTGTTGTTCCTTATAGAACATTCTCTCTGTGCGCATTTGTGTACATGTGTAAGTATCTATCGGTAATTGTTTGTGGGTCTTATCAGCTGGTGATCTTTTGTTACTGGATCCTGCCGTAAATGAGTGGCTTATTGGATGGTGGTGGTCTGATGTGGATTTTGGGGCCGTAGTTGGTGTTGACCAGAACCAGTGTAATCCCCATATAGATGATGGTACACACTTGTAGGGTATTCACATCAGGTGTATATATTGTTAATGAATTATGGCCATAATCCATCGGATGCGTTAAAAATATTTGCCGTATTTCACTGTCTAGAATGCTGTTTATAGTCACAGATCAGTTTAAAATGGTATTATACTAGTTTACAGATTTTCAGAAGCACATTGCATTTATTTCTTGTATGTTTTGTAGTCAGTTTTAGTTTTTGGTGACCAGTAACCTTTTGAATGAAATACATTTTTTTGGTATGAATATTTTTAATTAGATTGGGTCAAAACGCATTCATTAACTTAAAAAAGCAGCAAACATTTCTATCAAATAATATATGTGACTTACCTGTTTATGTATTTATCTTATGAGCACCAACAGAGGTTGTGTGTGTACATGGTTTGTGTGTGTACAGATTTGTTTGATATTTGTTTGATTGACATTAATTGGTGTTTTTCAGGACATCAACAGCGATGACTTGCTGAACGATGTCGATGTTGTTAAGATGGACAACTTGTTATGGCTGTGAGTCGCAGACATTATCAGACCGTACCAAGGGATACACATACATATAGTTACAGCTTAAAACTAGAACCATCTGAGTCTTCAGCATCGCCATAGCAACTACTCTGCTAATTCATTCAGGTTGCACTTGGTCGTCCTGTGACCTCACGTCGGTCTCCAAACAGTAGCGTCTTTCCAGTGTTATTTTTGCTGATTCATAAAACGTATTTTTAACAAAAGGTTGTGTCTGCATGTCGTATGCGTGAGGAAGTTATTCCATTGCTCACTGTTGAAATCAGGAACTGTCTGTGTCACATCGTTCCACAGGGGGAGGCGAGATGAATGCATCAAGCGTGGATCAAATTGGCTTCCGCCTTCGTTCTCGCTCCCCGACTTTGTTCTCTGATTGGACGATTCATTCATGAAATAAATTCCAAGTTGATCGTGCCTTTTTTTTATGTAAACCATTATGTTGATGTTATATCAGGGATTACTTGTTCTCTTAGCAGAGCATTTATTTTTGTTACAATTTCGCTCAACGTTGATTCATTTATGAAGGATGGAGAATTGCTGTTGTCTCTCCACACCCAAGTAATAGCTCACTGGTGCCTGGCTGATTGGTGGAGCGAGCAGCAGTGGCCAGACCACAGATGTTTGTGTGTATGCATTGTGCACAAAAGCAGTGTTTTGATTTTGGCTTAACCGAAAAGTAAATTTTCTGTGATATGTTTGGTAGTGTTCTCCATAGCCGCCAGCTGAACTTCACACCAGCTGGTAATCACTGGATTCAGCTGATGACTGCATCCAGCTGTGACATGTCTGTTGTTGCTACAGCAACTGAGACTTGTTCGGATGAAGAACTATACTTGGTTATCCCATCATTACAAAATAATATGGTGCTGTTCATGATTAATCACTGTGTGATATATATATATATATATTCACACTCAAACATTAAAAGCCACTTGATGAAAGCCATATGTTGTGTGACCGAGTGCGAGGTATCCACTCTTATTGGTTGATTATGGTGCTGTATGGGGGAGGGGGAAGCTTCGCACGTGATCTAATGACCATGTTGTTCATACTGTACATAGGCAGTGATTTCTTTTCATTATCAGAGAAACTTAACTGTACTTTCTGAACAGAACTGTATGATAGATTAGTTAATGTACAGTATAAGAAGTCCACACGTGTGTGGCACTGAATGAAGTTTTCGTTATACCGTAACTACTTGTGCATTTTGCTCCTTTGCACCAAAAATGCAGAAAAACACATGAAAAAAGCATAAAACATGTGAAAACGAAGAAGAATATCATTTCAGTGGCGTTCGTCGTTTCTTTCTATTCATAGTTCTATCACGTGGTTGCATGCTATATATCCTTACATTTGAATATATATACATATCATTTTTCGACGTTTCACTGTTTTTTTTCTCTATGAATATGCTCAATTACTTCACTATTGTTATGAATAGATTATGTATATTTTCCTCTTTTTATATCGCCATGTTTCTCTACTCGTGATTTAAACTCGTGTCCTGGATAAAGGAGAAGTTTTATCTCCCAATGTGTATTTTGTATACGTATGTCTTCCGTGAAATCTGTGTACTCAGCAACTGTCATGGAATTTCAGAGAACAATTTTTTGCACATTATACATATATATATATATATATACACATAAGCTCAAGTTGTCTTTAAGGAAGCACTGGTCTTTGTTACGGTCTTATCCTGTTAGTAACTTATTTCTTTAAAAGCTAATTGAATTGTTCTGTTGTCGGTATATGTTACAGATTAAGAAAATATTTCTGCAGCCACCCCTCATCCCCCCCCCCTCCAAAAAGAATTATTGCCTAGAAATATTTCTCTGTGTTAATTTATCAGATGTTCTGTCTTGTTCATGTAAGGTTCTCGCGTGCCTTTTTATCTGTGCCGTGATGGTCCAAGCAAAGTTACAGTGGATCATATTTTTGTACAACATTCGTATATAGTTTAATCATGTGCTTGTGATGTTTTACAGATAGTGTATAGGTTATGAATTCTATAAATTTGTGCGTATCGTACTATATTTCTATATTCTAACATATTGTATAAGAGTGTTTAGTTCTGTATATGCATATATACAATGTATATGTATTCTATTGTAAGCATCTTGTACTGTTTGATGGTTGCCTTTGATCATGCAGCTAGGTCTGTGTGTTCACCGAGCCTAAAGTGCATCTTTACATCTAATGTCAATATATCCGTTTGTATGATTGCTATATATGTATTTAAATCGTTATTCTGTGTGTGAGATAATTCTCGATATAATAATATTCTTGTATTTTGTGAACGATTTCACTGTTCTCTATTACATTTGTGAGCTGCTCTGAAATGGGGCGTTTCAGTTAATGACTTAGACTATTCTTTATTTATGCATGACTGCATGAAGAATCTGCACGGGTTAGTTTCGGGTTCAGTTCAGGCCAGATCAGAAACTGTTAACCAAAACATTATTTAGTGATATCAATTAGTCATAGGGAACCCTTCCAATCTATGCCAAGCTTAGCATATAGCGTACTGCGACAATTTGCTGCCTCGCTTTGAACCCTTGTGACCGAAGCTCTTGTCGAGCTTTGAAAAGATTACCCCCATTTATCCGCAATGAGATGCCATCCCAAAAGAAATCAAAATGAATTGGAGACTATTTTTGTTTGTGCCATCCCAGACTGAAAACGGATTTATTTTTGTACATTGTTACCCGATGTCGTAGCATAAATCATAAGCATCCAGAAATGTCGGATGTTGCAGCTGAGATAGAGATACGATTTAGTACTGGACCAGTTGATAACAATGCAGTGTTATTGTATCTAAGAAAGCAAACTTTTCTCTGGTTTCCTTCAAGTTCTTCACTTACTTGTTATGTGTATTTTATAGTTTAAATATTTTGGGTGAAATTTCAGATTTTATTATGAGGCTTCAGACACTCGTACTTATATAAAGCACACTGTATAGTGAATGTTTTGTTTGATGCTTGGATGCATGTGACTGCACACTCACACACATGCACACAGCCAGATTTCATCAGTTTTTGAAGCATATGCGCATCATGACTACCATATCAAACAAACTTAATGTTGATAAATTAGTTATCAGATTTGGGGAATTACCAGACTATGGTAATTGATTATGATTACTTGACAATATAACAATTACAACTATATTACAGATTATTGTAACTGTTTATGGCTATATTATAAAGTAATCAAGATTATAATGTATATCGTCAAAATTTGATTATCATGGACAATGCATTTAAAATTAAATAGTTTGTGAATGTTTATAAACTGTATAATATGAATTATATATATATATATATATATACACATTTACTGTAATATATATATACACACACATTCTCTATAATATGTATATAAATCATCTTCATAATTGGAGGGGGCCTCTGTGGTCTAGCGGTAGCGTGTTGGACCACAGATCACTACTACCCATGTTTGAATCCCGGCGTGGGCATATCTGAAGGTTGTTTCGTCTTTCGCTTCGTCTCATTGCCTTTGGAGGTCGCTCGGCCCATTTAGCCTACCTTGTGCACAAAAGTGGCCGTAAAACATCAATCATCATCTTCATAATTGGAAATAACGAGTCACTAATCTTCTAAAATTAAAAAAAATTATTGCCCATAAATGATAAACATGGAGAAAAAAAACATGATCACGCACATTATCTAAAAGGCAAGCTAGATTTATTGTTTTTTTTAAAAATAAATTATGGACACCCCATCATCATTCCTCTTTATATCACTAGATTTGGAATTGTTCGACTATTTTGGAGCGACATCTGATTGTCTGATGCAGCCTATAAGGCATCACCATAATAGTGACATAAGTCTGTGTAACAAACTTGATAATTAGTACGACTACAAGTTATGGGGTGGAAACTCACAAACATATTCTGGGTGTAGGAATGGGGATAAAATCACAGTTTTGTTCTGGTTGTATTAATATTCGTGTTATGGGACGACATAATATAAATGATTGAGCATCCTGTGCAATCGTGGAAGTAATCACCCGTTACTATTACGTCTACAATGTCATTGCATATGGAAATTAGTTACCAGAGCTCATATATTTGGTTACCCCATGTCTCATTTGTATTTAAAACAAAACACCGATACAACACACAATGCTCCGCAGTTTCATGAAGCACATACATGTATTATGAAGTATCGAACAAACTTGATGGACATAATATTTGTACTGCAAATGAAACAAACAAAACTAGCTTTTACTGTTATTGGCAAACACTGGCAGAATGCCATTTTGATTGGGATCAAATTATGGAGAAAGCGAACATGTACCCGATCAAATGCCAAAAGGTTTTGAAGTAGTTATTCTTCACCGACACAAAGGGGTTCCTAAACATTAGCATTATTATAGGATTATTCAGTAACGCTAAACTCCCATACTGCCACAACACTGGCTCAAGTTGACTGGGAGAAATGTGCATTTTCGGTGTATAATTTTTACAATTAAGGACAAACAAAAATACATGGATATCGATACAAACCAAGAGACCTACGTTTAGAATATTTAATAAATGAAGCATCGAACATTTTGTAACAAAATCAGTAATGCGCAAACAACTGCCTAAACACCAGGCAGTTGTTATAATTGTTATAAATCACCATAATCTATCATCATTAATTAATCCTTTAGGTATGAACTAAAAACATGTTTTGAAAAGCCTCACCTTGAAAGGTTATACTCCTTTAAAGTTTTTAGACAATTCCACAATAAAAATTTACCATCAGCAACACAGACATCACACAGCCCACCACCAAACACAGTGAAATCAAATCCTATGGGCTGTTTTGTTGTTTATTAAGACCTTAATTTGATGATCCACTTCCCTTTTGGCATACCAGTAGACCAAGACCAATTACTCCAGATGAGAGCAAATAAGTGGGAGGTTAACTGAGCCTGGGTGATGATCAAACCTGGGACGTATGGCTGAGTGGGAACTCACAGATACGAGTCTGAACAGAACCCACAACCCGGAGGTTTGCAGCACAGTTCTCTCTGTCCACTGAGTTATTGCAGCTCACTTCCCAGTTGAGAGTAACACACTGAAGCCAAACAAATGGCTCACTCACTCTCTCAGTAATAATTATCCTGTTTTGATCTCCGTTTTACTTGGTAGCTATTATCTGGACGAGTGACATGGACCAAGTTCATTCAATAAATCGTGTGTGGATTAATTCAGCAGATCAACCATAAACAACTAGTGGTGGTTGATAAATGTGAGAAACTACATGTTTACAGAGCATACACCGATGTATATCTGAATTGATTGCTGACAGAAAGCCACATAAACTACTACATTCATCAAGTTATTTATCTCTAGTAGCCTTGCCCCATCCAAAATGGCTTCTATAATATCAATTTTTAACAAAACTGAATAAACTTAGTTTTAAAACTTTATCTCCATCAGTTCAGGCTTAGTATCAACCTCCTGTGTGCTCTAATATAGTATATAAGAAAATTAAAGGATGGTTAACTAAATGACTTTTTTCTGCCATTAACACCACTCATTCACTTTACACTTTAAATCAATATTATTTACCAAACCTTAATGAATAGATGATGATGATTGATGTTTTATGGCCACTTTTGTGCAGATGGTAGGCTAAATGGATAAAACTTGCACGTACTTTTATTTTAATTAACTGCTGTAGAGCCCATTATAATGGCAACATTATACTAAATATTAAAGGAAAAAATAGCACCAATTAGCACCACACCAGATCAATACCAAATACGCCAATGTCCAAGCAACACAGATATGTCGAATAAGGACACACCATCATTTCGGATCAACCAACGTGCAGTCAAATGTTGTGCCAAATGATTTCAGCAGTGGCCTTGTAGCTTCTGTGGCTGTCACCCGATGACAGGATTCCTTCGTCAAAGAAGTGACTCCCTTTCCTTCCAGGCCACAGGGGACGATATGTTCAAACCATCCAAGATCAATATCACAGTTCAGTGCTAAGCCGTGAGTTGTAACATAACGACTTCCGTGGACACCTGAAATGTTTAATGATTGTTTTGGTAAATTACTGGTATTAGTGTCATCTGTCTCGAGGTTGAGAAAAAATTTAAACATGCCCCCCTTCATAAAAATTTATTCTATATATCAAATAATCAACAATAAATATCCCTGATCCAAATGATGAGTTACTAGGACATGTAATATCCTTATCTTTATATTTGTCATATTGTGATTGTTCATTTCATTTTGCAAACCTCACTTTTTTTGAACAGTTTGTTGGTAATTATTATAAGTACATCTTCTCTTGAAATATTTCAAACTACTAAAAACTAACTTTTTTTACATCTGGGATATGACTGTACAGTGCCATTGAAAGGCTCCTTCTAGAAAGGTTCCTTTATTAAATGTACATTATTATATTACAATGTGTCCTTAAACTTCATCCATCCAACCATTTAAACAATGAGTGAATGGTTTTAATGTAACAATATTTTTTACCACACACACACACACATAATTATATATATAACAGATTTGTTTGTTTTTTTCATCTTAGTACAGAACGTTTTAGTTTACATGTATAACTGACTTTATTCAAACAATATTTCACATAATTTTGGCAAGAGTTTCTGTTTGCTTTCTCTGTGTGCGTGTCTGCGCACATGCGTGTGTGGTGCACACACTTACCTATAGCAGCTATTTTATTATTTCCCACCCAAACACCTGTATCTGGAGTTGTGTGAGATTGGATTCCAAAATGGCTGCATGTATCAATAACAGTCTTCTCCAAATGACAAATATAACTGAAATTAACAAAAACAATAATGGAATATCTCCCAATTATAAGATTTGGGATCAATTACATTAGTAAATGGAAAGCGAAACTGAAATTCATAAATCAACTTTGGAATGGAAATTGGAGAAATTCTTTTTTTTGTTGTAAATTACCCAATTATAAATATCTTTCAATAATCATATTTTGCAAAGGTTAAAAAATTATTTTAATGCAATGAACAGATACTTATCATTTCAGCATTTTGTAATCTCTGTCAATATAGTAATACAGTCTAAATAACAGTGAGCTCTTGTGTGTGTATGTGTGAGTGTGTTTTAGGCCTATGTACATAACAAAATGGCTGAAATTAATTCACATGAATTAAAACATAGCTAAATAACAGTACACTGTATAACTTTAATCTTTAAATAATCTTTAATATATAAATAAATCCTTTTATATACTACAGTGTTGTTTAATTAGGATTAGATGATAACTACGAATTAAAGTTGGTTTTGGTACGTATAAGTGTTTTGGTATGACGTAATTACCCACAAGGTTGATGATTATTACACAATATCAACATTATTATCATCATCAACATTATAAGACCATCTTGTATAATATTTATCCAACAAAAAGTTCATCCACCATGAAGTAGTTCTCATTTCAGTTGCTAGGACACAATACCTTCCCCTTCAAAGATTGTTACTTATGTACACTATGTTCATATGTAACTAGATTGTGTGTGTGTGTGTGTTATGAAGGCTTTGTATACTAGACTCAAAAAGGAATAAAATCCTCAATCCTTAACTATTATATCTTCTGACTAATTATGTAATCATATAATATATAATAACATATCGTTTCAATCATATTTGTGGGATTAAGGGAAATTATAGTAATATTCATGAAAGATATTAATCCATGAGCAACTCCACGATCATGGATTTCATCTGCATAAAAGTAGTTTACACACATTTTAAAGGAACAGATCACCCTCAGATAACATGATTTAAATGTGTGTAATGGTCATAAAAGTTACCAAAAATCCCAATACAAGAATCACAAACTCTACCCAGTATCATATATATAAGGAAGTAATCTTAATTACTGGAGGGTAGCTATTACGGTTTCCTTAACTGCCAGATTATATGGTGGGAAGGAAAAATATCATGCGTTTTAACCACAGATTCCACAAGTCCGCTCAACCTAACTAATAATAATAATAATGTATATTTAATAAAGCACCCTTGCTAGCAGGAGCCATTCAAAGGCGCTGTACAAATAATATGTAATATAATAATACCCCAAATAATATGTCTGTAAAAAAAACCTGTAATGATTTAATAGATAGCAATTATTTATCTGTGAAAGCGACCTTGAATAGGTGTATTTTTTAGAAGAGCTGATATGCTGTGTAAACTACCGGGAGTATTAATTGGCATCATCATCATTGGTTCATTTACATAAATCTTGGTAGATGCTTCTTGCTACAAAACAATCGTCTTAAGGAATTTCGCTATACAGTTTTCATACGAGGCTCTTCGTCACTTGTTATCAACTTGTTTCAGCGTGGTGTGCTTTGGTGGTCTAGTGGTAGCGTGTTGGACCACAGATCACCACCACCCGTGTTCAAATCTCGGTGTGGGCATATCTGAAGGGTGTTCCATCTTTGACTTCGCTTCATTACCTTTGGAGGTCGCTCGGCCCATTTAGCCTATCATGTGCACTAAAGTGGCCATCATCATCAACTTGTTTCAGTGACCTCTTAATAGTATGATGGAAAATATGACAAGCCAGTTCTAAACTGATGAATGTGTAGTACTCGTGTCACAGACAAATTGACCAGTTTGTAACGATCTATTAAGACACAACATTACAATACACCATTTAATTAGATGCATATTTAATAATAATATTTGTAATAAACTAATGTTTATGTCTCATTTTATTCCCTGATTAGTATTGTTATAAGAGTTTGTTTCATAACAATTATTGTAATACTATAATATGATAATAGAAGTGATACTGTCAGGTTCTGTGCTTTGCATTCAATCAGAATTCGTTAGTTACGGTCTAAGACGAGCTTCACCCATATATACAAAGAGCTGGTATAATGAGACGATCGGATGAAATAATCCACAAGCAATACTATTACTGGGATTCGAGTCCAGGCCTCAAAGTCAACAGTGTACTGCGTTATCAAATAAACTAAAGAACCGACCAAGGAGCTGGTTGAAGTGAATATTGAATTCTGATGGTGTTCTGGAGCCAAAATGGTGTATGCTGGATACCCATAAGGGGACTGATGACAAATATGATCACTACACAATCTGAAATTGTGTAATAAATATTAATAGTGAGAGCATAGCATTGGCTGGGCACTAAATATTAAATTATTTTGTATAGTATTGTAACCTATAAAGATTAAACTGAAATGAGGTACATGTATTATGTTACATTATTGAGTAACATTATGGGGATGCCTTTAAAAATAATGCCACTGTTGGTGGAGATAAGACCAACACTTGCCCCCTTTTACATACATATCTGCTTGCACAAGTTACATATATAGGTCTCAATCAATAAAACCAAGAAACTGTTTTTTTTTTCAGAAGCAGTTCCCATGTTTTGCGGCGTTCCCTAAGGCTCTGTTCTTGGATGACTACTATTTACTCTGTATACCACACCACGAAGCTCTCTTATTCACAGCCACAAATTAGATCATCATTTATATGCAGATGACATCCAGGTGTACATATATTTATCTACGGCAGACACTGATCTTTCCTTTAAACAGCTTGGTGACTGTCTTAGTAACATCTCCGGCTGGATGAAAAACAATAGACTGAATTAATGCAGACAAAAGAGATTTCATCATTATAGATCCATCCAGACAACGCAGCAAACTTACTCATTTCTTCCCTACGCCCATCCTTAATCATAGCATCTCACCATCAGACAATGTACGTAATCTTGGTATTACATGTGATAGTGATTTGCTGCTGCTTCTACTATATTAGTGACCGTTATCATATTCGTTGCTACATTTCTCTTTCAGTCTCCAAAACCATTGCTACACATTACTAGTAAGACCACAGATCAGTTTTTTCAGTTGTTGTCCCTACTCTTTCACTCCCTGAAAATGTTAAGTCATCAAATAGCATAGTTTCTTTCTGTCACTGTTTCAAAACTCATCTTCTCAGACTTACTTATCCCTCCTAGGTTTCCACTGCATCCAGTCGTTTGTCGAAGAATTTTGCATTGTACCGTGACTATGAGATTGCCCAACCCTTGTACTAGGTGCACTACTGAGCTTGATTCTTTTTGAGGATATTGCCACTATAGAGTATGTAATTATTATTATTATTATTATAGCCTTGTAAGACACAGTGTGATCAATAAACATAAGCAAATATTGGCATACGTTTTCATTCCCATGCTGAAATTCTTCAGATATAATATCGGATACACGACCAGCTGGCCTGGTCCATGGAATGTGATCAATCCACCACGGTTGGTATAATGAAAGTCTGCTCCAAGCAGCTGTAATTTCTTGATGTCTGACTCAGAATAACCTTTTCGTCTTATCCCAATAGTGTAGACTGGATCGTGTTCCACTAAGAGCAACTTCTGGAGGTGAGCTATTGCCAGTTGATCCTGTTTACAATCAGACAGTCCATCCAGTATCTGGCGTGCATATTTATCTTGGATCTTTAAGGCTGCCGTATAGCTGAGTCTTCCTAGACGGATGACCTCCAGGTACCGTTTGGTCATCTGTGGAATAAGAGTACCTACTTATTATGTAACAACAGAAACATCAATAATTATAATAATATATTATGGTTTTAATCAGAGCATTTTTTGCTACTGTACTTTATCATGATGCATACATACAAACAAACACACACACACAAATATATATATATATACAGAGTGGTCATTAAGAGGGTATGGTGGGCAATTCAGTCATTATGGGGCACCAGAAGGCTGAGTGTGTGGGTATCTATTCATGTGACATGGACGATACTTCTATAATTTGATAAGAGGCCAGCATTATGGACAAGCTGCCCATGCATAAATAAACTAGGGCCCAAGAATGAGTTCTTCCCAGGTACAGTAGCCTGAACTATTTCAAACACTTTAATATTTAAAAAAGTCATACCATTACAAACTGCCAAAACTTCAAATTTCAGTGCAATAAGATCAAGTGAACTATTCTTTTGAATATATACTATCTATTTTATTCTAAGGGAGCACTTATTGTTATTTTTTATTTCAAGTTTTCTGACAGCAATCAGACACCAATGACAATTTTCTGACACCATATGGTTTTTTAAAACTCTTACAATGAAATATCACAAATAATGCTAAAACTAATTTTACTAATGATGGTAGTCAATTTTATAGCATTAACATAGGCTGCCTTTAAATTAAGGATCAACTACGCCAGTGACATATTAACTAATGAAATAATAAATTAATCAAAAACAAATTCAAATAAAAGGAAGTCTAAATGTTACAAAAACATTCTAGCAAAATGGCACATAATCTTTTTTTTTTCTCCATTAATCCAGAAATATTTCTATTATTTTTTACAGCTGAATAAAGAAACAAATAATATTTAGAATTATCATAAATGTGGATTGATGAGCCATTTATGTTTTGAGGAAAGATGCATTCATTTTTGTGGCATTATGTAATGTATGTCTATAACATTAGTTAAAAGATGCCAAGTGTCATACATGTATGCGGCTCAAGTATATGACTGACCTGGCATTAATAACCTGTGCCAATTAACCACTGTTAAAATGCATTAATATGAAATTAACGCCAATTCCCGCTAGCTCTTCATCACGTTTCAAGATCTGACACCGTCATTTTGAAGCACACTTGTTTGCTGGTTTTTTCCCCCAATTAAAATCAACCAAATATCAGTAAAATATCCAAGATGTATTTTAATGGGGCCAGCATGACCGTTGTTTAGTCCAGCATACCCAGCAGTCATCAACTGAATGTGCTCCAAAATTGCAACTATTGATAGATGTCGATTTTATTAGTTTTTCATTAGAGAGTCTATAGTTGGTCATCTTGTGTGTCTTATTCTTTAAGAATTACAATTAACCATGGCCAAAAATGTACCTACAGAGGCATTTAACCTAATTTAACTGAGTTATTTATCATCAGATCTGAACTACTAAAGTGATAACGGAGTGTCATAAAAGTATGATTCTATGTATATCAACTGTATTTAATGCAGTTAATGTCATTCTCATTCATCTGTTGCTCACTTGCTGATTGCCAAATATATTTTGTTACAACTCACAGACAACACCGTGACAATAGACATTATTTATTGGCCATTGTATAATGCCTTTCATGTCCACGATTAGTCTACATAATGTTTATGACCATAATGATAATCATATCAGATATCTGATAATGACAGACTTCTAATCATCACCATCAGGCATCACTGGTGACGATGAATCGGATGATCATGATTCATGATGATGATGTAGATCTAATGAGTCAACAGTTAATGGGGGTTGGAGTGGGGATCAGAAATTATTTACACAGTTCGAATTATGAAATATTCACTTAAAGTTCACTACCGTGTTATCAGATTTTTTAATTATTTTATCAATAATATAAACCGACAAGAGCTGATGTCGCCGGCCATGTTTGATGAAAATACTATTTACCACAACTAGTTGTTAATCGGCGCCTTGGAAACACTGTGAATGGGATAAAGTATATATATATATATATATATATATATATATATATATATATATATATATCCACACGCACACACACACACACATATGGGAATGATTCAGCAACAAGGGGGTTATATAGCTCGAAGATAAACCCTTTACGTGAAAACTATACTTTTTGCCTTGCTTTTCCTTTCTAAAATTCAATGTCCAGTTCACTGGTTAGCCATAAATGTTGAATGTTAATTAGTTCCAATCGAGGCATTAATGTATTTTTGTAGCCACTCTAAGTTGATCGATAGCGGCCAGGTGTGCTTCTAAGAGATTAGCTAAATAAGCAAAAGTTATTTGCTTGTACACGTGTGATTGTGTACATGTATGCCGCATGGTTGAAATGAATAACCAATACTAGTAGTATAAGTTACATGAGAAGATACTCTCTTGCTAATTAACAATTTAATTGTGCACACATGATACCGAAAAAATAAAGCTGTGAAACTGTAAATGAAGAAATTGTTTCACAGCCCGGTCACTTCACAGCCTACAATTTGCGATCACTTCACAGCCGATCAAAAAAACAAACATGGTCCGTTAATTTTTATTTATTTGGATATATACATATACAGCTATTATAACGCAACCAGGACACAATTTATTACAAACTTTCCACCATATATTCATCATATGTCCGTTTATCATATGTTAACTAAAAAAATTCTTTAGAGTCTACATCTAAAACATATAGACCAATCTAGGCCTGCTCAGCTGAAAACAAAGAATATACAGGGATAACATTCATAACACAAATTAAGTGTAATCAGATTTTGTCTGAAGCAAATGTAGATCTAGATAGATCATTCAGTTTTTATCAGACCCCTTATTTGCGGTAAGTTAAGCTTAAGAATATTGATTTTATTGAGGTCATGTAAGTACAGGCGGGTGTCGCCGAGGGTCATGTCAAGTGTGGGTGTGTATAATTCAAATTGTTATGCTTATTAAAAAAATATCCTTTATTTTAAAAAGACGAATCATATATCATTATGCATAACCTTTCTTTTTCTTTCGGGAAACGAGGGGCGCCTCCGTTGTCTAGCGGTAGCGTGCTGGAACACAGATCACTACTACCCGTGTTCGAATCCCGGCGTGGGCATATCTAAAGGTTGTTTCGTCTTTCACTTCGTCTCATTACCTTTGGAGGTCGCTCGGCCCATTTAGCTTACCTTGTGCACAAAAGTGGCCGTAAAACATCAATCATCGTCATCTTTCGGGAAATGAAAAAAGTCTTTCTTTGTGTACATCTTCCCTGTTATTGCAGCCGAAAGCGGCGCAGAATGAACCACTGCCCTTAGACGCCATGTAACTAAGCCAGCTGTTCGTGACCAGCCGCCTCCAGCCGCTAGCATCACTGCGCTCCTTAAATTCAAAATAGTGTGCCGTGTTAAAACGTCAAGTAACACCGAAGACTGTTTATAACAAGACGTGTTACTTGACGTTTTAACATGAGGCGCCATTTTGAATTCAAGGAGCGAAGCCATTCTAGTGGCTGGAGGCTAAAATTCTTCAAATCCAAATAAGCGCAAATTTGAAAATCTAAGATGGTGGCCACTTGTTTCCCCAAATAGCGGCTAATTGTGTACTTTTTACATAACTCTGCATATAATCATTCGATTTGAGTCGTCTTGGTGCCATTTGTACTATCATAACTCCTCTCCTGTATATCTTTACTTTAGATTTAGCCATTTTATACACAATCCGGATGATGACGGTCATTATGTGTACGGGTAGATGTAGACTTCCCCAAAAGCATTGGCCAACACATGGACAGTGCAGGACTGGATGGCATATGGACTGAGGCAGGTGAATATGCAGCAAGCACCACTCATACCATGCTAGATGGCAAGGCCTATTAACGTGCTGTCAGAGGACACTAATTTACAGACGAAGTTATCTGGCAGTTGAAGAGGGTTCACCCAAGCTGTGGATCAGGTGTTGAAGAAGCACAACAACGCTGACCATAGAGCAAAACTCTGCACTTCAATCGGCCAGCTGTCAGGTGCACTTCGAAAAAACAGCACTAGAGGTCCATGCAAAGTTTTTTGATGGAAGCTTTGTAGTGAAGAGGTCCAAAGGGGGATTCAACCAAGTCCCTGCTGATCAGGCAACTGAATGGATCAACAGGACAGGCAAGATGCATAATGGGATGATCGGCATCACAAGAAATGACCAAGCCAGAGACGAGTTTTGTATCACATGATCAGAATGATCGCGCATTTCACAAGAAACCAGGTCACTCTTTAATCTAGAAGATGACGACGAGACTGTTTCTGTCATTCTGTCAGTCTTCCTTTTCACAAACGGTGTGATGCCGATGATGTCAAGAAGCTTCCTATGCAACACCGAGGATTTTACCAGGTTTGCTGGCCTGTACCAAGCTAAAGTGTCTGCTACACAGAATGTAGAAAACAAATTCAAGAGCTGACAGGAAGCTATTGCAGCGTCTGCTCATTGTTGTCATCGTAGGTCGAACTGTAAAAATGATGAATGCGTTTACGCATGAGCTGTCTCAATTCCCAGAATCATTATTAAAGCCTGGAGGAGAGATAAACACTACATATCGAAGGCAGACTTGATTAGCATCTTGATGGCTGGACTTCACACTCCCTCTGATGTTCCAGATGATGACATAAAGATCTGTGTGCTGATTGATGGGCATGGACTGATCCAGTCCAGTAGGAAGCCCCATAGATGCGACCTAGCTGGTGTGTTTATGCAAATTCCAACACGTAACTTTGGAGAACACAACCAGAATTTATGTTGTGTTTGATCGCTATATAGGGGAAGACTCAATCAAGGCACTGGCACGAACAAGGAGAGTGGGCAAACAGAAGCCAGTAGACCTTGCCAACTAATTTTCGTGGGCTTTTACACTTCGGGTCACAGCTGGGCACAGTCCAGAGCAGCGGAGGTGGAGTTTCATTGTTTTCAATGTAGGCGGGATTCTTGTTCTGAGTATCTCGGTTTGAACAACGATTTACTGCGTAATACAATTTGAATTCAGATAGGAATATACTTCTAGTGATAGATTATAGTTTCCTGTTGTTCAGCATATTCCATTATTAAATATAGTATCGGTTATCGCCTGAAAATTGAAATGGCGATAGACGGGGTTTATTTACATTGTAAAATCAACTAATGGTTCACGTTAATTCACCAGAAATAATACATAAATGCAATATATCAATGCCAGATTATTGCTTTATCAATCAATAGTTTTGTGTAAGACAATATGTCTCCGATCTGATGAGTATTTTCGATCCAAATAGCACACCCACTTTTTTGTCAGAATTATGGTATTTATTATATGCCAGCGCATTATCACTGACGTGCGCATGCGCCATGAGTCTGCTGCTAGACGATGGCGAACGTTTTACATGGAAAATGACCACAAATAAAACAAATCTTTGAATATATCTCCTGGTAAAATAATAATATTACAACTGCCATGTCCATTTTCGATATTATTATAAACGGCCAAAGATGTGTATTGAAGAAACACTATGGAAAACCCACTGCCTATACATAAACTTTAGCTACGAATACGGCAACCCGCTTGTACACCGGAAATGTGTTCTGCGAACTACCACATAGAACTTCCAATTTAATCTATTTTGTTTACTAAATAAGTCTAAATATACTAAATATCACTGCCTATACATAAACTTTAGCTACGAATACGGCAACTCGCTTGTACACCGGAAATAAGTCTAAATATATTAAATATCACCTTAACTTTCATTTTCCTTTACTGACTGTTGGAATCGTGGAGTGTTATAGATCGTTAAAATATATAAACAAATCTCGCGTACGCACTGAAAAGTAAGGGTGATCCAGACTCTGCGATTAACGGGTCGTGTTTACGACCCGATTGTAGTAGTTCTAAATCTTGCCGACATATATCACTAGCTTAATTGGCAAGGTCTATTTGTAATTTTACTGAAGGACCACATGTCTCACTCCCACAAGGTATGGAGTATCTTAATTTATTGCATTGGATGAAAACAAGGCCAATCTTGTCCGGTTCTTATCGGATGTCATCATGTAAAAGGCAAAGACCTACCAGAGTGATATGAAATTGTGACGGGAGGCGGATTCATCAATGCTACAGATGCAAAGCCAACAAGAAGAGACCAAAGCAAATTTCAGAAAACCATGAAAAAGAGGACATGAAGTTAATCCTGCATGCATGTGAAACAGCTGACAGTGGATCAATATGATCGAGTACTGGTCATCTGCAAAGACAAAGATGTCTCTATCTAATACATGAGGTATCTCAGCGACTTACACTGCCTGTGAGGGACACCCTACTCAGCTTCCATGCACTGACTGGTAGTGACACTACGATAGCCATCAGTGATCATGGGAAGAAATCCTGCTGGAAAACATTCCAGGAGCACACATTCCTTGTCAGCGGAGTTAGTCATGATGGAGATCTCGCACCAATTGAAGAGTTTGTGTGTCACCTATATGGTACACCGCAACAGTCAACCACGCCAGACTGCAGCTGTTTGGTAAGGCTACGAAAGGTCTGGAGATGTTGCCTCCAACTAGAGATGCCCTGGAACTTCATGCAAGACGTGGCAACTACCAGGCAAATATCTGGTTGCACGCAAACAAAGAACACATAGATATTTCACTCCCAGTTGTCACCACAGCTGGTCAATGGAGATATTTATACTTTGCCCTTTACATGAGGTATCTCATGTTATGTTAGTTATATGTGCATGGACAATTGTGTTCAAATAGCTTCAAATATGATAATTATATATTTAAAAGGACTAAAAAGAACACAAATGGCTTTACCATATGCACAAAAACATATAAATCTTGGATTTTCAAATGTTCACTTATTTGGATTTGAGCATTGACCTGAAAGAAAACTAGACCGAGCACTCAGTGGTGTTAGACTACAGATTACTATATACCACCCATGTTGGAATCTCGGCGCGGGCATATCTGAAGATTGTTTCATCACTGACTTCATCTTAGGCCCGTTTAGCCTACCATGTGTACACAAGTGGCCGTAAGACATTAATCATCACCTTATTGCAGATAGTATTAGAACACAGATCTAGCAAAAAGTCACAAAGTCACACATTCAATCGTCGTACCGGTCGTGATTACACGGAAAATACCTGAACACCTGAGCTATATCAGACACAGTTTGGACAGTTTCTATTGACCCAAAAAATCATTACTCGGGCAAAAACAAAAGCATTTATTCCACACCAAGCTTGATAAAGTTAGATATTTGTTTTTGTTTGGGTTTCGTTAAAAACTGGGATATTTCTGATACATGTTAAGTTTCAGAAATGCCAAAACAATTGATTTATGCGTAAATCGGAGGAGGGTCTCATACGTAAATTAACCGGGATACTTCACATGTCTACTAAGTTCGAATCCCGGCGTGGGCACATCTGAAGTGTGTTTCATCTTTGACTTCGCTTCATTACCTTTGTAGGTCGCTCCGCCCATTTAGCCTAACATGTGTGTACAAAAGTGGCCGTAAAATATCAATCTATATATATATATATATATATATATATATATATATATATGGTGTCATATGCTCATCGCCTTGTAGAGTAAACCCCGACTAGGGTATGTCAGAAGGGTGTTTCATCACTTCCCTTTATTACCGTTTGAATATGACTATATAGCAATGAAACATTAATAATAAAAAATAGCTGTGTGTCAGTGTGTGAGTCGTATGTTTTATATTGCTATTTATTTATTTAATTTGTTAGTTATTACAACTAAGGAGAATACCTTCAATATAAACATTATGCTTATAACACACACACACGCACGCACACACGCACACACACTCTTTTTTCAACATTGCAGTAGTTTATTCTTTTCTTTATTTCCTAATTCAGTATTTGCTACATAAACACGAGTCCATGTGATGTCAATTGAGAGTATAAAATATGACTAATAAAATTAAAAGTTAAAAAGGTGTAAAATTATCTAAAATTATGGACGATTATAATTAAAGTTCTCTGACTATACAATTCTCAGTCACTTAGAGCTGATGTAAACATTTGAGGCCATATTAAGGTTAATTATAATAATGGTTACAAGCAGGGTTGGACTAGATTTAATACAGTCGATTAAATCATTGGTTAAATTAAATAAAAGAATTAATCAATGAAGATATTGATTGGTGTCATTCACTAATAAGAACTAATTTAATTTATCAACTTTATTGTAATTTTTAGCTGAAATATTAAGCAAAATTCTTTAACATGGTATAACAATTCCAAATAATGGTCGTCATTTTATTGAAATACATTTAAAACATCATGGACCGGTCACCTCAGCCCGGAAAATGCTTACGTAGTGACGTTTAGAACAGCCGGCAATTTTGGCCAATCACGAAGCGAGTTTCAATTCAAACGCCGGCAAATTCAAACAATTTTAATGGCTGACTTTTTCGTGTATTATATTTGTGTTGAATCGTACCGTCTGGACTAACCAGTGATATTTCTACGAACATTCAACGGATTTGTATCATACTGCTGGCGTCATAGCGTCACAAAACTGTCTTTTTCAATTGTTGCCCTAGAAGCTGTGATTAAGCGGCGAAGTGTATGGCGTACGCGTAATTTATCTGGAGCTGTCTAATAAACTAAGAACCATGAACAGAGAAGAAACAGCGGATGGGTCTTCAGAAACAGGTATTAGGATAAAGTGATTTCCGTCTGTTACGAGATTAATATGTCAGATTTTAATGACGATAACAGTATACATTGGACAATTGTTGTTAAGTTTACATGTGAATTCGTCGTAAGTTTATTTTGTGTCGCGAACGGATAAAATATCCACGGCCAAGTTGCTGTCCCAAGTCCAACAGACTAAGACTACACCCACCGCCCCAGCTGGAGATTCACTGTCTCAGCTGTACATCCATCCTCCCAGCTATACATCTAACCACTAGACCAGTCTAATGAACTTTTGTGATAATTCAGATAAAAGACTTAAACTTAAAGAGCAGTTTGATCATTTTTTTTAAATTTAAATGAAGGCTGTAGCCAGTGTAGGAGTGTAGCCGAGTTCAAGAGTTGGTTTGGATGATTAGGTCTATCTTATCTATACTAGTCTAATACTATAGTCTAGAGGGTCTAGATATACTAGTCTAGATTAGATATAGTCTCAATTTGAAATTGTAACTTGTAAGTTTGTGCAATACAAATTTGACAGTTGCTCACTCGCTGAGCCTGAGAGTTGGGCATGTAGATTGATCTTAACTTCAGCTGAATCACGGAAATAATTTTATAGAAATATATTTTTTTTGGTTGAATCTTGAAGTTATAAGGTGTCTAGGACTTATTAATGATTGGAGTTAAATGCAAGGTTAATGGTTTAGCACAGGAGATAAAACCTGTATTTTAGTAGTTTAAACACAGGTTAGTTTTTCTTGGGAAAGACAATTAGTAAACATTTTGAACATAGAAACATCAAATATTACAGTAGCATGAATTTGTAAAATTCCTTTATTACTCTATAATAATCTGTTATTATAATTCAAATGTCAATTTGTACCATTCAATAAAACTAAACAGGATTTAGTAATATGTTGGTTTTAGAGAAATCAACCAAGTTTGTCTCATTCATCTGATGGTGTAGCGTTAATTTGCTGAACATCTGTCCAGTTTTTTTAGCAGGGTTTAAAATAAGCTCTAGGCTGCTAGCCCAGGGCTAATACTAATAGACAAACTTATGGGATAGTAAAAATATGTTATTAGCCCACAGGGCATATTTGGGGTTATCTTTTGATAATGTCGTGATTAATTGAAGAGGTTTCTGTATACTCACAAGAAGCTGGTGCCATTAATGTCACAAAGATACCCCCCAAATATGTGTATCAGCCCTGTGGGCTAATATAATGTCAACGCAATCCAGAAAATCATTCGCAACCATTAATGATTAATGGTCGCGAAAGATTTTCTGGATTTTGTTGACACACAAAGCAAATTGTCCCCAACCATGTGTATGCAATGCTGTGATTGGTTGTTTTGCAACCTGTTTACTTGTGAAACATGTAAACAATTTACATATTTCAGGCAATAATGAAGCAACTAGGGGGCCCAGTATTTAAATGTCCAGCCTTGATCAAAATCTTTTATGCTTGTGCATCACATCATGTCTTACACATATTACCATAATTGGTTGAGACTGCAGCATTCTTATCCCAGGTTGCTCCATAAGCTTACCAATTTCAAAACTTATCGGGGGCATAATCCGGGGCTATTTACGATCTGGTGTTCTCCGTCGATTCCAGCACAGTTTTGTTCTGACTAGTAAAAAAATATGGTTTTAATAGCTAGTAAATGTTTGTTGTAGTAAGAAATTTGTTGGGCTAGTAAGAAATTTGGCTCTGAGTTCTTAGCATGTTTTCTGTGCCAATGCCAATAATCACCGGCTATGTGACGAGACTCAGTTGCTATTTCATAGTACAATTTAGTAATCACTCAAATCACGGAAATGATTCAAGATGATATTGTCAAAATTCAGCTTCATAATTCCAGAAAAGAAAACTGCAGAGGGATGGTCTATATTACAGAAGGAATACGAAGAAACAAAAATTTTATTACTAAGTGGACATTTGAATTTCAGGGGCTGTTTCATGATGAGGTAGCCGATGAAATGTTCTGGAAAACCTGTAGCTAGGGGTACATACTAAGGCCAACTTGGCCAGTTGTCAGACAAGCAAAAATGAAGTGTGACTTGTCCTACATGACAAGTGGCCAAAAAAGTTAATGTCGAGCCCTGTTATATGTAATTATTGGAACATGTTATTATTTGACATTTAATGAGTGTTTGTGATATATATATATATATATATATATATATATATATATATATATATATATATATATATATATAATTGTCTTAAGGAATTTCAAATATATAACATACAAGGCTGATTGAAATCACTATATTGTAATATTGATAAGGAAGCTGTTGTCCCAATAATATCTGTTTAGCTGACTCCTGTTTACATTGTTATAACCTGGGAATACAAACAGCTTGTATTAGGTCATTATTTAAGTGGTGTTAGACTTCTAGAGCATCTTCAGAATGAGACCACCGATAGTCAATTAAACAGTAATTTGAAATGGATTATTTAATATGTGGTTGATTGTGTTCACATTTTGACAACATTTCTAATTTGTGTGAGCATATTTGTATTAGGCCTGCAATTTTGAAATGAAGATGAAATGTTCCTGTAACTTGTGTAAGTACACTGTATTCACCAGAGTTAGGCAGTGAATCTATTGGACTTGCCTCAGATGAACTGAGTTCATCAGACTGAATTAAAATGAAATCTTTTACCTTTCTTCTCTGTGTGTACAATTTATATAAAGCATATAGTTAATGTATAAATATTATTGTAATTCACTGAGAATTATGTACATTAATACAGTTTCAGATGAATCAATTGAAACTGAGTTTATAGTTGTTGGCCAAAAATGTCGAAATAACAAGGACCTAATCAAGGCATTGGAGGTAAGTTTTGATTGTGAAATGAAATAAAAAAATTATATTTATAGGTTTGTTTGACAGTAAACGTGTGTGTGTCACTATCATTCTTTTGTTTTCTTTTTCAGAGTTATCGCTTTCCAGTCCAGTATTCAGATACTGGCTTTGAGCACATGAATGATGCTACCTACGATACCATATTTATTGTTGACAACTTTGATGGCGACATATATAACAGGTTACGGAAGGAAGGATGTCGTATATTGGGGCCACCTGTCATCATACGCTGCTCTCAGAACAACGAAGTAAGTATGGAATATGAAACACTGTGTCCATCTTCTTTTTTTAAATTAGAAAGCTCTCAAATATTAGGTCTTTGTTGGCACAGTCTTAACACATGCAGTCCTTAGCTTGTCTTTACTAGGATTTCTTTATTGGCATTTCTCTTATCTATTCATAGGAATACCCGTCACTCAGTCATATTTGTGGCTTAGCATATAATGTCATATTCTAAATGTTATTCTATTTTGTCAAAATTCTGTTACGAATGACGCAGAACTGTTCATTTTCACAGCTAATGTTCTTTCATTGCTATAATTATAATTTGTCGCCATACAGCCACTGCCCAACAACAAGCGACCAGTTTACTCGTTGACGATGCGCAAGCTGGTTCTCTGTTTCACTGGTTTCAAGTTCAAAGATGAGTTGGTAAGTATGGGTACCACATCACTCGTTTTGAATTTTATGCGAAACCAGAAACCGGTTCTTTTGGTTCTATACCTCTATCAGACTAACAGTGTACTTCATAACATAGCATAAAAAATTCCAATTATAATGTTTTGACTGCCAGTATAAACTCCTTGTTCAGTTACCCAGAAGTCATTGATGAATATATTGTGTATAAGATTGGCTTAATAATAGTGATTTATTGAGCACCATAATGATCGATATTTATTCTATGGTCTGTTAATTTTTTCTGATCTTCATGTTATTTGTTTCAGACTCGTCTTGCCCTCCTAATCCACCACATGGGAGGCAGTGTACGTCGTGACATTAATTCCAGCATCACACACCTCATCGCGAACTGTACATCAGGAGAGAAATACCGAGTTAGTATGTCAAATAATGGTTGTAATAATATGCCGAATGGTAATTGTTGCGATGCAGGGTTTAAGCTGTTTCAAATTTTAATTGGCCAGAAATTGATTTTAACATGGAAAGTTGCCTCTGTTTGTCATATGTAGAGTTTTGTGGAGGGCAGCCAATTATATAACTGAACACGTGTGAGTTCCAACTAGGTGTGTGTGAGCGTGTGTATGCATGCATGTTTATTTACTTTTTAATATATGTTACAGGCAGCTGTGTCTTTGGATATTCCTATTATGGGACGTGATTGGATCTATCAATGCTGGGACCACAGAGAAGACACTGATGCTAAGGCTGTGGATGCCATATTTATGGTCATTATTCATTCTCTATCATTATCCATCAGTTTTCTATATTTTTAACAGTCTGTGATGGTCCAGTTTTAAAGGACATAGACATTAAATAAGCTGATCGATTACTTCTCTTCTACTTTCAGGGCGCTCACAAGCTGAGTCCTTTTGCATTCACTATACTTAGTTTTTATGGTTTTACGCCAACAGAGTCAAAGCATATGACAGAGGTTGCTGAGACGAATGGTAAGCTATTTATGGTTTCGGTGTGGGGGGATGTCCTATTGGGGAAAATCTAACATCATTATTATTATAATACCAAACTTATAAAGCGCTCTTTTCATACTTAAAGCCTGTTCAAAAGCACTGGATGAATATTGATGGGATTGGGTTTCTGTCTTGTAATGTTAGATTCCTGCCAGTTACTAGTGGGAAATCATGTGTAAATATAGCACATATAAATTCGTAGACATTGCGTGTGGTATTTATATTAGACTTGGTTCAGAAGCAATTTGCATATTTGGATTCTTAATTCACAGAACTATTGATAAGTTCGGCTTTATAATGCTATTTGGCTAGAATTGGTGGCACTTCCACTACCCAATTTAATCTGCTGATTTCCCATAAACCATGATTTACATTAGAAATAAATCGGTTGAAAACATTTCATTTAAAAGCATCAGCCTGCAAAGCAGAGTTTATCGAGAACTAATCTAAACACTTTAATATTCAGAGAAATTTTGGGCTGGGTATTTCCTATGAAGTTATCAGCCAGGTGTGACTAGTGCCTAAGATAAATACACCAATAATCCAGTCACACATTCATTTTATTTAACCCATTCAGTGCCATTGTATAATGCATTATCACAATCCAGTCAAGAACATAGCTTTCATTAATTAAAGCTTCTTCACAGGCTTATATTGTTGTCATGCCTTTTATATTGATATGGATGGGTCTCTAGAAGAAAGAAGGATGCATTATTTAAAGATAAACCGATTATATTTAAACCATTTGCTAATTTAGTCAAAGGTACGCTTTAATTGTAATATTTATCTGTGTTACACACACCCACATACACAATTGTATGTATGTACACATGTAAACATTATCTGTATTTAACAGGGGCATTAGTTGCAGAGCCTGGAGCACCAAATTGTACTCATTTAGTGATAGATGAACATACTGTGAAACAGATGCCTTTCAAGACCATGGCAAAGACACATATAGTTAAATCTGCAGTAAGTGTGTATATGTGTGTGCATCCATTTGTGTGTGTTATCATGGCATATTTTGGTGTGTGGTAGATAAAGATGTTGAGTTGGTAACTGTTGCTTGAACCTTACCAAGTATACAGATCTAAGTAGTAAGTTAGTGGAAAAGTAGTAAGTTAGTGGCAGTTCATTAGTTGTTCTAACAAAAGTAAACCAGAATGATGAGCGAGACAGATGCTACTGATATAGATGAAAATTTAGATGAAATATTATTTGATTATACTTCAAATAGCAAACTTTAGAAGAGAAAGATGAGTCTTCGTACACATCTTAGAAATCTGGAATGCCATCCTCTTCAGTTACCAACTGATAATAGATTTGTACTTATTTGGCCTGCTACGTGCAGAGTCAATAGGTAGAGTCAAATCATCCTAGTACTCCATGTTTAAAAGCATGGGTAATAACTAATATGATATTCATGAGCAACTCCTTGATGCATGGAATGGTTGGATACCAACTCGTAACTGTGTTCATGAGATTTTTCCTTTGGGAATCATCCTCCACCATATGTTTGCAGTGTGAATAGCACCAAGACTAAACAAAACACCCTGCTCACTGACTTGGTCCACTAAATTAAATGGTATAGATGGATGGACACTGTATTTAAACCATAACAGTCATGGTATAGAACACACATTCATGTCGAAGAACATACCGAGATGCTCAGAGAGATATTGACTAATTGAAGGACATGCCATAATCAGTCTATATATCTTCCTAAATTACAAACTATAGCATTGAAGCACAGGACATATTTTATAAAATGTTATCTTAACAAGTTTCATCATCCTGATGCTGCTCTTAGTTGGATTTGGTCTTTTATAGGGAATGAGATATGTTTTGGATATGGCTAGTCATATATTTGATCCCAAAAAATATATTTCTCAATGTATATATTTTGTCCTGGAATTGTATTGATCATGGATGGACTTTTTTGAGGTGTTTGGCATAAAACTTTTTAGGTAATGGATTTTTTATTTACCGTGTAGTGTTTGTGAATGGTTACAACATAGTAAGCATGCATTTTTAAATCAACATTATTGCTATTATTATTATTATGATAAATCAAGTCGGTAATTAATTTATCTGCCCAAAATAAAAATTATAGTACTCAAAAAAGTCCTGGTGCATGTGCTTGCGTTTGTGTGAAAGGATCAGAGAAACTAAATGTGTTTTATTATTTCAGTGGTTTTGGGCCAGCATCCAGGTAGAAGCACGGACAGATGAAACATTTTATGCCTATCAAATGGTTGGTTTGTATGAGATTTCTTTGCTACTATTTTATCTTGCACTTCTCCACAGTTAGTCTTGCATGTATTATATATATATATGCAATTACATGAACACGTACATATATAATACCTACATGTATGCACATATTGCACAGGAAATAGCTTTGCTTTAGTGATATCCAGGGTGGAAAAGAATTTCCTGTTGTATTATACTGTCAGTTATTAGTGTGAGGAAATGTCATACCTATAATGCAGGGTTCCCACGCATCCTTGAAAAACTGGACAATTACAAATTCATTTTTGAGGTCCTGGAAATGTAATGGAATTTTGCAAAATCTGGAAATGTCCTAGGGAAAAATATTGCGTGAGAAAAAATCCACTTAGAACAAAAAGCCTGTAAATAAATATAATGCCATATTCTTGATATCCTATGTTAGGTAAAATATAAATAAAAGGGTGTGTATTAAACAGCTAGAATGGGGGAGGAGGAGGAGGAGGTTGTATGATAAAAATTTAAATAATCGATCATACATTGATTAAATATATGCTTTTTGGCAAATAGCTGGAAAATGGTAATTTTGTCCTGGAAATTTCCTGGAAAATAGTATTTCCTTGGCTGTGAGAACCATGACAATGGTTAAATATCCAAAAATTTGATCACTTGCATTTTTATTATTTTATGCAAAGGCAGTGGACAATTGATACAAAGCCCTATATTTTCCCTTGTTATAAACTTCCCCCCAAGTGTCAATTTCTGAAAGAATTTTTTTTTTTATTTTGCACGGGGCATGAGAATATTCAATTATCAGTAGATAGTTTTCACTGAATATCTAATGGCAAATTTGGCAGTTTATAAAGGATTAAAACTGGATTATTTTAGATGCTATTTAAATTAATTGGTTAGTCCCCTGATTATCTACATGAGAAATTATCCTTTTCATTTAGTTAATTTCTTCTGGCAAAAACAAGTTGTACTTAGATATGTTGTGGTTAGGTGATGTTCTATTCACCTGTGTTCCTTCCTAGCTTTTGTAATGTACATATTATGTTCATAAACATGTGAAAGTAATTGTTATTAGACAGTTTCCGTGATACATGCACAATCCACATCTTCTGTGGTTTGCGGGTCAGTGAAGTCAAGTAGTAGCATGGAACAAGAAGTGTAATTCACTAATTGTTTGTAAATTTACGTTTTGGAGGATTCACAGAACTAAATCGATCTACAAGTTCTTGTAGCAGTTTCATGTTTACTAAATATAACGCAGAATTATTTTCACTAATAGATAACATTATTTGTATGGGGAAAGTTGACAGTTTATTTTTGCCTTAAAAAAATTACATGCTATTGAAAATAAACTCATCAAGTTAGGAACTGTAATAGACATGTTATCAATATATGAAACATATTGTGATCTCACGATTGGTAAAAGAATTTTTTTATCAGATGGTTCAGCGAGCCCGGTGAAAAGCGACCCCCCAAACTGATGTTCGCTAGATGGCGCAGTCATTGTTGAAATTGTCTATTGGGATAATGCTAGATAATAAAACAATATGAATAATTAAAGCATACTCTACAAGATTTACAAAGTTGCTTGTTTCTGAGCTTCCCAAAATAATTACATATTAGCCAAGAATTATGTAATATAAATGTCAACATTTATTACATCCAGGTGGCTGACACACCTGAGAATGGCTTGAATGACAAGAAGACAACGCCTGGCTCGAAGACTCGGAAACGGAAACGAGACCTGAAGGAGAAGATGGCCCAGTTGGCCTCTGAGGGTCAGGCATCGACACCGATGTACAAAAGAAGTAGCACAGAGATGCTGAAGATTTCGTTCAACAATGGCTCATTCCTTGATGCCACTGTTGATACATCAGCAGGTACTCCTCTATCAGGTGAGAAAGGCATTAATCTGGGTATGTATGACATGAATGTTGCCGGTGTGTGGTGTGTCATTCAGACATATTGAGAAGAGTGCTAGTATAAGAAATGTGTGTAATATTTTATTTAATCTTTTTGAAAATTAAGATACTTTGGTAAGTAAGTAGATAGCAAGGTTAGGGTAATAATAATATATTGTAGTAGATTGGACTGAAGATATAAAATGTTTGGTAATTTTCCACCCTAAGTCCACTGAAATTAATTTCTGTGTCATTGTTTTAACAGTGGTTTTGACATACCCGAAAACTTTAGCAACAGTCATTAATTACCCAGTATATCAGGTAGTTGGAGAATGATATCAGGAGTACTGTAAGGTGAATTACAAGCCAAGTGTTCCACAATAATAGTTTGCTAGAGTCTACTATTTGTGTGTGGCAGAAAATAAAACAGGAATAAACATTCAGTTAATGACCAATATACATGTATTTCCTGTCATATTATTATTATTATTACTGCATATATAATTCTAAAACATCAATCATCATCTAATTCGATTAAAATGATCACATTATGTCATCTACATGAAAATACAACGAAGATTTAATTGACTTTCAAAAAGTTTGCAATGTTGTGGTTATTCTCATGTTCTCAAACGGAGGAAATATGTTGCGAAATGGCCCAACAAAAATTCATTATAAGTCACCGCATCCCACATCCACCATTGATACACACCAAGGTTCTGCTTTCTGTAGTCCACTTATAATGTGGTCTGTATCTTATGAACCTTAGACATCATGTTATATTGAAGACAAATTGTAGTAACGATCTCATTTTATTACGTAATAAACTAAAACAGTAATAATATAGGTGGTTGTGGATAATGATGTAATAATAAAATAAAATAACTCCACCAAGAATTCTGATATATATATATATATGCTTAATGCATCACTTTCTACATTCCTCAATACTGTGAGTAATGCTTCAAGCTTGTCATATTTAATTCCTATGTCTATATGTCCAAGATGAGACCAGCATCGAGACTAAATAAGTAAAAAGTATTTAGTGATTCTTGAAGGTGATAAGTTCAATACTGATGTCATCTAACTGTTTCACTGTGCATGAGCTACATCGAACCCGAATCCTTAGGCTTCTTGTTAATGTGTGTGTTTAATTTCTTATAGAAATAGCACAGCGCGATGGTCATCAGCAAGCATCACCTGCTCGTACACCGACTACAAGTCATCCAAAAGAGTCAGCTGTCAAGTTGTCCGCTCGACATGAACGTGTCCGTGAACTGTTTCACACTGAGAAGAATTATGTTGGTATCTTACATACCATACTGAAGGTAAGAGATATTTAAGAACACACACACACATGCATATACACATGTAGATGCATAAACATACATACATACATGCAAGCATACATGCTCAGACACAGATAGCATGTGAATAAAATGAACAATGAAAACGATGTTACTTTGGCTTTACACTGGTATAGATTTGTGTAATGTGTTGTATAAAATTTTATATCCTAATTTATAGGTTGGTAAATATATATATATATATATATATATATATATACAAACACACACACACACACTGTTTTGTTTCAAGTCAGCCCCGTTAAGAAATTATTGACACAGAAAGTTTTGTCTTTTGACCAGCTAGATGGCAGTAAGTGAATTATATAATTTATTGTACAAATCTGTACGTTTCTTTTACAGGTGTTTAAAGAGGGTGTAGAAAAACCGGACCAGCATGGTGGACCGATTCTGGATGTCCAGGAGATCAGAACAATATTTGGTGGGATTCCTCCAATATACGACGTCCACTTGAAAATACGAGACAACCTCATGGAGCTGCTCTCTGATTGGAAGGAAGACTGTTTGGTGGGAAATGTTATTCTGAACCAAGTAAGTATTCAGATTTGGTAATTACCCATTTAACAGCTTGTTTTAAAGATATTAGTGCCAGATACTGTTGTATTCTAATACCATTATAACAAATGTTTTTGGTGTTATTTATCAACTGTGCTAATTATCAATACTGTGTCTAACCTTGGGGTGAACAACCAAAATGTGCGACGTCATGGAATGGAAACATGTTCTCTAACCTAGTAACTGGAAAATAATATGGGCTTCACCAATGTGTAAATTATTTCCCCAAACTGGAGCAATTCATTATCTAAGTGATAAGTTAGACAGATGTATATTGACATGTTTGTGGCAGTTTGAAATAAATATTGATCTATTTCTGTTCTATGATGCTGTCATCAATAATAAAGATGTGTTATTGTTAAATCTGAGATGTTTTTATTGGAGATAATTATTATCAGTTAATCTGGCATTATTATCCTTACATTATATGCTAGTCATATGTTTTCATGCTGTGGAAATTCAATCATCAATCAAGTCTTAACTTCAAATTAAGGGAACAGTTTACCCTCAGATAATCTGATTTAAATGTATAATGGTTATAAAAATAACCCCAAATCCTACAATAATAATCACAAACTCTACCTGATATCATAACTATGAGGAAATAACCCTATTTACTCGAATGCTATTTTGTATGGCATGAAGGAGAAAAGTCATTTGTTCTGACGTCAGATGGCATCTCGATCCATATCAAGTCAGGTCACACTTACACTGGCTTAGTCATCCTTTTCACATTACCTGCCTCTGTGCTTAACCTAACTACTACTAATACCATTGTCAGTTCATTTGCATAAATCTGACAGATTGGTAGCTGTTTCTTATTACAAGATTATAAAACAGTTACCTTAAGGAATTTCACTCTACAGTTTTCTTCAGCCATTTCAGTAATAATGAAGCTGTTTGGACCAACTATACTGTAATATTTGTATATATATGCTTTTATTAAAAAAAGTATGTTTTGCTGATTCCTGTTAGCATCTTTATGACTGGATAATACAAATAACTGGTATTAAGTGACGTTAGATTTTAGGAGCATTCGGTCTGTGTCTGACTTCAAAATGATGGATCCCACAGATCATTAATAGTCAATTAACCAGCACTTTGAACTGAATTATTTAATAAGTGGTCGATTGCATTCATATTTTGGCATCATTTATAATTTGTGGGAGCATATTTGTATTAGCCACGAAATTTTCGAATGAAGGTGAATGGTTCCTTTAACACCAAACTTACCTTCTGTTTTATGGACGCATGTTTTATTGGCTTCTGTTTAAAGTTGACCAAGTCCATTACTTCGTAGTTATTCTTTTATCCTGAATATGCCTAAAAATAGTGAACTGTGAACTTTATTTGCATTAAGCAGACTATTAACATAGAAGGTGCCAATCACCCCATTTATTTTCTGTATACTACTGTATGATTAGTGCATTTATGTAATGCTTTCTAGCCATTTATTTTGGGGGAGGGGAGGCGCCAGAATCCGTGTTGATTTGTTATTGGTTGTAGGAAATATGTATTTGTACCGAATCTATGCTTTCACTAAGCGAGTTGCACATTTCTGGATATATCCATTTAACCATTTTTGTAAGAAACAAGTAAAAGGTATTACGTGTTGATAAAACTGCTGGTTATTTCAATGATTCAGTTTCCTTTTTATATGATTAATGTTAGACATGTCGTACAAAGCTGGGATATGATTATCTTTTCCATTATTTGACTTACTTATAGTTTCATTTTCTACATGTTTCAGGTTGATGATCTATGTAAAGCTTATCCAAACTTTGTCAATTATTTTGAGCAAGCTAAGACAAAAATACAGCACTGTGATAAGAATAAGCAGCGGTTCCATGCCTTTCTCAAGGTTTGTTAACCAAAACCTACACGCACAGATACACAGTTTATTCAGATGCCCTGTATGCTAATAAGTCAGATTCCATAACTTTAGCTCACTCTTTCTCTGTGAGTGTGTGTGTGTCATATATATATATATATATATATATATATATATATATATATATCACACACACACACACTATACACAATATATTATATATATATATATATATTTATATATATATTCATATATATATATATATATATATATATATATATATATATATACACACACACACATATATATATATATATATATTACTGTACATTTATATGGTATGTCAAAGTCATTCAGAATGTGGCAGACAGGGTCTCACCGATCTCTTAATCAGACCAATACAGCGACTACCAAGTATAATGCTTTTATTAAAAGGTATCTTTCATCATAACCACATTTTATCATTATTGTTACAAAAGCTCATTTGTGAAGCAGGTTCATTCTTGATTATACATTTAGAGTTATAAAATAGTTTTGTGTCTATCTATGTCATGTGAATTTTTTTTAGCAAGGTAACATATATATATATATATATATATATATATATATACACACACACACACACACAGTAGAATCCTCTTGTGTGGAAACTAAAGGAAGTGAATATTAATTCCACATTGCAATACTTCCACACATCCTGACATCACTTTACAATTCAACATTGCCTTACATACATAAGAACTTTCCACACATCAGTTTTCCACATGAGAGTATTCTTTTTAATAATAATGTCAGACAGAAATTGGAAATATTTTTCATACTTGGGAACATTCTGCACTTCAGTATTTCTTACAAGCGTTTTCTATTTTAATGATAGCTTATGATAACCCTTTTCCATCCAGTATAATGATTGGAAGCCTGTAAGTGTTAAATAATTCAGAATCACAAATTTAAATGTCCAGTAATAATATATTAAATAAACAAACATTTTCAGAAGTTCAGAAATTATACCTCCAGTCTATTAATTGGACTAATACAAAATGAAATGTATTGGTCTACTAGTATTTCTAGTAGTTAACCACTCTCTTAAGCACTATAATTCTTAATATTTTCCTGAAATACTTTCTAGATGGTACCAAATTATTTAAAAAATCAGGGCAACGTTTTATTTAACACCTTTGCTTTAGTCGATCAATGATCACAAACCAAACTCCTCGACAAACTCCACTGCCTTGTAACGTTAAAATGTATGTTTATTTAGGGGTTATATACATATATATGGTTGAGTATTATCTTCCTTGGGCAGAATTAATTATTTTTTGTTTTTTATCCTATTAATAATAATATTTATGTGTTCAATATTTTTGCAGACATAATGAAGAAAACTGAACCATCAAATCCTGATTATTCCAAATTGGAGCTGGCTATCTCCAAATTGGATGAAGTTACAAGGTGAGTTAGTGCCTGTGCTCTGTCAAATAATAGCATTAATATTCTTGTTGGGGGTGATGTGGCCAGAAAAATAGATAAAAATGCAGGGTGAAGATAATAAAATGCGTCCGAGTGCGAACAAAATGTCACCAATAATTTTTTATCTTATTAATCGGCCATCTGCTTACATTTATCTGCGCATGCATTCATCTCTAATTATGTAAGCAGTTATTTCTGTTAATGACCATGACCTAATAAACATACGGAAATATGGAGGCATCTGAAAATTTTTTCCAATTTCACTTTCGGTTGATGGCATGATTAAATTAGCAAATTCTTTACAACACCTTGACACCACTCATACATTCTATGTAGCCGTAGAGGAATTTCTGGCTCAGAATCACATGGTAGGTCTATTTGAGGTAGACCCACAACATATGAAAGTTTACGTTGAAGTCTCACCTGTCTTTAGTCCAAATATCAAGTCAATCTCTTGTTCACTTACTATAACTAGTTCTACACCGTTCAATCAGTGCGAGTTCCTGCGTAATCAGACCGCATCTGAGTTTCATGCATCTGATGAGAGTGTATCTTCGGGCCAAAGTGCATTTAGGCCTAATGCATTTACCTTAATGTTATCACTTTGACAGCATACGCTAGGCTTGGAATCTCCTACTGACTGATTGCTGTAGCCTCGTAGAATGGACATACTATAGTTCCAAGTTTGGATGTACCACTGTTTGTTCATATTGTGCCAACAAGGATGGAATAATTGATCCTGACGTCAAAAACACATTTAAAACTGTCTTACCTGTGTGTGCTCCATGTCATGCCAAGGGCTACCAGATTCTGAAGTAGGGTCCACCGACTGGTGCCAAAAGAAAGATCCCATAATGCCCATGTAGTAACTTAAAATCGTATTAAAATTAACAGACATGTTCACCATAAAATATGTACAAGTGGGCAATTCACACAATGGCTGCCATGTCTTTAAAAAAAATGCTGATAATCCCTGGTGCCAATTTCATACAAAAAGATTTTTAAATTCCTGCCTGGTAAACTTTTTTCCCCTATGTTACCCCCAACAAACATTTTATTAAAACTGGCCTAATGTGTAGAAGTAGTGGTATTTGTTTGTTTGTTTATTTCAGTTTTGTCAGCTTCTCAGTTTTATAGCTGCCCCCATTCAGTTATATTTTATGTTAAATGCCTGTTGTGAGACTACTAATTTCATGATATTCAGTCAAATTGTTTGAAGAGATGTTGAAAATCTCACTCAAACCCAGGCATCTAGTAGGAAGTATATAGGCAGATATTTACCATTTATTACTTTTGGGATCAACTCCAAATACATCTTCTGGGTATTAGATGATTTTATTCTTCATTTAGTTAGCCACTTGATCATGGAGAAACTTTAAGGGACAGTCCACCCTCAGAAAATATTTATTAAATATGTAATGCTTAGAACAGCAACCAAAAATTCCACAATAATAATCACGAAAAAGATTTCCCCGATATCATAGATATAGGGAAATAATCCAAATCACTGGAGGGCCACCATTATGGCTGCACCGGAAGCCAGATTCGAAGGTGGCAAGGAGAAAACTGAAATGCTCACATCGGCGCTCTAGACAGACACGGATTATAGTTTCTCTTGAGCGTTAATTTCTGATCCATTTTGAATCATCTTCCTCTTGTTAGGTTCCCTCTGGCTCAAACTGATATGGTTGTATGTCATTCATGACTTAATTTTAACAAGATAATGCCGTTTAGTTCTGGAATAATTCTTTGCTCACACTTGTTTACATGCTTTTGTATGGGCTCTACAGACTTCAGATCAACCGGATACACTGAAGTGACATCAGCATTCAGGAGCTTCCGGTCTCTGTCTAGCTTCAAAATAGCAGTGCCTACAAGTCATTAAAAGTCGATTAATCAGCAATTTGAACTGGATTATTTAATATGTGGGTCATCATTTACACATTTTGATATTATTTATGATTTTTGTAAGTATAGCTGTATTAGTCCTCAAAATTTGAAATGAAGGTGGACTATCCCTTTAAGTCTAAAAAACCTATCAAGATAAATTATTTATAATGGAAACTGTTGTTGTTTACAATTTTTTATTGCTTGTAAATAATGATGACATGCACTTAAACCAAAAAAAGTAAATTTTCTAATAGTTTGAATGACATTCTGTCTGAAAACAATAATTAAATGGTAACAGGTTTTGATAATAGTTAGTAACAGGTCAATTATTTCAAGGTGTTTCCAAGCATGATGATGAATCAGCTAGTCAAACGATGTACCTTTTGACAAAGGATCCTACAAAAATATATATTCTGCCATACTTTTGATGAGTGTTTCATTAATATTAGCTTTGGAAAACTAGTGTAATTTCTCCAGTTACTGAATCACTCACCTGTGTCGAGAGGGGGCTGATGGCAAAGTCTCTGACCATCCCAGAAGTCATGTCGGTGCCTCCAGCTATTGAATATGTGGATTTGGCAACTATGCTACGTGGGAGGAGGTTGGTGCATAAATACAAAATCTATTGAATGCATCTTTGATCTGTTAGTGATGGAAATAAGACTCTTCACAGCTTGAGGGAGACCTCTGATAAACCCATCACATCAACATGGTTTTATAATAGTTTCTTGTTCTCTTTAGGTTTTGAACATATTTAACAGGGCCAAGAGTTAAAATACATGTCTGGGATGTAAGCCTTAATAGCTTCCATAAAAAAAAAACAAGTGCACAAGAGCAGCATGTAGTCATGTAAAATACAAGGGCTATAATGAACCAGTGGCAAGGTGCTAAATTACAAAAGGAAAGTTTCTTGATCTGAATCCACCACCTTCCTTTGCTTTGGTGTTTCATGTGTTTATTGGTTGACAGAGCAGTAATTAGAATCTTTTTGGATGAAAGAGAATACTGTACGGGTTATGCACGTGTAATTGAAGTTAATTTGTTGAGTTGCGCTCCAGCCTAAGTAGCTTATTCTTGACCAACGGCAGTTATCTTTGGGGCAAGATAACAGTCCCCTGTATGCCTTGAGCTACATAAACGGCCAATACGTGTCTGTATCTATCAGAAATATATATGTTGTCAATTTATCAATTGATCTCATAGCAACAGTTTCCCATAACAATAAATTCCACAAGAACTGGTAATGCATTTATTTGTCTAACAGTGCATTGTTAGATAAAATAAACACAGTTAATGCCAAGGCACCTGAAGACATCAAAATACAAAAGGATCTGATTGAGAGCTCTTGTCGGTGTCTTGATATTCGCGCATCGTTAACTTCACAAATTTCACAGGATCCTAAAAATGTATCTTTTATTTCATTGTTACATTATGATAATCTTTCCCCACTACAATGATAGTTTAAGATGTAGGTACCAGTATGTAAAATCACAAAATTACGCAGTAATGTATGAATTCCTAAATCATAAGCTTTTAGCAGTTTATGCAAACCTTACCCCCCCCCACATGTTATTTATCTAATTAATTCTATAAGTGTTACATTCCTTTACAATAAATGCATAGAAATTATGTGATCTGTTTGTCCTGTCTCTGTTGTGATTTAGAAAAAAATCCAATAAATAGTACTTGTCGTATTATCTGTCTAGCCTGGTAGCTTTTTTCTATATACTTGATTGTGCAAGGTTATTTACCTAAACCAATATAGCATCCCATATATTGTTGATAATTATAAGAACAAATCTTGGGTAAGTACAACAGTTGACAATTACTAACAGCAACAAACATCAGAAAGTGTTCTAAACTTTATATCTAGCAGGTTTACGGGACTGACCTATAATCTTAACTTGTCAAATGTCCCTTTTTCCTCGTCCGTGTATAGTTTAAATTTGTCCAACTATCCTCCTGTGTGTTTTAAGAGATAATATACGTTTTCTACTGATGTTATATTAAACCCTATTCGTTTACAGATTCATTCACTCCGATTTTATGCTTCTTGTATTCTGCAGACACATCAATGAGGACAGACGCATTGCTGAGGGTCATGTTGCCATGTTTGACATTGTACATGACATAGAGGACTGTCCTGTAAGTGGTCGTTTAATAGATATTGTAATTTTTAACATTACAACCTCGTTTAATTAATAATTAGTGCAGCGTTTAGAAGAACTTTCAATTTGAGCAATACGTTTTCCGATAACTTTCAATTCATCATAAACTGAGATGGTTTCCGCATTGTTTTTGGAAGAAATAATCTTGGAGATGGTCTAGACAATGGAATTTTGTAGATTATATTAATAATAATAATAATACCAATAATAATAATAATAATAATAATAATAAAAATGTTACCTAGTTTTTGGCATCTAGTTTCTGGCATACAAGAATTTTATGACAGTCTCTACATATTTTATCTGTGAACTTCTTACTTCTGCGTATTGTACCTAATAATGTATGATAGTAATCTTATTTTTCAGCCCAATTTATTATCAGCCCACAGATCCTTCATAAATAAAGTCGATTGTGTCGAGCTTACTGACGTTGCTGGTGGCAAAGGTAGCTCGGTGACATTGTTTATCTTCTCGGATAGTCTGGAGGTATGTACACACCTTGATCTGTCTGTTTGTCAAAATATCGATCTATTGGTGTGTGTGTGCCCATCTCTGCATCAATCAGCTATCTATAACTTAATCAAGCACCTAATCAACCAGAATGGTTGCCTGTCTACATTTGTTTGTCTCCCTCCCTTTTTATCTGTCTACCTTCCTATTGCTGTCTACCTCTTGTCTGTCTGTATCTGTTAGCATTTATTTATGTTTATCTAATATGTCAGTCTATCCGAGTGACTTCAACTCTGTTATGCATTCTGGATAGTGTTATTTTAGCACTGTGTAATGCTGGACAGTAAAGTTGTATCAAGATGTGTGTGTTTATGTATATATGTATGTATGTGTATGTGTATGTATGTGTGTATGTGTGTATGTATGTATGTATGTATATATATATATATATATATATGTGTGTGTGTGTGTGTGTGTGTCTGAGCGAGAGAAATAGAGTATGCATAGTACCATATGCAGTTTGGTAGTACTATGTGTTGTATTGTTGTTAGTACCTGTATTTGTATTAATAGACAGTACTACTCATGTCAATATGGCTCTATTAGTCCATCATTGATGTCTATATGTCATCTTCCAGTTGTGTAAAAGAAGGGTTCGTGTGTTATCATCAAGAAGTCCAGGTGTGATGCACACCCCAAGAACACCACAAAAGGCCTATAAACACCTTGACATCTTACAGTTCTCTGAGATTAAAAGGGTTGTCAACATAACTGAAGGTCCAGGTGAGAATCACACATCTACCTCTGGTAGTAGCCTGCTGTATACAGTATTACAAATGGAATTTATTAACCTGAATTAATTAATCCACCATAGAAAATCTCTTTTACAGTAATATTTGAAGTAACAGTTCTTCATTAAATCTACAGTATAATTATTTTTTTTAGTAATATTATTATTATTATTACTATTATTGTATCATCTTTTTATTGGAGACATTTTTCATATTAATTTTCTTTCTTTCATTTTTCACGCAGATTGCCGGAATATTTTTGCTCTGATTGCCAAGAGACAAGATGATAAAGCAGAGACTATGTATGCATTTGCATTGGTTGAGGATCCATTGAACAAACTGGAGTTCCTGACATCACTTAGCAAGTCAATCTGTGCCAACTTGTGCAGAACAGATTATGTGAGTTAATGGTTTAGTGTGGAACACTCTCGGATGCAGAATCTGTGTCACTATACCTTTATATATTTTGTGTATGTTACAAGACCTCTTTAATGAAAAGCTGATAGAACGAGAATATAATAAAATATTGTTTTTGAGTTTTTGAGTATTAAAGTACTATTTGGTATTAATCAAAGTACTTAAGTACCCAAGTACCAGATATTTAAATTTTTCTGATCATTCCCATGATTCGTATAAATCCGTTGAGAAAATTTTGTCAAAATTATGGGGTGTGGGATTCATCATTGATGAATGGGCACACACCCTTTAAACCCCCTGCCCACAAGCTATTCGTAATTGTTTTCAGAGTAATTTTGGCGTTGTACATTTTCAGGCCTGGTTAATGCTTTAAACTCATCAGATATTTTTATGTTTTGTTAAAAAAATTCACTAAATCAAAAAGGTCCACAGATTAATCTTACTCATAGTTAGACAAAAATGTATGATAAATGAATGCAATCAAGATGTTGTTTGTTCTGATGTAAGAAATGAATTTTAAAACTGCATTTTGTTTCAGATACCTTATTTTAGTTTTTATGGTTTTAGTGATATTTTCATTTGTATTTTTGTTCTAATGCAAGTGGTATGTGTTTGATCCTGTATGTGCTCTTGAGCATTATATACAAAAATATTTACGTATGGCAGTCCTCAGAAATGTATATTTTTCAATCAACACAGGAGACGCTGCTGACAACGGTAGCCGCATCTGTCCTGCATATAGACACCAACGACTTGAATAATCGTTCACTCAGCAGAGCAGCTTCAAAGTGAGTGGGGTTGCATTTAAAAAAATGTTTTGTAATGGACCAGTTGTCAGTTAAATGGTTTTCCCAACTGTTTGCTAGATGCAGCACTGTTTGCAATATCCGGTGAGGTTTGCCAATGAGAGTCTTTGCAAACAATACACAAATCCTATGATTTAGACCTTCTATGGAATATATAGGCAGATATCTACCTTTTTCTCACCAGACTGGCCCTACATATACATGATATAGGGAAAAACTAAGAATATTCCCACAGCCCTGTTTATAATGGAAAATATATACTGGTGATCCCGGAGATGGTGGACAACCATGTTTGTTTGTTTACAATTATTAACCGCCTGTTAACATCAATGACATGCACTTAAAATGAAAAGGAAGTACAGTTTCTATTAGCTTAATTGGTAGTCAATCATGACTCATTGCAGCGAATGATGGCTGGTCCGAGTCACTTATCTTATCTTGTTTACATGATTTTCTCACTTAACTTTTTGATGTTTTAAGATTTTGCCCGATAAAAGTTTACTGCTAGAAAATTTTATTTTAGGGCTAGTCCATCATAAGAGAGGGTTAGAAAGGGTTTAAAGGAACAGTTCACCCTAATTTAATATGATTTAAATCTGTAATGTTTATAAAAGTAACGCTAAATCCCACAATAATAATCACAAACTCGACCTAGTATCATAGATATAAGGAAATAATCCTAATTACTGGTGGGTAGCCATTACGGCTTACTCAAATTGCAGATTTTGTTGCAGGAAGAAAAAAAAGTTACCTGTTCTTACCTCAGATGGCATTTAAATAACATACAAGGGTTTTTGGACCAACTAAACTGTAACATACTTAAATATGCTTTTATTCAGAAAATATATGTTTGGCTGACCGTTGTTTACATTGTTACAACCCAGTAATACAAACAACAGCTTGTATTAAGTGACTTCAGATTTCATGAGCATTCAATCTGTGTCTGACTTCAAAATGGTTGTATCCACAGACCATTAATAGTCAATTAACTAGTACTTTAAACTGGATTATGTAATATGTGGTTGATTGTGTTCATATTTTGACTTCATTTATAATTTATGTACTGATATTTGTATTAGTTCTGAAATTTTGAAATAAAGGTGAACTTTTCCTCTAAGTACAATATCATCAATGGATTGTGAATATATTTTATACTTTGACCTCCTTAGAAGTAAGAAGGGATGTTCCCTCAATACTTGAACATACAGTCCTCATATCATGAACAGGGAGGAGTCTCTGACCCCCCCCCCCTCAATATTCTCCTGATATCTAGATGGGACACTTTTTCTGTGAATATGTCTGGTTATTAATTGTATTTTGCATGAACTATCAGTTATGTTTAAGAGTTTTTAAGGCCTGTTTTTTATGTCCATATTTTGTCTTATAGTACAATTTAAATATGTAAATATCCCAGTGAATATTACAGTGTAAGCTAGTCACCCGTATCCAGAAACTTTAGCCATATTTTAACTAAATGTAATTTAGTTTGTACTGATGATATTGGAAGTGTATTAGGTGCAAAAGTTGGATGTTTGAGTGATAATCCAATTAAATGTTATACTATTATTATAAAACATGTCTGTATACTCATCTTATTGTATTGTTGTTGTATTACAGATTTGGTAAACGAGTGAGCCGAGTGTTCTCATTCACCAAGACGCCGAGGAGGCTGAAGCGTACCATATCCAGTATGACGCAGATCGCTAGCCCCTTCCGTCGTGATAGTGGGATGTCCATCACACCGAGTCGTAGCGACCTCCGATCAATGAGGCTGGCCTCAACAAATGATCTTACAGTGAGTATCAATAAACAAACATCTTCCTGTGCCCGGTGCTGTGGTAATATTTATTTTATTCCATACTGCGCTACCATTACTTGGGATAGCAATCAAAAGCTTTTTTAAATGAACCCTCCCTGAAAAGTCTATTTTTATCAGATATTGGTGATGGGTCTTATAAATCTACATCAACAGAATTTTAATATAAAAACTCTGTCTGGAAGGTTGGTGGCATTAAATTTGGCATATTTATGTTTCATTTATTTAAATTGCACTTAATCTTATAGCTGCAATTGTTCTTGAAAAAAGTTCTGTAAAGGGCAGTTTATTTATAATGAAGTAATTCACTGGTATGTTCAAATCAGCTGATGAGAGATTCTCTTTTTCTGTGTGATAAACCAAATATATTTGTTTAATGGTAAGTTATGTGGCTTTAGTGCTTTAGATTATGTGAAAAATAATACTGGCTGAATATCAATTATCAGTATTGATATCAAGATATTTATTTTAAGAGCTGTTCTTTAACTGGTTACTGTATAGTCTTTTTTAATTCGTTTTGTTTTGAATAATTGTTGATTAATTGATCAATTGCATGCCGCTTTCTCCCAGTGCATACCCAATTCTGCTAACAGCTTGCTTGCTTCGTCCCACTCTAACCCCGTAACAGGATGAAAATTACTTTGATGGTCACTTGGAGAAATTTGGTCAGAAATATGATGGCAACATGACGTATTCGGAGCTAGTTGACAAAATGAGCATAGGAACAATAACCCCTGTGATGCGTCGCAGGGAGACGTCTGCTGTGAGTTGTCTATGACAGTATTAGCATGAGAGTATCGGGCTGTTCGTTTAATGGTGGATATTTAAGCCACTTGGAGTATGTTCTGTGAATTGTAATACTGTGTATTTACATGGTTGTGGTGTTTGTTTCAGTGATATGTTTTATGTATGTGATTAAGTCATGTGTAGTGCATGTACTCTGTAATTTTGTAGCTAATTTCATTTTTGACTTCAGAATATTGTCCTATTTTTGACGAATTTTGCCTCTTAAAATCCTCAGTATCTAAATAAGTGTTTATGTGTGCTGTTTGTGATGTAATTATGATGTCCTGTATCCTGTACATTACATGTATATAAATACATCTCCTGTGTATATTTTATCATTTCTACATTATGATTCAGTTATGTATGCCAACCATTTACCATAGTATACCTGTAGCCTCGGTTTTATATGTCAAACAATATCTTTACATTTAATATTTCACATATAATCCTTAATGTGTCAATGGCATAATGACCTATGGTTATATTTTAAAATTTTGTGTATAACATGTTGGTATTCTATCCTATTCAGAATGATACACCGATGTCAGGAATGTCTAGGACACCTAGTACAATGAGCATGGTAAGGACTGAGTCTTAATATTCCTTATTGGTTGGATTTTACCTTCTTTATTATGGTGTTTATTTTAAAAGGCATGCATCTGCTTTAGTCCGAATACATTTATTTAATGTTTTGGGGCCAAAATAAATTAAACGTTTCTCTAAAATCAATATATCAAATAATGACAGTAGTCAGAAGACAACAACACTTGGCATATAGATAATGAAGTTACTGGTGTTTACGTTAATGTGGAACATGAAAGGAAAATTGAGATCAAATGTGTTCTGTCTAGTAATTATTTATGCCATTATAGTTATTTACATAGAATAAAATTGGGGCCAGGGTTTCTGACAAAGTATAATTTGTAACAAATTTGTCAGCCAGCAGTTTTAAATCATTGTTTATATACTTTGTACTTTAATATCTTATAGTTAAGTTGAGTTTATAATTTAGAATTGGCTTACTTTATCCTGGATATTATAAAACTAAACATTAAATTTAATGAGAAAAAGTTGCAATTTGCCAACTCTACACCCTTTCTGCTCGTCATTTCATATTGTGTGCACCCAGTTTTAAATAAGTTGTGCCTATTAGAAAGACTAGTTTTATTTACTGTAGGTAATTCGGTGTAATGTGAGTCCCTGGTACTTGTATATACACGAGAACATTATGAAGAACATTACAGGTCCTAGAGTAAATATGTAGATTCTTGTAAATAAGACATGAAATAAAATATTATGTATGGTGTGAGTGAAGTAATAAGCTGATGGTGACAGATGACTAAAAATAAAAAGGTTTACAGCCGTGTCACAAATGTTCACTATTTCTGCAGGTTTTTGGCACCTTTCAAATGGCACACATTTGGAATAGTTTATTCTGCAATATTCAGTTTTATTGAATTGTGGTACCTGCAGCAGTTTTATTTTCTGGGCTTGCATATTATATCTCACCTTGTGGTTATATAACACCTTCTGGTTATATAACGCACTGTGGTTTTCCAACTTGATTGTTCATATTGTAAACCTTGTGTCATTTGCCAGTTCCTGTCCAGAAATTAAATCAAACAAATAATTTGTATGTGTTAGTGTTATGATATATCAGTGAAAAATAGGTAACAAATATATTTTTAGAACTCATGAATATTAGTAATAATATGACTGTGGTGACTGACAAATAAGCAGCACTAGCTTGGCTTTTTATGTTATGATCACATTTGACATGACTGTGCATTATTATCACATGTTTGACATTTATTCATTTTTCCATTACAGGATTCACGGTTTATGTCAAGTATGGGCAGCACAATGAGCTTGAACATTCAATAATCATCACTTCGATGCATTCCACTTTGACCTGTTTGTATATATCTACGTATATACATGGATCAATGCATAGATATATACATACATACATACATAAATACATATATAAACTTTATCCAAAACATCTTAACCTGGATGCTGTTAATAAATGGTTATCCCAGTCTAACTTGTCACATATTCATTGTATTTGACCCGTTCATTCCTTGTAAGCTGTCGTATTGTCATCGTTATTGCTAACCTAAAGACAAGGCTCCAGAGACAGAGATGAAGCTGTGTAACCAGCAGTCTTCTAGCTCACTCACAATTTTACTCACTCAGGGATGTTGTTCCGAACAGATTTGTTTAGTTGGGTTTTTTTTTTTGGGGGGGGGTTGTTATATCTGCCACTGAGTTAGAACTGATCAACTGTAAAGGAGATTTATTTTCATTATTAATGAAGATGATGGGTTTACTATTTTATTTCTATGATATAGCCATCGTCTTGAAGCTATTAGTTAACTGTCAGAAAATATTATTCATCTAACTCACGGTATGATCTGTATGTGATTGAGTGCACATTATTTATTATATAACCGATTTTTAAAAGGATTCACTTTCGATTGACTCTTGATCAACATACTTTCATCAGAGTCGAGGTGCATTTCTGAAAGAACAGATTTCTTATAAATTTCTGTTCTCAGATAATTCTTGGGAGCTGAAATGGATTAATTTTGCAATCAGTCGTATAAAATTTTGTAGTTTGTAGACAGTTCTGGAATGAATTAACTGAACTGTGTAAATTGCCAGACGCTGATTCTTATTGTGCTAAAGATATTTTCAAGTGGAAATTTATAAACGAGGTAATGTTTAATAGCACTTTGGTGCTACATTATTTGATCTGTTTTGTATGGAACTTAATAATAAATTATTATTTCTCATGCTTTTGTAATTTCACCTTGTATGTTCTGCATCTCATATATATATATATATATATATATATATATATAGTGTGTGTGTATATATATATATATATATATATATATATATACTTTTATATGATAATATTTTTTAGTAATATTGCTAGCATTTGAAATTTTATATTAGTTGTATTCGTCTTTGTCAGTTTGCAAGTGATGGAATTAATAGATGATGAGATGTAGTACTATTTTGGAGAACGCATCAAATCATTCTGGATATCAGCCAAAGGTGATCAGATGTGTTCCAGACTAATACTAATACCTAAAAGTATAGCTAAGCGTGATTCCCATCATTATACCGATCACGCATTTTAATATTGAATGCTATCCAAGCCACAATGAAGAATTTCGTACACGCTTCTCTGGATTCATATATCACAGTTTGATTATCCAGAATATATATAAAAATGGCGTTATCACAATTGGCCAAACTGTTTATATGCCATTGGATGTCTGAAGTGTACATTCCGTTACATTTATTATGTTATTTTGTGACTGTGACTAGGATGTTTGAAGTGTGTTCTCGTATTTTGTATATAAGCAGACGCCACATACATATCTACAAATAAATCTATAGTCTACCCCCCTTCGATTTTGCTGCTGTCTTATTTAAGCCACAGTTAGAATAGTAACATCTTGGCAGTAATATTGATAAGGTTGATAGTCGTGATGAAAGTAATATAGTAGCTGTTGTAGTTGTATTAATAGTAGCAGTGATAATGGTTTGTTAAAAATCGACGAACCAAACATCAATAACTTGCTTGATTAATGTCCGAACTGCAATTTCTGATTCTACAATCTTCACATACTATATATGGATGTGTTCACATCTGATTATGGGTTCAGCTATTTATTGTCATTAAAAAATGAAGTCCATCGTATAACTTGAAAAATGCCAGAAGTGGTAAATATTGGCGACAAGATGTAAACTGACAAAAAAAAACCCTCAAATTCTGCCCTCGGAAAAACTTCACAAAGGGGTGGGGGGGGTATTGTTTTAAATCACCTCTAATAAGTCATTATTTTAAACTAAGAAACACGAATGTCATTTTGTGTTTTCATGTACTTTTACACACACATATATATATATATCTACTAGTCATTAAGGGAATTGATACCCCAGGCCTCATTAATTAGCAGATGTAGATGTTGGTTCTGTACTAATGAGAGGGTAGATAGTCTTGTGAATGATTGCTGATTGTCTTGATAAACATTTAGCTTTCTCTTCTGTGTGGAAAGAATGATGAACGGGAGAAATTTGTCTGTAATATTTAGTCGAATATTTTGTAGTTCTGGGAATTCGATTATGTAGTAGATTGTGTTGAAGCGGCTCTGACATTGATTGCATACGGAGTGTTGATCGAATGAGAAATACAGAAGTTTATTTTATGATTATCATTATTATCACTCGATGAGAGATGACACAAACATTGTCACAGTTCTATTTTACAATATGGACGTACTTCAGTCACGTACCGAAATAAGAATGATACGTTGAATAACTACAATAGGAAGATCGTTGTACAATTACACAGGAAGATGATTGATTCTCTAATTAACGATTTCAATAGTTTCTTTTTCATACAGCTCAATGGGCGCCTCCATGGTCTAGTGGTAGAGTGTTGGACCATAGATCACCACCATCCGTGTTCGAATCTCGGTGTAGGCATATCAGGAGATTGTTTCATCTTTGACTTGGTTTCATTATCCTCGACTCATTTAGCCCACCATATGCACGAAAGTGGCCGTAAAACATCAATCATCATCATCTAATTAACTTCGTCTACAACATGAACATTGAAGATGGATGATCCAAACGCCGAGCCTGATATGGTAGGATGTGGGCCTTATCATTGAGATCATCAGATATTGCTCGAGCATTAACTGGATGGAGGGATGGATGTTGTTTAACGACACGTCGGCACAATTTAGGCCATTCAGTGTCCTAGAACGTTTCGGAATAAAACCGTTTTAGCGAATCTTTATAAAAAGTTAAAAAGCCGGATTACTGGCATTGATAAAATGTTTGTATAAGCTAGGATGTAAATTGTTAAGTGTAAATGGTAAATACACATTGGTGTATAGGTGTATAAACTTGTTAAAAAGATAAAATCAGATTCTTAATCGTCCAACAGGGTAAATAACATGTGAAATATAGAAGATAATGACTAGTTTTGACTAGAGGTAATTAAGTAGATTTCTGTTAAAAGAGAAGACCTGCTTCTATAGAGGAAATAAAAGGTAGGGTTATGACATTGACTAGATGTTCTAACTTAAAATAACTAGTATTAATAAGAAGACCAATTTATCTTTGGAATGATGATGACTAGATGTTACCACTTTAAATAATTTATAGTAAAAAGAAAAGACCAGCTTCTCTTATGAAGTTTAAAATTGTGTCCGGGGTAATATTGTCCAGCAGCTCTTTCCGAGTCTCTGCATGGTAGTAGTTTACTCTGATGTGGTGGTATTCCAAGCAATGAAGGAGGATGTGATCGACTGTCAGGCGTTCTTGGCAGGAGATACACTCTGGTGGATCTTCTCCAGCCAAGAGGTATCTGTGGGTGAGGAAAGAATGCCCGATCCGTAAACGGCAGAGCACAATTTCCTCACGACGCCTTTCCCGATAGGACCACATCGAACATCCTAATGCAGGCTGCACTGCATGCAATTTATTTTCAGATTGCAGTGACCAGAAATCTGACCACTGCTTTCTAACGTATTGCTTTATGATAGGTAGGAAGTCAGTGAACGGTAATGGAATGTTGATCTTCCGACCTTTTAGAGCAGTTTTGGCAACCTTATCGGCGAGTTCATTGCCACGAATACCGACATGGCTCGGTACCCAGCAGAATACTACATCCTTTTTTAGAGTTTTAAAGGTGGAATGTAGTTCTAAAATACTGAGGACAAGTGGATTTTCTATTTCTAGGTTTTCAATGGCCTGTAGACAGGACAAAGAATCCACACATATAATAAGTTTGTCCCCAGTAGAGCTAATACCATGATGGAGTGCAAGGTAAATAGCTCGAAGTTCTGCTGTGTAGATGGAGGCCACGTCAGGCAGACGTTCCATCACGCACTGCCTACCACAAACGACAGCGCATCCTACTCTATCGCCTTCTTTTGAACCATCAGTATAGATGAACTGATGGTCATCATATTTATTTTGTATGATGTGAAAGCGGCTCTGAAATTCCGATGGACAAACATCAAATTTCTTCCCCGCTCTCAGACCATACAAAATTGTTGGTTCCATCATATCCCAAATCGGGATATGAGGTAGGCGTATATTTTCTATTTGACATGGTTCAATCTCCAAGTCTTCTCTCAAAGACCGAATTCTGATTCCAAAAGTTGGGATAGTTTTCGGTCTGAGTAAGAAGTTATCTTCGAGTTTTGGGTTGAATACCATATCAAATGTAGGATTTGCCGGAGAACTACCTAACTGTAGTGCATATTGCAGAGACAGTCGTTCTCTCCGTCTGTAAAGAGATTCCTCATTAGATTCAACATAAAGACTCTCCACTGGGGAGGTCCTAAATGCCCCTGTGGCTATTCTCAAGCCCTGGTGGTGAATGGGGTCTAGTATTTTGATATATGATTTACGAGCCGATCCCCAAACAATCGACCCGTAATCTAGTTGAGATCTAATGACTGCTCTATACAGACAGAGGAGTGTTGTTCGATCTGCCCCCCAGTCAAATCGTGAAACGACTTTTAAAAAGTTTAGAGATTTATTACATTTAGCCTTCATGTAATTTATATGTGGAATGAAGGAGAGCTTGCTGTCGAATATTACCCCGAGGAATTTTGTTTGTTTTAAAACAGGAATATCAACCCCATATAGTTTTAATGTCTGGTCTGGGTGAAATGTTCTTTGTTGGCAGAAGTGCACACAGACTGTTTTGGACCTGGAGAATTTGAAGCCATTCTCATCAGCCCAGTTTTCTAATTTATTGAGACACAACTGGAGAATTCTTTCTATGGAATTCATATTTTTTGACTGGTAGCTTATCAGGAAGTCATCTACGTATAAAGAACAGTTAACACCATTCAGCAAGCATTTAACTATGTTATTTATTTTCATGCTGAATAGTGTTACCGATAAGATGCTTCCTTGTGGTACACCCTCTTGTTGGTGGTAAGAATCAGAGAGGGTGTTACCAACACGGACAGTAAAGTTTCTACCAGTCAAAAATTTGGAGATAAATTTTGGCATGTTGCCACGAAGTCCTGCATTATATATGTCTTTTAGAATTCCATATTTCCACGTTGTGTCGTAGGCCTTCTCTAGATCAAAACATATCCCCACAGTATGTTGCCCCTTCATGAAACCCTCCCTTATTATGGTTTTTAATTTAATTAGTTGATCTGTGGTGGATCTACGTTTTCTAAACCCACTCTGATGGGCTGTGAGAATGGCGTGATATTCGAGATACCAGACTAACCTGGTATTTACCATCCGCTCAAAAGTTTTACAAATACAACTTGTGAGAGCAATTGGACGGTAATTACCAGGATCCGAGAGATTTTTTCCTGCTTTGGGGATTGGGATGATGGTGGCTTCTCTCCACTGAGAAGGGAAGTCACCACCACTCCAGATTTCATTGTAAATATCGAGCAGGACTTCTAATGAATTCTCAGGTATTTGTTTTAAGATCTGGTAGTGAATATCATCAGGTCCAACGGCAGTATCGTGGGCTTTCTTGAGAGAGTCCAATAATTCTCTTATTGAGAATTTTTTATTATAAATTTCATCATTTTTTGATGTGAAATTTATTGGATTCTGCTCAAGTGTCATTTTTTCTCTCCTGAATTTGTTTGTGTACGACATGCAGGGGATACAGCGGACCTATTCTAAACCCCGGTCCCGCAGTGGGTCGAGCATTAACTGTTTCTATAAATGACTTGTGATAATGATTTTAAAATTGCATGAATCATGTGTATGGCTTAATTTGCTAAATATCTGAGACACAATTGTGTTAGATTAAATCGTTTACTTCCTTTTTGTTAATTATGAGTACAAAAACTGACCAAAAGCAATACCAATCTTAATCGATGGGAGTTGATCTATCTTTAACTTATCTTTCTACCAGCTAATGCTTTCTTATTAGCCTTGAAGTTTAATTCTGTATTTGCAGTGCTTAGTAGTGTGTCATAGTATGTTTTGTGATACTGGTGATCTTTGAGTATATTCACAATTACAATGTCTCTAGGGTCCCAAGTTCAGCGCGTCATGGGCTACTCATGTTGTTGCTTATGTCCGATGTTTTCGTGACTGGTGCAGGAAAGGAAGATGAGATGAATTTCATGTTCTCCAGGCAATCAATCATCACCCATCCATACAACTTGTTCTCAAGGCAGGTCTCATCTTGTCACAGACCAATGCTGAATCTGAGAGAAGTCTGTTCATCAACGCCCCTGTTGTCACCAAGAACAGGGCACCAGGAGGCAGTGCACATTCATGATCAAATTCATCACAAGCCACAGTATATTCCAGTCATATAGGAGTTAAAGTTGTATATCAGGTAAGGTTCGAGGAAGAGAAGTTGTGAATAGATAAAAAGCTGGATTAGCCTAGAAGAATGAGAGAAGCCGATCGTATAGAGAAACAAAACAGTCACTATGCAAGAGGGTGGAAGGTCTGACATGAAAGGAAGTCATGGCAACAGCAGATTTGGAAGCAGCTGATGAACTACTCAATGTTGCAACAACCAAACTGCACGACGCTATCTCTTATTCCACTGTTTCTAAGCAAAGTGTCAGTGTGACCATCATGATGCTGGATGCTGCCACAACCAATCGAGTGGAAGCCATGCAGTGAATAGACACAATCATGGACAAACAACCATCACTGGACAGAAAGACACACAAATTGCTGGAAAAGACTATTCCAACGAAACAAACTGCAGCATAAAAGAAATCTAAGGATCATCCTTGTCATTCTCTTGTAATTAAAATGTTCTGCATAGATCATTTATAATTAGTAGTAAGATATTAGGCTGTCATTGCCATTCATACATGATGTGTATTGCATGTTTACAATGAGATTCAAAATTACTCAGATACTTGAGAAACATGTTACTTTTGAAACTAATCCATTATAAGTGTTTATTTCATATTCATTATCTATCTAGGTATGTTGTTTCAATCATTCCGTATCTATTTTTTCCAAGCCTCAATATATAATAACATGCAAAACATTCTTCCATTCAGCTGAATATGAAACTGTTTTAAACCAATTATTTCGATATACAAATAAACTGATGCCAATTTTGTGAAAATAAAAAAATTATCCCAAAACGAAATTCTCATAAATTTACTGTAAACAAAGGTTTTTTTAATAGTACAATACCTCGAAGGGAGAACTGAAATACCAAATTATAAACTTTCTGAAGTGGCTATAAAATACCAAAAAATCCTATTTTATATATTTTCTCCTTTGTAGAGTTGATTGAAATGTATTTGCCGTCTAATGAATAATTTCCAGTATCATAATAACTATTTTAATACAAATCTGATATTATGCCAATTTTATATAATCTCAGCGCTATCGCCACATCGTTATCGTAGTGAACTTCGGTATTTGGAAGACGAGGATTTCTTTCTTCAAATTTTGGATGTATCTTTTAATAAATACTCGTTTTGTCAACACAATAATATAATATTATGGAGGAAAATGGCTTACAACTGCCACGACCTAAATATACTGAAAATAATAAAATTTGTTACAAATAATAAACAGAACACAATAACAGAGTAGACGTTTTTGATGAACTCTTGAAAAATGGAATCCCATCAATATTGAGAGCTACTGGAAGATGATAAATATGTTGCCTTACATCTAATGGATATATCGAAAGAGCATTGAACAACTCTCTGGACAGACCTAAATGTTTACATTCCATTCCAGTTATTTCTTCTGTGTTTATGGTGGTCACATATTTCAGTGGCCTCCCTTTATCAAGGTTCTAGCCATTTGTAGTAATGAGCGACGACCAACTCTTCGTAATGTCTCCCAACAGTTCATCAACAACATTTTGCTTCACTCGATATTGATTGAACTGGTCGTCATTTTTCTCTGCTTCGTCCTCAAAAGATGGTCATATGATTATCGATTTCATCCGCGAAGAGACAAGAGGATGATAAAGAAGACTTACACACGTATACACGTATGTCATCCGTCAAAGTACTACGTGTAAAAGTAAACCATTGTGAAGATTCGGCTCGTGATTTTACTTCGGACTTACTCTCTGGATTCTTCTCGTCACACTTTCTGAGGTTAAGTGACCTTTTGGCTGCGGTATGTAACCTCTGATATTGTTTACGTTTGCTACTAATTAATGGGTGAGAAAAGGCTGTTTTGTAAATATAACTACGTAAGTAAAATTACACTAATTTACTAATTGAACAAATGGGATCTTCAGGATCAGGATATACTTTTGGAGTCATCTCTAACTGTCTGGTAAATAATTAGTTTTACAATTTACAAGGCATTATTTCACAGATCCCAAATTCAAATAAGTTGAAAAAGGTTTGATAGACGTACAATAATTTGCCTTAGTATTTGTTTTATTTATATGCATGCAATTTTTTTTATATTGTATGAGTTATACCTCTGTATGGGCTGGTTGCATGAAATCTTAGTTAGCTGGTCGGAAAGATTGCGGGTCTTGTATTTATTTTGGGGTGTAATTGCGTACTTTTTGTAATGCGTGTAGGGTGTTATGTGTGGAAAAGGTAGTGTATACACATTGCCTAACACATGCCACAGTGAAACCATATACATTAACTATAACTAACCAATTTGTGAATATGTGTAGGTATGCCTATGTTTAATAAATTAATGCCTAAACATATATATACAATTATTAATGCCTAAACAAATATATACAATTATTAATGCCTAAGCAAATATATACAATATCCACGAGACGGAATCACATAACTCAAACCACATACAATTCAAGATATAATACATAAAAGTGAATGATACCTACGCTAGAAGTAGGTGTTAAATGCCGGTAGATCTAATTATATACTATATGACTAGAACGCACTTTATAAACAAGGTGTGTTCTGGTCAATGCTGCGGCTCCGAATGAATCTTAACCTGGGGGCCAGGGACGCAAAGCGTCACAAAATTATGATAGTTGGATATGTATTTCAGGTCCGCATTGTTGATAATATCAGTCGATGAGTTTACATGGGTTAATATGTCTTTGTGTGGTGAACAGTCACCTCTGACAAGTGACACCTGGACAATTGTTCACTTGAACAAGTGGCATCATTTTAAAAACAAACAATGAAATTGAATATATGCACATTTATTATAATATGCATGTACGCACAGCTGCACACAGAAGCACGTGCATCGCTTCCACTTACACACAGAAAAACACAGACACACAGAAATGCAAACAAGGTGGATTGTAGCCTTGTAAAAATAAATATTAGAACTGCCTCTGGTATAGTAATGATCTGACATTTGGAAATCCGCCCATATATATATATAATATATATATATATATATATATATATAAAAAAAATTTTTTATATATATATAAAATACGGAAGTGGTGTACATTGTATCACATGTTCAACAAACTGCAATGTTGGTTAACGCACCGAGAGCCTATAAAAGGCAAAACATTTCACTCCGGCTAGAGAACAACTTCGACGCCAGACCAGAAAATTATTGTTGAATGTAAACTGTGGTGTCAAAATAGTTATGATATGTATGTAGCAAGTCGCCATTGAACCACACGCACGTGTTGTTTGTTGTGAGCTGTGGTATCAAATGGTATGTGTTTTACGTGCTTCCGCTTTTTGTACGTGGACTTCATGTAGCCATTTTGCTGTGGGCGTGACATATTTGTGGCGTACGAAAAGCGAATTAGCTGGTTCCCATAGGCTGATGAGTAAACCAGAAACATGCTTAGGTATACGCATACATGTATCAATATGTGGAGGTAAGGAACATTTTATTTTTAGATTAATGTATGTATAGTTGTATTTAGATTTATGGAGGTAGGTTTCGAAGGATGCTTAGATATGTTGATGCTCTGTGCCTGTTGCCTCTATGTGTACCCTAAAACACACACACACACACACACACACACACACACACGCCACACCACACCACACCACACCACACCACACCACACACACAAACATAACATACATTGAACAATAAAAATGCTAGCTGCATAACGGGTTAAGTTTTAATTAATTATTTGATGTATGTTATTGTTGTAGTATTCTTAGCTCCTTTATCCAAAGGTTTATGTTTTCGGCTTTCAGTATGTTTAGAATACTTCTTATCACAGGATGTTGAAATTTGATCCCGAACAGAAAAACAAAATATCTAGATCATATCTGGACGTTAGTAATTTTGAGCATAGGGCTAGGTAATATAGATCACTAATCCCAAATATTTAAATTTGTGCTGTAAATGTCAAATATATTTTACCTAAATCATACTCTACATCATTGTATAGACGTCATTTACGGTGTAATTATACTTCAAAATCATTTAGAAGGTGACGTGTAATGTGCAATAACGTATCCAGGAAATAACATCTTCATTAAGAATGTATCTAATTTTATCAAATCATTATTATGTATTATGAATAGTGATATAATATACACATATCATGGTCTTGTCATTGATGAAAAACGCTTCTTGTTTATATTTTCTTGTCTTTGAAAAGTAACCTGCTATTTTTGGATGTTACATTCCGAATAATAATGATTTTAATATATATATATATATATATATATATATATATATATATATATATATATATATATATATAATATATATACCTTCATTTATTATATCTTTGTTGAAAGGTTTTGTACACTTCGTCGAAGTAGTTTATTTTGAATGACAGTTTATAAGCTACAGTCATACACTTTCCCTACGTCACTGATTGGTTCCAAAAGCCCCGAGTCGGACTCAATGTCCCAAAAATGCCTTTCGATGTAAATATTTTTGTCTATAGATGTTTTATGTTCTTAACGTGTTATTATTGTATACTTAATTCTTTTAGCTTCTTTTATTGTAAATTTATTTATTTCACGTCCTTTTATTATGACGTAGGTTACGTAGATGAGTGACTCGTAAAGGTATATTTGATGGAGGCTGAAATGACGTAAAGCGGGTTATTACAGTATTACACTGATAACAATAAGGTAAGGCTATTATTCATGGCTTTTGTTGTGTATCAAATTTAATGTATGTATGTAGGTCGATGCAATTTCACTGAGTGAATAAATGTTAACTTCCTTGTTTGTTCAAACCATGTGTTCGCGTTAATTTCACTTAATATATATATATATATATATATATATATATATATATATATATATATATATATGCAGCTATGTAGTTTATTTAATATATTAATATATGGAAGTTTATGATCAATAATCAACGGTAAAATGATAATACGTTCCTTCTCGACTAATTATGTACATATATCACAGTAATTTGTTGTTTTTGTTATATTTCTTTCTTAATTGTCACCAGTGATTAACACAAAATTTGTTTTGTGCGATAAAGGTAAAGGCTAATACATTTGAACACGATGTAACACAAGGTCCAACAATTTTATCCATGTTAAATGTAAATATGAAATGTAGGAAAACACAGAATTGAGTTTTGTTTAAATATCAACGTGGAATCAACGTTGAAATTATGAAGTAGGCTCGATATTTAAAACTAAATGTCAACATGAAACAACTTTAGGGTCTGACTGTAACTCACTTCTATGTGCTGAGTACAGATCACACTTGCGCCCTCAGTCGAGCGGACGCACGCACTCACACACCCACAAACATACAGAGAGAGAGAGAGCGAGAGAGAGAGAGAGAGAGAGAGAGAGAAGGGTGTCATTATTTAGCAAAATAAAAACAACATTTGTTATTTTATATTTATGGAGCGACATGTCTTGCCACAGATTAGATAACTCTCTACTCATTTAATGTTAAGTAGAGTCTGGCATACCAAGTTCTATTTTTATTAACCTCAAACTTTCAGCTAGAAAAATACCAATCACACGCAGAGAACGCAAACTAACATACGATCAATAGATTAATACCTGAAATCAGCACACAAGCAGAAAATACATGTATGTTATTTACAATGACGAATCAATTGAAGCAAATTATTAACAATACGAATGATGTCTTATATAAAAACTGCCTCCTTCTACAACGAATTAATATAACTGTATAATAACTAGAGATTATCTAAAAATTGATGATTATGAAAACTAAGCACAACAAAACCTCCTCTTCCATACTTTCAAAGTAAACAAAACTTACTACCAATCCTCACATGCGCCCGATATAATACGGATATAATCCAGGGCAATGACATTACTTCTTCCTTTGCCTTTGTGGCTCCGGAACGCAAGCTGCGTGGTAAGAAAATAGATTTGAAGCGATGTATGTATTCTGACAATATAATTTACTTGCAAAATGTTGCACTCACCGAATTGGTTAAGCAGTGCAAGATTGATATTACACATTAGTGCGAACATTTTCAAAACCTACAATCGTAAAAGTTAGGCCATTTTACATTTCGTAATAAGTATTTTAAATATTGTGCAAGCATTCTTGCTATTGGGGAGGGAGAAAATTTAAGCTTGACGAGTTCACGAAGTTCGAATTCCACAATCGTACAAACGCGGTTACGTACTTGCTGTCCGTTTCTAAGTTTGAAGCGAACCGAAGCCTGGAACCATTTATCTGGCTTACTTCCCCTGTGGTACCACAAGACAATTTCAGAATCCTGCTCCACCATTAGCAGCTGCAAAGTGCCAATGTTGTTCCCATGCATGTAGTAGTGAAATGTGATGCAGAATAGATCACCAATGTAGCGAAATGGCAAATATAAGCTGGAAAGGGGGTGAAATCACGAAGACGATTATTCTCATCTGAAATATGCTTACCGTTTACTGCAAGGAATTTCATTAATTCGCTAGATGGCGTTCGAATGCAACTAAGTAGTAGATGGGATTTCTAAATGTGGGAAGGATAGATAGTTTTGTTTTTAATTTGGAGATTGTTCAAAGAAAAGATCGTTTGATGAGAGAATTAGGAAATTAACATCAAGCTTAAATATTAAGGGGTATAAAATATTTCTAGGATATATATTTTCTCCAGCTTGTTCTCCTGGCTTTGAATCTTTTCGATTGTTGATCTAGTTACTTCTAGAAAATCAATGTTAACAAATGATAAGCCTGGAACGAATTGCCAAGTTGCATCGCAGCGCCACATTGCGGATCAGTTTCCAAGTTACTCTATTGCTCAATGATCCCGACCTCCCTAGCTTACAGCGCATGCGCCTCTTTATTCTTCTTTCCGTCGATATTCGTATAGACGAAGAAGTCCCCGAAGTAAGCAGAACGTGGACCCCCATGCGGTGCCTTGTAGGCAATCCTTATCCATACGTCTGAGGCATTCTTGCTGTTATCGCACTCGCACTGCGTCTCTTCCGCCTCGAAGCTGCAGTACCACAACGTCTTATCTGGAAACATTTGAATTGTCGTAAAATTTCATCCGAACATCGACGGTTCGAGTTGGCTTAATATCGGAGAGACGATGTTTTAGGTTATAAATTCAAACCTGACATCAGCACTTAGTGATAATTGTTCTATCGATCAACAGACGGCGAACCTACATCTAGATATAGAGCAGATCTGCTCCGGAAGCCAATCGACAATCTTCGGAAGAGTCTCCAAAGTATTTTTCTCCCCTAAGTCGATCAGTTGTCCGAATTGTGCTATATCCTCGGGTAGAGAAGTTTGCGGGATTTCGATTATCAAAATTTCAGTGTTTTCTAGCATCTTCAACTCCCATGCCTTGATAGCGGCGCTGCCTACTCCACCAGCGTTTGGACCCGTGGTTAAGAGGACGACATAGTTCTGTGATTCGAGCCTATCACCTGTAAAAAAAAACCAAAAACAACACATTCACCCACCTGATTTTCTTCGCGAGTGAGTGGGTGAGTGAGTCAGTGAGTGAATATATAGGGTTCTAAGCTGTGGTGCTAAGCCATAAAAACACAACACACACGCGGATATAACTGGATAAAGTTGTTAAAACATATCACGAACAAAACGTTTTGAAGACTAGTTGCCTACCGAAAACCGGTTGAAACAACTTAGTGCGCAGGATATGAAGAGCCTTCGTAATGTTCCTCTTGGTTCCTTTAACATTTGCAGTACAGTTTAATTTATCCTCTAAGAGTTTATGAATGTCTGAAGTTTTCTGATGTTGATTGAACTGCATTATTATTTTCGCATGAGAGTCAAAATGGACGATGGCAATCCGCGTGGTGTACGGGCCAAGACGAACTCTTTGGCTGAAGTTCTCGATGAACTTTTTGAACTCCGGACACTCCAAGCCCTTTGTGGATGTGTCGACCACGAAGGCGATATCCACAGGGCATCCTGAAACGGTATAACACGAAACGGTTTCAGCATATCGGCGAGTGTTTAGTGTCACAGAACACAGGAGTTGAGGAAGCCTTCGTTAGAGATAATAAAAGTTTACTATACCTCGATGATAGTAAGATGGGACGAGTACACATTGAATCAACTGAAAAACAGAAGTATTGTAGTAAAAAATATACGGAACTGAACTGTAATGCTTCTTTAATCTAGTATAATATTTATGGGGAGTCATATATATATATATATATATATATATATATATATGGGGGGCGGTTGTTGTTGTGTGCCTGCGTGTGTATGTGTAATCATGTATGCGTTTGTGCGTGTACAGGATAGGTGGAGGGATATATATATATATATATATATATATATATATATATATATATATATTCTAATAGATAGATAGATAGATAGAAAGAAAGAGAGAGAGAGATTGTGTGTGTGTGTCTCTCTCTCTCTCTCTCTCTCTCTCTCTATGTGTGTGTGTGTGTGTGTGTGTGTGTGTGTGTGTGTGTGTGTGTGTGTGTGTGTGTGTGTGTGTGTGTGTGTGTGTGACTCACCACAATAAGTGTTACAAAGATAAATGCTCTCATCTCTCTTCTGGAGACGTTTGGATCCGACTCAAAGACACTAATCCTGAATAGTTACTGATCTGATATATAAACATATAATAGATTAAACGAGATAAATAAACAATGTTGTTTGTTGACCCACAGTTGTTAGTTATAGACAACAATTGTCTTGTTTCTGTGTCTTTCTGTTCGGACAACTTTAATTTAGCGGCGCCAGATTATTAATTTAGTACATAGTTTTATTGGTTTCATGTTTAAAAAAATATTTTGGCACATTTGGCCAAAAGGCTACCAGAGAGTTGATGATTGACTGATGGTTGATAATTTACGGCCATTTTTATTATGCACTTGGTAGGCTGAATGGGCCGAGCGACCTCCAAAGGTAATGAAATGAAGTGAAAGATGAAACACCCTTCATATATGCCCACACCGACGTTCGAACACTAGAGAGTGATTACAGAAACAAAGTAACTGATTACGAATATGAATACGTGTATTGTCTTTTTATTTAATTATGAACTTTACCAATTTTATTCACTTTAGCCCTAAACTCTCTCTTTTCTGCTGGTATGATTATTATATTGTAACGCTGACAGTGATTTTATTGTTGGTCATGTCTACCCTCTGGTTCAGTGCTCCACTCTGGTTTCAGACAATTTTCACCGTGAAATGAAATCTGTTTTTTTTTTTGGGGGGGGGTTCCAGGAAGAAGATTTGTAGTTATCCTGGTCCCTCAGTTCACATTGTAGATCTCTCTTAAAGGTTTTTCATATTATAATTTCTTGTATAATTGTTATGTGAACGGAATAAATATATCTGTCTATCTGTCTGTCTGTTTGTCTGTTTGTTTGTCTGTCTGTTTGAATTACGATTATGGTTACATTGCCTGAATGTTATCGGTACCGGAAGTAAGTGTCATTCCCTGATATATATATATATATATATATATATATAAGTGTGCGTGTGTGTGTGCGTGTGTGTGAAAGTTTGGGACAAACAGTTATGAGCAGAGATAACAAAGTGTATGCAGAAATATATATATTGACTAATTATAACACGAACATCGTACACATATTGTGTTTCAGTTTATTTCAAGAGTCGTATGAGAAAAGGAATATGGAGTTATTTCTCGTTTCAGATGTATCTGAAGCTGAGTGTCCCCGGCCACCTGGTGGAGACTTTTCCCCACGTAGGCAAATAATATCCCGTCCCGTACGATTAGCTTTGGTCCTAACGCATTTGAAACACTCCCGTTCACATTATAATATCGAACACATAGGAAAAAAACACATCTATCTTGTCATTATTGGAATATATATGTGTTAAGCGTCATCAATGTCGAACTGGCATTATCTGTTAATCTCGGCAAATAAACGCCAGATTTGTTTTTAATCACTACAACATTTCGTACACTTATGTCGCTTCAACGAACCATACTTAGATTTATATATATTTAACCAGATCATAGAATTAGAAACGGCAAAGTTGTTAAAGTGCTTACTTGAGGACTCTTAATCAAGTTGTTCCAGTATTGTTTTCGAGTACACGTGAAGCTGATGTCGATATACGAACTATATTTGAACAGAAACGTTCTACTTCATTGCCGCTATATTTTGAGCTAAATATTCAAAAACGGTTGATAACGTACTTCGTGGCTCAAATTTGAGCATTTATATATTTAAATTAATTATAACCTGGACACTATATTCAAATCCATAAACGATCTAATAAAATAAATGGGCCATCGTGCCTAATTTATTGCCGTGAATATCTGAGTTATTGTCGATGTCCGCGTCTTTATTTTCAACGGATTATGTTCTAACAAATCGTTGTTTCGACATTCACTTATTTACTTACTTAAAAATGAAACCCGGAGAAAAAAAAAACAGCGGAAAAAATACAACAGGTCAGAATTACAACCGTTATATTAGTATGTGACAGAATATTATTTATTTATTTATTTAATTTCAACCCCCAAGATTGGGGAAATACATAGAAATAAAAACCAACACAATAAAATACATTACGTGCATATTCATACCAAAACTGTGTACAATAATAACATTTAAATATCAGTATAAACTAAAATGCTTTGGTCAATAGAACCGACATTAAATATTCGTCAGACCACGGCTTAATAAAATTTGCACAATGTATAAGTTGACTAAGTGAGTCTATGACTCCATCACGGCACATGCTATGGCACGGGATATATTTTCTAAAGGCACAATCGACTGGTGATAAACCTAATTGTGTAAGCCGGTGTGTTATTGTACCTGGAATAGTTTTACCAGAAGCCATAAATGTAGTTAAATCGTACACACATAAGTCACGTAAAGGGGAATTAACTTTAAAAATTCGAGTATACAATGAGGTGACTGATTTTATGAGCACATTATTAACAGAAGATATATTTAATGCCTGTAATAACTGTGTATGGTGTGAACGTTTGGGAATATCACATACTGTTTTCATTACACCACCTTGCGCATTTTCTAATTTTTTAATCGTATTGTTATTTAAATCAACAGCATCGCGACCATACACTAATGTTGATTGACCAATAGTGCGAAACAAATAAGACTTCGTGTCGGACATAACACCGGGATAACACATCCCTACATCAGACAGTGAAAAAGAACTGTTTCTACATTTAGTAATACGATTATCGACATGCTGATTAAAGTTTGTTTTTGATGTAAACGTAACACCCAGGATATCAATTGAGTCGGAATTGTGTATTTGGTTATTACCTAAATACAACGTAGGCTCCTTGTCCCATGTATTTACATAGTAGGCTGGTATTAAACATTGACTTTTTTAATTCCAAATTTAAAACGCCACATTAGGCTGTATTCCGAACATGTATTAATGAGTTGTTTGTAATCCTGGCACAGTAGAAGCAACAATACTCACATCATCAGCGTACGTAAAAGAGTTGTACAAGCGAGAACCAACACGTAAGCCTTGATTTACATGATCTAATTCATATAAAAGGTCAGATAAAAACATATTAAATAAAAGCGGCGATAATAAACTGCCTTGTCTGGTACCTCTAGTGACATTAAACATAAAACTTAATGTAATGAGACAGTAATTTCTTCAGGATCGGTATTATCACGCCAGTGTTGAAATAGGTGGGAACGCAGTTGTACTCCAGCATTTGTGTATATAGAGAGGCGAGGCAGCTACACAAGTGAGATGAGTTGCCGTTGATGAGATATTCTGATGTCATAGAGTCCATACCAGGGAATACACTTCTCCAGTTTGTCAGAATAAATGGTAAATTTCAACTTTTGGCCGCAAAGTGTATTGTATTTTTTGGGACACCGTATCTTTTATGCGCAGTTGGTCATCCTTAAATTCATAAAACCCTGAGTCTGTCATAACGGAACGATAAAAGTCTGACAGCGATTTGACGTCCATAGTATGGTTACAGTGCCAGGAGCTGCGTCTCCTCTGCTTCAAGGTTTTCCAGAATCTAAGGGTGTTGTTTTGCTGCAGAGTTCCTTAAGGGCATGAAAATAATCCGTGTTTACCTGGTCCACTCGCTTTCTGCACAACTGCCGGAACATTTTCTTCACTCCCTTCCAGCACTTGAATACCTCACCGGTTCGTGGCCGGCCGTTACTAACCCAGAGATGCCACCATATAGTTCTTTGAAACATGCAGTATAAATATATTTAAATTATTATTAAAGTTGTGCTAAACATGATATAGGAAAAATAGAAATATTATTAATTAAATTTTTGTTCATTGAAGTTTAGTTACAATTAAGTTATGACTGGTGTTCGAAGAAAGCACAAAAACGAATGAACTTCTTTGGTTATAAAACAGTAATGTAAAATAGAGTGGTAGATGCCACCAGAAGATCCTTCCGAAGTATGGACAAAGAAATGTTTAGGTAGCTGTTCAAATCCCTAGTTAGAGGCTACTTAGAGTATGTCAACACAGTATCGACACCAATCAGGTTAACAGACGTGGGCCACTTAGAAAAGGTACAATGGGGAGCAACGAAGACCACGTGAAATGAAACTTCCAAGTATGGTATATAGATGAACAAGAGGTGACAAGATTGAAACATATAAATTAATCCATGGCCTAGTTGACTCTCCCCAATGCATGCCACTAAAGCCCGAAGAAAGAAGATACACCCGCGGTCACTGCCTCGAGGCAGTTGTCACGGCATCGTCGCTGAATGCATTCAAGGATAGGCTGGATAGACATCGGGCAAATCATCAAAATCTATACCACCACCGAGACTAGTTTAAAAATATATATTATTGCTTAACCAACATATACCTAACATTAACTTAATAAGCGCAAGTAAAATATAAGTATAAAGTGGGCTACAAAGGATATTACCTACTAGAGTTGCTAGTGGGATATTATTATTATTATTATTATAAATGTATACATACTCACTACACCAGATACATATATTCGATGTGTGTCTTTATATAAATATATCTCTATGTAGTGTTATTTAGCAATACACATGTATATGTACTGTAATTATATATATATATATATATATATATATATATATATATATATATATATATATATATATATATATATATATATATAACAAAAATTAAATGTCAACTATAATATTTGATATAAATTCATTTGAATACAGTTGTATTTTACTCAGTAAAATTGTATTATTTTTGGTTGTATTTGTTTTCTTAGATAATTTGTTATATTTGTTGATGTTGTAGGTTTTCCTAGGATACGATGTTCTGACAGATTTCTCAATGCCGTTATTTCTGCAAAAATAGTATCGACTTCGTTTGTAGAAATTGTTATAAATATTACAGAAATATAATTTCATCTGATTTAATTTAATTTAATCGGGACAGGGGATGCATTTGTACATTTTCTAATAACACGTGGGAGGCACAGGGTAGTTGAATTGGATGTTCTACCTTGTCATAATTATGTGTATGGTTCATTTTACAAATTCTAAAGGTTTACCTGGGAAAACGCTGATAGCCACCGTTACATGGAAGCCTGTGTTTTCAGTATATAAATGAGAACAGATGTGTTTAAAGTTTCAGTAAGGTCCAAACTGAACTCTCGTCAACTTAACGAGATCCGGGATCCTCCGTCTGTGACATCCACGATAAGGTCGTGAACTTACGTACTAAATATTGACTATCATTTCAATGTTACGTAGAAATTCTTCAATTACCAGACAGGTCACAATAATAAGGTATGCAAATGCATAATAACTGAAATCCGAAATAAACCCCGAAACCCAATATTACAAAGTGTATCCCAAACACTGCTAATAGTAGGAGATGACAGTTTGTACTTTATACACGCACAAATGGGATTCTGTAAGTCCTCATTTGTATTATAGGTCACATACAGATTTAGGCGTGTTCATCGTAAAATACACAAGAACAACACCCTATTAAACTTCTAGCCTTATCCCATGAGTATTAATAGTCGCCATATTATTACTGTGAAATCATGAAGTGAATTTTATACGTACATCACACACAGACACATCTCAATTTAGCCGACATAATTTATAAACAAAATGAGTCTACATGTATTTACAAAGATTACTGTTGAATATTATTATAATAATTAATTATGGAAAGCAAGACGATTTAATATTTCTTTATTTAAAACAATTAATGACGCCCAATACATAAACTACATCTCAACAACAGCTATGTTGACTAATTATATACGATTAACAGGAACCTGCCCGAATATGGAAAAAATCCATGGCCATGTCACCTCGCGATCCTCTGCCAAGCTTACCACTAATTGCTATCTAGATAATAAATAAATTATATATATATATATATATATATATATATATATATATATATATATATGAATATGTATGTATATAGGCAATTATGGTGTCCTGGAATGTTTTTAATAATTAATTTGTATTCTACACACCGAAACCTTTGTTCGGTTTTACAAAAAGCCATTATTTCACGAAGCTTTTACTGACTAGTATTCACATAATTCATTAACTTCGTAGAGAAGTCGATTCTCCTTAAATTGTTCAAAATCCCAGATAACAACACAGTTAATGTGTGATCACCAATAACAAAACGTACCCTTTCGTCGTTGTTGAGACTGAATGTTAGGTTCTGTCGAAGCCAAACATCTCCCATGCTCTCAGACAACGACCATAATACAGTCCTCTTACCGTTGTGATTGATGATCAACACCTGTATGGTGCCGAAGTCATCAATAAATCTGTGATAACAAAACGAAAGACAGTACCTGGCTCCGACATACCAAAACGGTAAGAATGTCCTGTGGATGGAAGACGAATGGTGCATGACAATAAATGGACATCTTTTAGGATGGAATAGAATCTATTTCGATGTTTCCCAGTTTCACTCTGACACTTACGTGGCCTCACTTCCGGGATCTATCCCGGATTGACTGATGATGTAGATGTAATTGTGTCCATGATAAGCTGAACCTGGACTTTTGATCATCTTCTCACTCGTCTTGTTAGCTCTGAGCCAAGTGAACTGCGAGAGGGCATAGTCGTTTTCGAAGTTGCACTGCGTCTCATCGTCTTCGAAGCTGCAGTACCACATTACTTTACCTGTACAAGATCAATAAGTAATCAACTGGAAGGTAACACTAGATGGCTCAGGTCAAAATCAATCACATTAGAAGTGTCATTACCAAGATAACTAACTAACTAACTGGTAGTACGATGTACACGTTTACATACTACTACTATTACTACTAATCCTACTACTACTACTACTATTATTATTATTATTATTATTACTACTACTATTACTACTACTACTATTACTACTACTACTACTACTGCTATTATTATTATTATTACTACTACTACTACTACTACTACTATTACTACTACTAGAACTATTACTACTACTACTACTACTACTATTACTACTACTGCTATTATTATTTTTTACTACTACTACTGCTAATAATAAAAAATAACAATAACAACGACAACAACAAAAGAACAAACAACAACAAAATAATAATAGTAATAATAAATAAGACGGTTTTTAGAGCATTTGATTCAGTAAACTGCTTTTGACTCTATACAGAAAAAAATCTTATGCCAGATAATGAAATAAAGCAAGAACTAGTTAAAACAACTAAAATATATGACTTATGATAAAGTAGGGTGCTAATTAAAAGCCATCTTCATGTAATAATAGTATATCAAACAATATTAACTTACACAGCCGGTTCATACAGACCTAATCCCGTTTCGCATACGGATTCCGTCAAATTGATCCGGATTGATTTTAGATAATCGAACGTGAAAAGCCATTGCGCGCTGTCGCTGGCAATGGCGTTCATTTCAATCTTGTGAAACCGTTTTCCTATTTCAATGAGAAATATTTTTGTGCCGTGATTCTTTAGCTTTATCGCCTCATCAACTGTCATCAACTGTTCTCCTCTAGAGTAACCAGTCGTTATTATAATGGCTACATTCGGAATCTCGAGTCGGTCTCCTATAAATGACATTTATCAGGATGGTAGAATATGTGTTTTTACATCTAACATGTTCGTGTCATATGATCAGGAAAGAATTTATGTGCATAACAGTATCAGGCCTAAGCGTTAAAACCTGAGCCATTAACAGAAAAGGATAGCGAATTTTTACACTGACTTCCAGTGTCATTGGTCATACATTCTCCAAAGCTAACCCGATCCTGATTGGTTTGTCTATTACCAAGAATACCCGAACATTGTAAGTCTATCCCCTGGTCCCTCGGCTCATTTAGCCTACCATGTGCACCGAATCATCATCATTATCTATCCCCTGGTCCCAAAATTATACTCGTTTATAACTAGATTTGACATACGGTATTTATATGAGCATAGGAGTCTGTAAAGATAAGATGAACCCGATAAAGTGTCTTATTTATATAGAGAAGAAAGATTTTTGTTTCTGTGGTGATTGATATCTTTATTTAAAAAACATTATCACAGTTCAGACTGTTGTGGTCGTTTCTCTTCTTACCAGGATTTATAGAAAATCTCTCCAGCTAGTTCCATTTACCAGTTTATTCGGGACATTCATATGCTAATGAACTGTATGGGAATTTTTAAATTTTCTACCTCACGCCCGCTTCATTGTTTACAAATGGAGTTCAGTGTACGCTAAGATTTATGTGTCTCTAATGAAGTCAGACCTCAAGATTGTTGATTTCCACGAAGATTTAGGTCAATCGGATTAAATCAGATTAAATCAGAGGGATTTAATAACATCACCGACCTTTCTGTACAAAATTCCCGTGAAACAGAAAATTATCAACTTACCACCTTCTACCTTAAACAAATCGATATACGCGGCCTTTAATCCGGCGAAGACATTTTGTCCTTGTGGTATATACTTAATGTGTTTAATGGCCGCTTCAAATTCTTCCCGTGTGTGGTAGTTACTCAGTTTTATCTGAGTGGTGGCGTTATCTCCGAAGGAAACGACTCCGATTCTTGTCTTGAATTTACTGAAGGTAATCTGACGCTCGAAATCTCTGATGAAGTCGATTAATTTAATCCAGCTGCCATATTGGACGTCACTAGAATCGTTAATCAGGAAGCCAATATCTAACACACATTCTGTAACACAAAACAGGTGTACTTCATTAAAGGTATTGGGTGAGTTAGGTTTGTTTAATCTTATGATTGCAATTCATGTTGAGGATGATTCACTTTAGATAGGCTTAAGCATTCTACCAGCTAATTAAAAACTTAATTAATTTGGTATTCTATTTGGGAAGTACCTCGAATACTTGATCCAACAACAATCGCAGCTAACTGGAAAGATAGAAATTGTATGTTATCTGATATAATTAAGGCAGTTACTTTGCTTGTTTTGTTTTCTGTAATGTATAATTGGTATGAAAAAGGTATATATATATATATATATATATATATATATATATATATATATATATATATATATATATATATATATATTCACTAAATACATTCACACACACACGTCACCAGCAACATGGTATATGTATTTATAACTATTGATTATCATAACTAAGTTGAAAAGGTTTTTTTTTGGAACTTTGGAGTTGTTATTAAAGAACTATAGAAAATTTATTCAGAGATTAAGATAAAACAAACAAAAGATCGAACGATCAAAGTATCATGATAATAAGATTTTTTATCGTGACCTCAACTGAAATAATGGAATGGATGGTATATATATATATATATATATATATATATATATATATATATATATATATATATATATATATATATATATATATAATCGCACGCGTGCCCATTGTTAAACTCAGATCTAGTATATCGTAACTGATTTCACGATTTACTTTACCTATAAGTTTCAGGCAACAATCGCCAAATGTTTTGATAGAAATATCCAATAATTGCACTAAGCCCTGTATTAAGTGACTATGATTATGATATATTCGAAGTAAATCCATTTATATATATTCCATCCAGGTGATTGAGACATGTAATCGAGTAATAACTCGCTAGACGCCAACGCCCTTTACTGAAGGATGAAACATGTCACACGCTTGTATCTCACTTTAATATATAAACTAGAAAATCAGTCAAAAAGGAAGACAATAAAAGTAGTTGTGGGGATTATCATACGATGTATTAATTATTGTTTGATCTAATCACAAGACTTACTTATTTCTTACTTTATAATTACCGACTATTAAGATTATTGATAACCAAAAAATCACAAATTTAGATACCCATCTTTTTTACCGGAAGATTCCCGAAGAAGCTCCACCTGTACTTCTTATCGAATAACAAAGTAAACTTCATATTAACGGATATATTTGAACAGAACTTGTTACGGATAGGTTTAGTTTAAATTTCAACCGACCAGTGACCTGAAAGAAAACTAGACCGAGCACTCAGTGGTATTTGAATGTGCCGCCATGACAGAACAGCGCTGACTTCCGGTAGTGGCAAAAAGCAACGTTGAAGCGGCTGCCCTTCGAGTTTTGAACTTATGAATACATACATTTATTGTAATGTGTGCATTATAATTTTGTGTGTGCAAACAATCTGTATTATTCCTGTCCTGTTATATGCCATCAAATATATAATTGTCGTTTTATGTAAGTACATAGATCTAGTTTAGTTGGGATCAAACGCCAGAGACGAACCGGGGGTTGTCGAATAGGCTAAATAATAATAAAGCGCCCTTACTAGCAGGAGCCATTCAAAGGCACTGTACAAATAATATATAATATAATAATACCCCAAATAATATGTCTGTAAAAACCCTGTAATGATTTAAAAGATAATAATTATTTATCTGTGAAAGCGACTTTAAATAGGTGTGTTTTTAGAAGAGATTTAAAATTTCCAAGAGACGACGCATTTCTAATATTTGCAGGCAACCTATTCCACAAAGTGGGGGCTGCAACACTAAACGCACAATCACCATATGACTTGAGCCGAGACACTGGCACCTGCTATAGTATCTGACTGGATGACCGGAGTTTTCGAGATGACTTTCTAATGGACACCAGTTCACACAGGTATTCTGGCGCCATATCATTAATAGATTTATAAGTTATTAACAAAATCTTGAAATGGATACGCTGTTTAACAGGTAGTATAGGTTTTGAAGAATTGGGGTGATATGATCATATTTTTTAGTATTTGTTACAATGCGAGCTGCACTATTCTGAATTCACTGAAGGCGATTAATATTATAATCAGATATGCCATATAACAGGGAGTTACAATAGTCTATACGAGATGTAACAAAGGCATGGACTACAGTTACAAGTGCTTCTTGTGTCAAGAATGCTTTTAAACAGTGGCTGTTCTTAAGATGGTAGTAGGCAGCTCAGCATACTGATGTGACATGTTCATACATGTTAATACATTGGTCAAAAATAACCCCTAGATTTTTTACTGACCCATTAGGGTAATCGAAGATGCACCCATCTGTAATGCTGGTGTCTTTAGGGATTTAACACAATGTGGTGATGCCAAATATAAAATATTTGTTTTATTATCATTTAGTTTTAGAAGATTTTGAGTCATCCATAGCCGAATATCGGCAATACAATGTTGTAAATTCTTCAAGGAAGAGGAGAAATTTAACTCATTGTCAGGATCCAGTGATATATACAGCTGTGTGTCATCAGCATACAAGTGATATTTAACCCCATATCGCTGCGCAATGATCCCAAGAGGACGGGTATTCATTGTGAAAACCAGACAAAACCAGATAAAAAAACTGAAAGTCAGATAAAATACCATGAAAACACACTCTCTGGGAGCGTTGTTCCAGATAGGATCGAAACCATTCAACTGACAGACCAAACATGTCTTTTAACCTAGAGAAAAGTACATTATGGTCAACTGTATCAAATGCAGCAGACAGGTCCAGAAGAACAAGTATTCCTGGCTTACCTTGATCAATTGACATCATAATATATTTTTTCACCCTAACCAAGGCTGTTTCAGTGTTGTGACCACTTTTATAGGCAGACTGTAGTGATTTAAGGTTATTATTGATTAAATATTTGTTTACATGGAAAACAACTGCCTCTTCTATAACTTTAGATAAAAATGTAAGATTTGAAACAGGTCTATAATTGTTTAGAATATTACAGTCCATAGTGTTGTTTTAATTAATGGTTTTATAAGGGCAGCTTTCATGGATCTTGGGAAAACACCAGCGATAATGATTTATTAACTATATTTGTAATTGGGCTGATCAGAACATCCAGACAATCTTTCACAAGCCATGTAGACATAGGGTCAACTGCACAGAAAACATTAGTGACCTTTTCAGCAACTGGCTGATATCAGTCTCTTTAAAAGGCTAAAATATATCCATCATGGATATGCAGGCCTCTTCTACCAATGGCTTACTCTGTGATAAGGTGCTGGACTGGAACCCACTATGCATATTTAATATTTTTTGACAGAAGAAGTTATTAAAACAATGGGCCATATTTTTATCTGAGTTGATATTATTTGGAAGGACAGTTTGACTTTATGTAATATTTTATTAACAACACTGAAAACAGTCCTTTGATTTCCCTTGGATGCTTTGATCTTTTTATTATAATATTCAGATTTAGCAGAGGCAAGGGCATTTTTAACAAGAATCTTTCTGACTTTGAACATTTCAAAATGAACATACAAACTGGTCCTGATCCACAGCGCTCACAATACCTTCTGTGTCTCTTTGCAGCCACTATGTTCATATTGTACCATGGAAGCATTGGTCTGCTTGGTATTTCCTTTGTCCTTAAAGGTGCATGTTCATATATAATATAATAATAATTAAGCTTAATTTTCCTGATCCCCCCCGCTTTAACAGCTATGTGTTCCTTACACTTACCGATGAAAAGATATTTCTTTTGTATTACTTCCACGTCCACGGCTTATGTAACCAACGACAAAACAATAATTCACCATATTTATAAACCTGATTTTGCAGGCTGCGTTACTTTTTTCCCCGACCGGAAGTTGGTACCTGTTTCCCATCAAATCGGCGGCCGTGTTTGGTCTAGTTTTCTTTCAGGTCAATGGTTTGACATCTTCCCAAAACACAACTTTATGTCCACGACCATCTTATGAAGGTAAAGTGGAGGGTAATAAATCTAGGTGATGAGACGGAATGTACCGAGCAGATAAATTTTAGAATTGTGATATCCTTGATATATTCGAGAGAGAGAGAGAGATACAGATAATGATAGAGAGAGAGGGGGAGAGTGCTGTTTTACTGTTTATATGCTTGTATTTGGAAAGTATTACGTGAATATATTATTGATATGTGTCTGTTTTCTCTAATTTTAATTGCCTCATATCCTCACCGGCGCATTATCCCTATTTCGATCCTCTTGCCGCTAAAGACGCATTCGTGGATTCTTCTTCACCCTTCGTCCCTTCTGGGACATAGGTCACTGACAGTCTTCTGTCCTGGGCTTTCTTTTCAAACTCCCTCCAGTTGTACCCTGTCCTCTTTATGTCTGTCAGGAGATCCCTTCTCCACGTATTTCTTGTGCGTCCTCTTTGTCTCTTTCCCTGTGGGTTCCATGTTAGGGCCTACTTGGTGATCGTTGATGCTGGTTTCCGGAGTGTGTGACCAATCCACCCCCATCGTCTCGTTCTTATATCATCTCCAGCATTCTGGTGGTGTGTTTTCTCCCACAAGTCGTTGTTACTGATCGTGTTTGGCCAGCGAAATTACAGACCTTTATTAATAACTGTCTGAGAAGAATCCTCCAAATTCGCATTCGTGGATACAAGATTAATACATGTATACGAAAAGAGTTAGACAGAGGACAATATGGGGAAACTAGGCGTTGCCGAGTGTTAGAGTGTGGCATTGATTATAATAATAATATTATATGAATTTTATTGTAAACTGTAAAAATAACACTAATACAAATCTGAAATCTACTCTAAAGATTATTTTAAATAAATTGTGAAAACTAAAAGAAACACAATTTCATCTTTGGAGGTTTTCAAAGGATAAGAAATGTTATTAATCTATTCTTTTTTTTCCATTGGATTACCCAAATATTGCAATGTGATAATACAATATTTGTATGAGAGATTATATCAATGTTGACGTTTCTGTTAGCTGTGAGGTGATTGTTTTGTGGGTAATGTTATTTCTAGATTCGAGAATAGCATCTTCCGTGTAATCTTTTATATCTATTTTATCTTATCGTTTAACTGATATCCTAAATATAAAGCTGGCTATATAACAAGTTGCACAATGACAAGTGACCTACTTGTTTATTGACAGTGGAATAAAGACACCCAGAATTTTATTTATTTATTTTTTCTTCAGAATGTATTGCACCAATGATCCTATTATACGCTTATTTGTGCCTGTAATATCTGTCTGCTTCTTCTTCTTTTGCAACTTTCTTAAGTTTTTTTTTTTTTTGGGGGGGTTGATAGAGGAACTGCTGCCAGTACGCATGCCAGCCTTGTCTGACATGCCATCATTGCTATATACCACCCAACTGTTGATGTTTGTGTTCGGTTTTAGTGCATCCAATTTCAGAGAAACATAAATAAGAAAATTAATACTACGTCATAAATTGCAGGATATATTACTTTTATATTCAAAGAAGGGACAAAGTAAGTGAGTCTTGAGTAAAGGAGAATTGTTTGGATATACTATTCTATACTTATAATGTTGCTGCAGTGAAGACATATTTTAATAACAAACTTGGCTTCTAAGTGTCTTGTTTTGTCATGGTTGATGTTCTCCAACAGGTATAGGTGCAACATTCAACGTTCATTGATATAACGTTGTGTTTAGAGAAGATGTTAGCCCGACTCATGTCTTCACCATATTGGGAAATGGTAACTTAAAATAATGTTAAACGCTTATTATTCTTATATCAATTAATAATAATATTTGTTCATCCGATGATAAACAGACATATTTATGACATTAGTACATAGTTCAACATTAGATTTAGATCAGAAAGAAATAACAGGAAAGTTTCGAATTAATATTGTATAATTAGGTAATATTTACTTATTGGATTTCAAGGTTGAACAATGCTAAAGCCATACATTCAGATAAATTAACATGTTGCTGTTTTACGGCCACTTTTGTGCACAAGGTAGGCTGAATGGGCCGAGCGACCTACAAAGGTAATGATAGTCCAGTCAAATTATGATTTGACCAACCACTAATTGCGATAGAAATGAAGTGTTTCTGAAAGATTCTACTGAAAGGATCTACTGAATAACATACGAAAATTATAGTCAAATGAAATGAGGGGAACATTGTTTATTTTTATTTTGAATATTTTAACCATTTCATTTTCATGACGATTTCATGCAATCTAAAAATTGGCAAACTCTGTCACTGTATATCCTAAATAAGCGTAAATAGTATCTTTATCGATGTTTTAATGTTTTAATGGTCTATCTTACATTAAAACCATGTTTCAAACATCTGGGGTAACTCCTTAAATTTGTTAATATGGGACACCCCTTTAAGAGATGTGAAAATTAGAAATAAGGATAACTTTGCTTTTGTCAACCTATAACAACAACCTTAGTGTCTTTACCCATGTTTTCAGCCTTTACCTATCATTTAAGCGTATATTGAGAGAGCCAGGGTGGTTATATGTGGGAGAAATTGATGTACCCCTACATTGAAGCCCAACAGCCATTATACCAAAAATGGGCAAATAACAATGTCGTATGTTAATCAGTAGATCCTAATCCTCCAGAAAAACACAAATTCATTTCTATTGCAATTAGTGTTGGGTTAGCCCCTTTTTGTCATATTTTGACTGAACTATGAGACGAAATGAAAGATTTAATAAACAACCTTATGACACCAGTTAGAAATGTTTATCACATCAATTAAGGCATAACACTATTAAGAGACATTGACAAGAAATTGATTCTAATAATGTTTTAAGCTATTTTTTATTAGTCTCAAACGTTATATGCCATTTAAACGATGAACATCAGTTTGGCATAAGGTGGGAGTTAGTATAGCAGAACATTTAATGAGCGACAGGTTTTGTACACCTTTCGAATACAGGTCATTTCGGGACAAGACCGAATCGGGACAAGACCAAATCGGGACAAGACCAAATCGATCATAACCAAATCGGGACAAGACCAAATCGGGACTATTATTATATTTACCAGATAAAGTAATGTTGACAAACGAGTAAATATGAGTTTGAGTTTTAAAACCTCCATAAATGAAGAAACATAACATACTTGATACAATATTCCTAATAATTAATTGCCTATAATCGCCAGTAAATATAATTCGTAATTGCATGCACTTGTTTTTGATTGGGTAACAACACTTCATCTGTGTATCTTAAAAGACAACTGGGGGAATTACTCATTGGATGTACTTGTTTGTATCAAATATCAAAGGTTGGTGTGGTTTCAATTAAATATACACAGAGTAAATAATGTATTCAAGTTATATAAACACAGTTTCAGATTTGATTCACATTTCAGATATTCAAATCAGCAATGTGGTTAAATTTATAGCATGGGTAATCCGTGTCTTATATGTATAGAAGGGGAGTGTGTAGAAATAGCAAAGCCCTGAAATGCGATGGTTACCAGAGGCGGTGTCACATTTCCAGTGAAGACTACAATTTGGTACATGAAGGTAATATACATCCATTATTTGTTGTTTTGGGAGGACTAAATAAATTGATTATCAAATTGGTTATTCAGTAAATACTGTCAAATGTGTAATGTACCTCTTTTTGTCTACTTAATAAAGTAAAGCTGACGTTTCCCTGGATATGTGGTCCATGTCAAACAGAATGATTTGTATAGGTTAATTTGTTTGACGAGAATAAGGTTATATAAAATTAGCATTATTTATATGTTGTTCTTATATAAAATTGTTGTTCTTATACAAAATATGTAATAATGATTCACAACGCACATAATTTTGTTATTGCAATCATTACATAAAAGAGCAGAAACAATTACACAATAATAACAATAATGATAAATATGTGTGTCTATGTTGTGGACTATACTCCAGTAATAATGCGTAGTAACACACGTTGAAGCTGTGACCTAGATGTGAGTAGTGATACACGAATATCCAAATAAAGTTCAATTGAGTACTATCCCCAAGAAACATAGTCCAGTCAAGTTATCCAATTAAGGGGTCCAAACCACCACTAATTGCAATAACATTGTTTCTCTATGGGATTCTCCTCCTATATACCACAGGAATAACATACTAGAACTAGAGATGAAGAGAAGTGGTGGAAGGGCCCTAAATATACTAATTTATCCTAATTAAGTACAAACAGCAAAGGAGCCAGATAAACAACTGGGAATATTGCATTTGTCACCAAAAGAAGCAATTAAATGCTATCCAAATTCATCAGTTGTGTTGTTAGAAATAATAGAAACTAAAATCAAGTGCCCATTTGAGTGATTGGCTAATTATGTAATCATAATTATGCTAGTTATGTGTCACCATTATTGACAAAACACTTTTTATAACATTTGTCTGTCAATGCCAGCTTTTCACAGGTCAATTTTGCCATGCAGACACTGTCAGGGGTTACAAGTGAGCATGACAAGGATGTAACCAAGGCACGACAGAAAAAGATGTTCGTAATAGTTTTGACTTATTCAAGACACTGAAGATCCTTTTGGTAGTGACAAGTCATTGCGCAGCCACCACAGTGGTATCACAGCAAACAAGTATATCGATGTTGACAGTGCAAAAGAAGTAAGGCAGGCAATACTTGACAGAATGGTTGGAATGAGCATCAATGAATTCACTTTTAAGCGAAAAAAAAGTTATTACCCTCGATCCCAAGACATTGGTGACTACTAAATATGAATCATACAAATTGAGCCACAGCTTCTATTCCAAAGACTAAGTCTTATTGCCAGTAAGTAAAGAGAAAGATCCCTCAAGAGTTTTGAAGTATGAACCCTGTAGCTACCCAAAAACCTTGTTTGAGTCAACCGTTCTCCTCAGAGAAGCCAACAAACCTGCTCTTGCTGATGCAACGTGGAAGTATGTTAAAGACTCACAGCCAGATTCCTTGCCGTCTACTGACGCCAACTATGTGTTTGATAGGGGATCCCCCATTCAGAGAATCCTTTGGCCCAGAAAAACGTCGGGTGATCACATCTGTCAATTATACGTGGACTATGTAACTCAAAGGTACTCAAAAGCAACCATTGTATTTGATGGTTATCCTGCAGGACCGTCAAACAAAGATGTTACTCACTTGCGCAGGACAACGGGTTGCTGCGGTCCAGAGGTTTTGATGGTTCTGCTTTGCTATCATGCAAGGAATCTGCCAAGGGCAATATATTTTCGACCAGAACCAATGTTACATTAAAATGTATGGAACATACAAAACACGAGGGATATCTTAATACATTATGTTTGCCCATGCCATTTCTGGTTGAAACAAAAACTCTAGACTGTATGGGGTTGGTAAATATCTTGTGTTAAAAAAGCTGCTTGATTATTCCGAATTGAGAAAACATGCAAATATCGTTTTGTCTGGCTCATATATCCAACATGATCAAATTACTGAAGGGGAGATGGCAATTGTGTCCCTGTACAATGGAGGAAAAATGAGTCTGGACAAACTTAGATTTCAGCGATTTAAAGAAAACATTGTCAGGTGTTCAAAAGAGATCCAGGCACCGGTTTTGCCACAACCCTCAGGTGTTGCCAAGTACCACTCACTACGTGTTTTGAATGGAAAGGAGAAAGCGTTAATGCCACTGAATATGGGTGGAAGGAGAAGCATGGCAAGTTCATTCTACTGCGAACAGACCTGCCTCCAGCACCTGACCACCTACTAGAAGTTATTCATTGTAGCTGTAAAACCGGCTGTAGTATTCTAAAATGCACCTGTCGCAGGAATGGCCTTGAATGTACATTTGCCCGTGGTGACTTTAAAGGCACTAGCTGCTCTAATGCAAAGGCTACTGAGACAGAAGTTGTTAAATGAACAATCACAGAGCTTCAAAAAAAAGTGTTCCGTAGTCTTGGCTTTTATCTTCTTTTGGATTTGTCTATCTGATGCGGGCAGTACTTTTTTTTTGCTACTTGATTAACCCTGCCTTATTTGAATAATTGTCTCATAATGACAACTTTTTGGTGATTCTTTCATGTATTACTAGCGTTGAACCATGAAATCTAGCCATGGAATGGCAAGTGTTTTGTCAATAATGGCGACACATAATTATTATTACATTATTAGCCAATCACTCAAATGGGCACTTGATTTTAATTTCTGTTATTTCTAACAACACAACTGATGAATTTAGATAGCATTTAATTTTTTCTTTTGATGACAAATGCAAGATTTTCAGTTGTTTATCCAGTTGTTTGTATCTAATTAACATAAATTAACATATTTAGGGCTCTTCCACCACTTCTTTTCATCTCTAGTTTTAATATGTTATTTCTGGGGTATATCAGAGGAGATTCCCATAGAAAAATATTTGTTTCCATTTGGTAATTACTAAATGTTAATTACCAATTTGGTCTTGTACCGATAAATGACCGCACGCCCTCTCGAATATAAACCTTTTGGCTTTTTAAATCAAATACACGTTTACACATGTTAAACAGGCGGAGACGGGACCTCCATTTTAGCACATACTATAATTCTAGTAGCATACTACAAACATAGTAGGGTATGACGTCATTACGAGAAATTTACCCAATCGGTGTAAAAATATTAATTATTCCTATTCTGTTGTTTATCTAATAGATCTATCCGATGTACTGAAGTTTTCATGATATAGTCATTACATCTTCAGTTTATTTATCATCTTTAACAACAACACACGTATAGACTCCTACAGGTAGTCCTTGCGTACAATATAATCAGCCTAATATGTATACCAAGTTCCGTGACAAACATGTTTATCAGCTAACTGGGCGCTAACCAGATGTCATGTTGTCAAAACAATATCTAACAGCCAGACAAATATATTTGCTATATTTCGTTCTTTTTGTGTGTGTTACTGTTAAATTAATTGATCCGAAATTAGGTTTATAAACATGGTGAATTATTGTTGTGTCGTTGGTTGCATAAGTCGTGGGAGTAAAAGGAACACATTTAAAATAGCGTGATATCGCATCCGTAAACAACTGGCTTCTCCTATATTTAGCCTATTCGGCAACCCCCGGATCTATCGACTTGCATAAAATGGCGCATAACAGGACAGGAATAATACAGATACTCTGCACACACAAAATTATAATACACACATCACAATAAATGTCAGTATTCATAGGTTCAAAACTCGAAGCGCAGGCGCTTCGACGTTGGTTTTTTGCTCCTATCGAAGTCAGTGCTGTTTGATCATAGTCGCCCAGTCAAACACAACTGGGTTCTCGGTCTAATTTTCTTTCAGGTCAATGAAAACCATACCTAACACGGCGCCGATTTGAATGCATACAGGTCCCAACTTCCGGTGGGGGCAAAAGGGAAAGCAGACTGCTAAATTCAGGTTTATAAACATGGTGAATTCTAGTTGTGTCGTTGGGTGCATAAGCCGTGGGAGTGGAAGTAATACAAAAGGAAATATCTTTTCATAGGTAAGTATAAGGAACACATTTAAGATAGATGTTAAAGCGTTTTGTTAAGGGAAATATTAAGTGTTAAGTTTAGGTGCACATACACAAAAGCACATTGGTCATCTTAGAACGGTGCAACAGAACTGTTTATTCTCAGGATACCTAGACTGAT
>JAODUP010001091.1:0-113336 GCA_025642065.1 Paralvinella palmiformis | reverse complement strand
CTTCTACGGTACTGCCAATCCCATTATTTTCTGATGCATTAAACTTAAAAGAGCTTATTTTTTTGGCATTATTTTCTATTACATATACGGTATAATCAGTTGTAGTGCCATCCTCGGCTTTTACCGTATAAACAACAGGAGTGGTAAGATTTACTTTGCTTTTTCCACTTGTCTGTTCTATTCCAAAAACATATACTCCTATACCTGTTGTTGCAAAAGTTGCTAATCGACTTGAAAGATCTGTACCTGCAGGTACAAATAATGTAATGTTGTTACCTTCTATTTTCCCCGGAGAACTTATGTTTTCAATTCCAAAAGAGGTTATCTCTTTAGAACTGCTTGGTGTTTTAGAACCACTTGGTGTTTTAGAACCACTGGGTGTTTTAGAACTGCTTGGTGTTTTAGAACCGCTTGGTGTTTTAGAACTGCTTGGTGTTTTAGAACTGCTTGGTGTTTTAGAACCACTTGTAGAATTTACCGGTGACGGGCAGCCTGTAAACAGATCCAATAATACAACATTAACTAAAATAACTAAGAATAATCTCTTTCTCATTATTAACTCCTTTATTTAATAATAAATGATAGGAAAACTAATTTGAAGATACAAGGGTCAGAGTATACAAATAAGAATAAAGTTCTCCCATTCCGATAGTACCACTATACTAATGTTATGTAAGATATATTTTGTTCACTGTGAGGAAGTGTCATAAAAACAGCATAATAAGTACTGATAACAGAGGTTAAAAGATATGTGGAAAGCATCAAGGGGAATGAGATTGAAGCATATAAGGATCTTAATGCGTACCAAAAATTTTTATTTTCCGATATGAATAATCCAGGGGCCAATACCTTGAAACTTTGAGAGTATACTCTGCAGTATATTTTTAATATGTAAAGCAACTTCTTTTTGCAAGCAGATAAGATAACACGTACCACCAGAGCCACTTAGCTTTCCACCAACAGCACCCTCTTGTAATCCCGCAGTGAGCAACTTGTCTATACGTTGGTCATACACACCAAGTTCTCGTAGTGTTTGGTGTGCTTTGGTCGCCAGTGTTCCAAATCCTTCTCCAGAGGCTTTTTGAGAAATGAGCGAGATAGCATGTTGAGAAAATACAGATAGTTTATGCAGCAGTTTTTTTGTTTTTGTGTTATGCCAAGATATATTGGCGATGGCTTGGCGTGTGGAGTACTTACGGCGAACTCCCATTATAAGCAGATACAAGGAAGGTGTGTGGATTTTTCTTTTTTGTGGCAAGGTATGGCCAGATAGAAACTGAAAAGAATACACGCAGAAGGGATTACCATTAGCCAATCCTGTGTCGATCCCTGAACTCTTTCCATGATAGTACATTTCAAATTGGTGAGCATGCTTCCAGGTGTTTTTGTTGTTACCATAAAAATAACGGGATAAGGCAGTAGCAAGAGCAGCGGATGATCCAAATCCTCCACTTTGTGGAACGGTGGATTGTACATATAGTTTTTTGCTTTGTAATGATTTTTGCATGCAAGTCATATTTTTGCATAAGGGTATGTGCGGTAAAAGGGCTGTTCGGGGTGTAGAAGAAGAACTCAATCGTAAAAAGCAAGGAAGAGTTACGCCTATTGCAGCACATCCAAGTAATGCGCAATATTCACCAAACAATAAGAGTTTTCCATATCCTATGCTGGAAACCATTGTATGCCTGTTTTCTGGGTAGCTGATTCATGTATTTCGGTAATACGCACACCCAATTCTGTGCCTGCTCCCACAGGTTTGAACAATCCTTCTGTTTGCCAGTTTGCGTGTATTCCTATATCTTTACCAAAATTTTGGTACAACTTTTTTGCAGATTGAAAAATCTGTTTGATACGTGTCCAATTATGTGCACAGAGAAATTTTGTAATAAGAGAGTTAGATTTTTGAGTGAATGTGTTCCATTCTTTTGAGTGAGTTGCTTTCCAATCCCTACACGTTTGTATTGCACTCTTACTCTGACAACTAGTTTCTCCATCAACAAGAGAAACACCCCAAAAAACGGTTTGAGGTTCCCATTTAGGGAGATTATCACTAATAAATTTTCCTACTCCACCAAATAACGATGTCGCTACATCATAACCGCTTCCTCCATTTTGAAATAATCTGTGTGTTTTAACACCTAATTTATATATATCGTTACGATGTGCGAATGGTGAATATCCATGCAACAGGAAAAGCCCTGCAATATATCCAAGGACAGCTGCAGCGCTTGATCCAAGTCCTCGTTTTCGGGTTTTATTGTATAAGTTGCTACTATCGACAATTACTGATCCAGTGATCTTTTTCTCACCAAGATAATCACGTACAGCATCCATACAAGCTATGGCCAATGGAGGATTTGCATGTGATTTATCTGCGAAAATACCGCAACTTTGAAGACTTGTTGCATATGATACGGTTATTTTTGTGCTTGGGCGTACTGCACAGGCGAGTCCTATATTAGCTTTCCCAAGTATGGCGTATTCTCCTAAGAGTAATACTGATCCAGGTATATACAATAGTCCGTAACCTTGTGTCATGAAATGATTCGTACTCCTTCTCCTATTGTGGAGACTATTGATTTTAGCACTCCTTTGATAATGCGCGTATGAGCAAGGACATCTGGAACTGATTGTGTAAGAGTGATAAATTTGACATGAGGACCTGCGTCCATTGTTTCCCATATAGGAATACCTGCTTTTCGCATAGTCGTTGCTGCATGTAATAATGCAATGCTCGTACTATTCCAATACAATATGGGTGGAGTACTTGTGAGCATGGTAGCGAACATATGTAGATAGCTATATCGCATAAATTCTCCAACAGCTTCGATATCTTTTCTTTTCAACGCATGGTAGAAATCTTTTTCGAATGAGCGTGCAGTGCGAAGCCAGGTTGGATAATAAGTAGATGTATTCTTTGTTCGTATCATTGCGTCTCTTGATGATAAATGTTTTTCCTGATATGAGGTAATATTAATAATAATTCGCAGTTCTTTCCAATAGTCGGCGGGGAAAAGTTGTTCGGCATAGTCTTTTTTTGCTTGAAATCGGGTAAAGCCTCCCAAAACAGCTCTTGAGGCAGAAACCGATCCCCAGCGAGCTAAAGAAGAAAGATCTCTTGTACTGCAGTGGTGTTGTTCCAAGTTAGCAATTGCTGCGGTAAGTGCTGCAAAAGCTGAAGAAGACCCAGCTAGTCCACTGGCGAAAGGGACAGTTCCTGAGAAAACTATTTTATATTTATGAGATGATCGAATTCGTGTTCGTATAGCATGTAAGAAATTCTTGTATCTTCTCATATCTTGGTTTTTTTCTTGGATAACTACAGTGTCTTGGGAAGAAAAAGAAACTCGGGCATATGTGTGTAACTCATCCGAAAGATTTATTGCTATACTGGTAGTTGCGGGGATGTTTTTTTTGGGGTTATGCTTTCCCCAATATTTGAGTAGTGCAAGAGAAGGTGTAGCCTGAGCATAAGACGTTGAAGTTTTCATTCTTGACGCTCCTCTTCTGAGAGTAATATCTTTTTTTTATGTAGTGGTAGGTGTCCTTTTTGAATTCCTTCGCCTGTGAGAGCAAGCAGTGCGGCAAAGTTCTGTGCTAGCCCCACGCAAGCTGCAATGGTTCCTAATATGCTGGCAGTTATAGAAATATTTGTGTACAGGGATAAGATTTTCCTGCTCCAACGCGCAGTGGGATGATCGGTGCTACCTCCTTTACTTGCAAAGAATAGTGGAATGTCGATTGATGCATTCAAAAAATTATCTTCAATAGAATATGTTCCTAATCCTTGATATTTCCCCGATTGGCTGGCATATGCATGTACGGTGGCTTCAATAGCGCGACTGTCATTTCCTGTGGCGATGGCAAAGGCAGTAATTCCATTCATGATCCCTTTATTATGTGTTACGGCACGAGCTGAATCAATATGTGCGATATGCGATGCACGTATGATACGTCGTGCAGTTTCATATCCTGATGTTCCAACAAGAGATAATTTATGTAGTGGAATAGAAAAGGAGCTGCGATAATGCCTGTGGATACCTTCATTCGATACTACGGCCAAAAGGCATTTTCCTTTTGATTTGGCTTCCAATACTGAGCGTAGTATTTCAAGAATAGAGTTCATAAAATTCGCACCCATAACATCTTGCACATCAAAGAAAACATCGAGAGAATACAAGTCTTCTTTGATATGCCGCCATAGTATTTTTTGCAAACCGCCACCTCTTTTTTCCATCTTTGAGCTATTTTTTCTTATTATATCAGTAAGTAGATTAATATCCTGTTGTGGAAGTGTATGATAGTGTTTATTGACCTTTTCCATGATGATTTGACCTTGTGTAATCGGTTTTGCAGCAATGGTATTAAAACCGCCGTTATGTGCGATAATGTGTGCTGCATATGAAGAAGAAATGATCACAGAAGCTTCTTCGGTAGCCATGGGAATATGGAATGTACTTCCGTCAATAAGAAAACCTGTGGAAATTCCTAAAGGGAGACAGAACACGCCTGTTGCTGCTTCTACAAAAACATCTGCAAGTTCTGCAGTTTTTTTGTTAGGATAAAGATATAAAGCTTCTTCTTTGTATAAGTATTTACGAGAAAAAAGCATTTTTTTTCTTTTATGGATAGGAACCTTTCGAAAAATTTTCCAAAATGATTTATTTGATAGCATGGGTATACTCATGAAGCATTTGTTTTAAGTCTGGGTCGATCCAATATGCAGCATGTTGCAATTTAGATATAGATTGAGATGCAGTTGCAAGCATAACAGCTATCAAGGCTTGATTAATACGCTCAATAAATTGTAATACACCTTCTTTCCCCATTGAAACCACAGTACGGATAAAAGGGAGAGCCATTCCTACGATTTCTGCACCCATTACGAGGCACTTTGCTACATCCATCCCTGTTCGTACTCCCCCAGATGCAATAATACCAGAATGAGGTATGGTACTAAGCAGTGCGAGAGCAAGAGGTATGCCCCAATCGGAAAATTCAAAGGCACTATCACGATATTGTGGGTTGCGATATCCTTCTATTTGTGCCCAATTTGTTCCGCCACTACCTGAGATGTCAACATATGATACCCCCATTTCACGAAGTTTGATGACATCTTTTTTGTGTATGCCAAATCCTGTTTCTTTGATAATAATTGGTACGATGTCTGCTTCGACAAGTTCTTGTATTGCAAGAAGTGCTCCAGTAAAATCACGGTCGCCAAATTCTTGAAAATATTCTTGTAAACAATTAAGATGAATTGATAAAGCATCTACTTCAAGGCGACGTAGCATTTCTCCTATTTTTTCAATATTATGTTGTCGAAGTTGTGTCACACCTAAATTAGCAATAAGGACAGTATCGGGAGCTTGTTTTCGAAAATAAAAGTCTTGAAAATAAGTAGAATCTTCAAGTAAAATCCGCATAGACCCTGTTCCTACTGCAATGTTAGCTTCTTGTGCTGCTTGTATAAGTTCTTTGTTTAATGCTTTTGTTTTTTTCCCGCCACCACTCATGGGAAGTATAAAGAGGGGACTAGAGAGTGTATGCTGAAGGAAAGAGATTTCTGTTGAAATGTTTTGGACTGCTATATTGGGTAATGCCTGATGCAGCAAATGAATCTTTGAGAGGTATGTAGAGGATGTTTCCACATTATATACATCTTGAGTACATACATAAACGTGGTCTTCCTTTCTTTTTGCTATATCATTTGGTAAATTCATATTCTCGATATCCATCGTCACGAATATTTTTTAAATAATACATCCCAGATGGAATATTCCGAGGAGGAATGAAAGAATTTTGGTTCATCCATATGGTATATTCATCATGATGTGCAGGAATACACACAGGTTGATTTTGTTTAGACCACTGTTGGATAATACGAGGAGCGGAATGTAATACTGTTGCCTGGAATACGGTTATTGTATTCCCAGAACCATAAGAGAATAAAAGAATTTTCTTTCCTACAATATCTTGTCCCAATGTTTGATAACGATCAATCAATAAATACCTAAGTGCCAAATATATACTTCCAGTGTATATATTTCCTATTTTTGCTGCTGCATCTGTCATAGAAGGAACACCGCGTTGAACCAGGTCTTCCATCATTGCACTATAACTTAAGCCAAGAAATTTCTTAAAAAGGCGATATGTTCCCGTATATACCATCTTGGGAAAGGGGACATGAAACACAAGAAAGTCAGTGTTTCTCAACACCCCAGAAGGTTCTTTTTGTATTTGTTTACAGTAGTCAAGAAAAGCATTTTCTACGGCATTAGTGTAACACTCAATGGAATACCCTCCTTTTACTACTGCGATAGTGGATCCTACTGGTCGAAAGAAATCGTCTACATCTTCTGAATAATTTCCTGTTCTTGCAATATCTAAGGAAAGCAACTGGGGATTAGGTTCTACAAGCAAAGAAACTGCACCAGCTCCTTGAGAAAGCTCTGCAGTACTATACGCTGCATATCTAGCAATATCGGTACATGTGACAATACCGAACCTTTTTTGATCTTGTGCCTGCAATAGAGAACACACAGCAAGAAGGCCAATAGTTCCTCCTGCACACGCATGCTGTACTTGAAATGTTGAAAGAGTATGTGGAATCTTAATACCGCTACGCTGTAGCAATCCTTCAATATATGCAGCGATAGGTTTTGACATATCCACTGCGGTTTCTGTTCCTGTCATTAGGTAGCGTAAGTGATCAAGATTGTATGATGGATTTTGTTGTAAGAGCGAATGGATTGATTGAGCTCCCAATGTGACAGCATCTTGCCATGAATAGGGGAAGTGTAATGATATTTGTCCAGTAACATGCAAGGCACGTTGTAGTCTCCGACTCAATTCTGGTTTTTGCGCAATACGATGGCGAATGATTTCTTCCGTGTGAATGGTAAGAGGGGGGATGTAAAATGAAATATCACTAATGCCAACAAAACTCATAGTGGTATGTATAAAAGTATTATCACCATAATGTTGCTACTCGCGCAACCTCACGTATAAATACCATGCATAAATAATTTTATGGTTGCAGTCTTTGTAAGCACGTCACTACGATATAATAAGATTCAAGGCCTCTCCCTTATGATTTCACAAATAGTAAGAGAACAAAACGTGTTGAGCTTCATACACATAGTGGAATGCTTCCTGTATAATAAAAACTATACCATGTTGATTGAATGGCTGTCAAGATATTGTGAAGAGGGGAACAGATGAAGGTGGCAATGCTTGTATCGGGAGGTGTAGATAGTTCTGTTGCGCTTTATCGGTTAAAGAAACAGGGAATTGATTTACGTGCTTATTATCTAAAAGTATGGCTAGAGGATGATGCTAAATTCATGGGGAGTTGTCCGTGGGCAGAGGACTTGCGTTATGTCCGTGATACATGTGCCTATCTAAAGATTCCACTGAGTATCATTCCTCTTCAACAAGCATACTATCGCCATGTTGTACAGTATGTACTAACTGAATTACAACAGGGAGCAACTCCTAGTCCCGATATATTATGCAATAGTCGTATTAAATTTGGTGCTTTTCTTCATGCTATTGGAGACTCGTTTGATTATGTTGCCAGTGGGCACTATGCACAATTGAGACAATGGAAAAATACTACAGAACTATTGTGTTCACTTGATAACCAGAAAGATCAAACTTATTTCTTATCACAATTAACACAAGCTCAGTTAAAGTATCTTTTGTTCCCTGTAGGCGATACGGTAAAGCACATACTAAGAGAAGAAGCTCGAAGGAATGCACTACCCAGTAGTGAAAGAAAAGATTCACAAGGTATTTGTTTTCTTGGAAAAATCACATATCCTACATTTATTGCATATTATCTTGGAAAACAGGCAGGAAAAATAATTGAGAAGAAAACGGGGAAAATACTTGGCATGCATCATGGATATTGGTTTTATACTATTGGTCAACGAAAAGGATTAAAACTTGGTGGAGGCCCCTGGTATGTAGTTAAGAAAGACTGTACTGAAAATACTATCTATGTGGCAAAAGAAGAAGACGTGCATTCATATGGATGTGATTCATTTTTTCTTCGTGATACAAATTGGATCCCTTATCTTCCTAAAGATGGTTTACTTCAAGTGAAAATAAGACATAGTCCCGAATATCTTGAAGCTGTGTTTCAATCTTCTCCCCGTCCGCTTGTGGTATTAAAAAAACCTGAGCGTGGTATTGCCCCAGGACAGTACGCGGTGCTCTATCGAAACCAGGCTTGCTTGGGGGGAGGAAAAATTGTACTGCCATTGTCAGAATAAACTACTATATATTTCCAAGTTCAGTATTGCTCCTATGATGGATTATACGGATCGGTATTTTCGGTATATGATGCGTGCTATTACCCAATGTGCAGTATTGTATACGGAAATGAAGATGGATGCCAGTATCTGTTATGGTAATACAGAACACGAGCTAGCTTTTCACACGTGTGAACGTCCTTTGGTTTTGCAAATTGCTTCTGATGACAGAAAATTATTGATGCAAGCTCTTAAGAGAGCAGAAGAATATCCATACGATGCATATAATCTTAATGTAGGATGCCCAAGTGCTAGGGCACAACAGCGTAATATTGGAGCATGTCAGATGGAAAATCCTCTACGTGTAGCAAGACTAGTGGAAAACATGAGAGCGATTACCAACAAACCCATCAGTGTTAAACATAGGATTGGCATACAGGGAAAAGATAGTTATCGAGATCTCAAAAACTTTGTACACAGTATTACTCAATCTGGAGTGCAGCATATTATTGTTCATGCACGTGTTGCACTTCTTAATGGTATTAGTCCTCGGAGCAATCGAAGCATTCCACCACTACGATATCGGGATGTTTATCAACTTAAACAAGATTTCCCTGAATTACAAATTGAAATAAATGGGGGTATTTCTTCTTTAGATGAAATTCATTGCCATTTACGTTATGTTGATCGAGTAATGTTAGGAAGATCAGCCTATCGTAATCCGATGTTGTTATTGGCACTTGAACAAGAATATTGTCGGCCAGATTTTTCGGTAACACGTAAAGAAGTGGTTCAACGATTTTGTGAGTACGTTGAAAATAACACTCTTCATGTACCTCTTCAAGTAGTACAACGACATATGATGGGTTTGTTTTCTCACAAACCAGGAGCAAAACAATGGCGAATATTATTGTCGTCTCGAAAGCTCTCTTTCCAGAAAATAAGTGAATATGCCGATTTATTGGAACATTACTCATTAAGCGATCAGAAGGATATGGAGCATATTAATGAGGGGGAAACTCTGGGAATTCATCAAGAATAGCAAGGGATATTGTTTTACGTTGTATAAAATCTTCCTGATCAATTTCCTTTATTGCTTGCACTAAAGATTCTTCTTTAGTGTGATGAGTTGTAATAATTATGTTAGTACTTCGAGTGAAAGAATGCTCAGATTTTTCTTTTTGTAATACACTTGCTATGCTAATATCTTGTTTTGAGAGAATATAGGTAATCCGAGTCAGTACACCAGGCGTGTCGAACACGCTTAAACGCAGATAAAAGCGGTGTGCAGTCTTTCTTACATGAATCTGATCAATCCGGGTATTTAAATCTTGCCAATTCCTTGTGTGCTGAAAGAAAGCTGAAAGTGTTCCTATTGCAATACTTATGATATCTGAGACTACAGCACTTGCAGTTGGATTGCCGCCCGCACCACGTCCATAATAGAGCGTATGTCCATTTATATCCCCATAGACGCTGATTGCATTGAACGTGTCATGTACCCAGGAAAGAGCGTGGGTTTGGGTTAAGAATACAGGTCTTACCCATAAAGTGATTCCTGTATCTACTTCATAGGCGGCAGATACTAATTTAAGCACATAACCAAGCTTTTCTCCATTTTGGATGTCAACCAACTCGATGTTTTCTAGTCCTTTAATAAAGATGGAACTAAAATCAACTTTTAGTCCAAAAGCTAGCGAACTAAGGATAGCTATTTTATGTGCGGCATCCATACCTGAAGTATCAAGAGATGGATCCGATTCAGCCACACCATCTTTTTGTGCGCGTAATAACGCATGCTTATAACTGCTTCTTTGTGTAGCCATTTGTGTAAGAATATAATTACATGTTCCATTCAAGATAGCAAATATTCCCCGAATGCTATTCGCTAACAAACCATCGATGAGCGAACGGACAATGGGAATTCCTCCTGCACAGCTTGCTTCAAATCCTATGCAAACATTGTTTTTTCTTGCTAATGAAAAGAGCTCTTCACCTCTTAACGCAAGCAAAGCTTTATTAGCTGTTACGACATGTTTCCCTTGTTCTATTGCAGTCTTAATAATGTGAAAAGCTGTGTCAATTCCACCTACTAGTTCCACGATACAATCAAGATTAGGATCTTTTAATACTTCTTCATACGAGTCGCGCAATAATGGCTGTATTGAAGCATCCATATTCTGTGGGGAGGTGCGTACACAAAGATGCTTTATGGTAATATCAATACCACTTCGGTTTAAAATATTACTCTGTTGAGCCATAATTAAACGAAGGACTGCTTTCCCTACCGTTCCTAGTCCAACAATAGCAATATTAATTTGTTTCTTGAGCATCTCTTCATAGTAGATATGAAATTTATAGGTGTCAATGTTATACTAACTATCTCTATTTATTTTTGCTATAAAAGAATACATTGGAATATATAATACGAGAATCTGGTACTGATGTGTCAAACGGATGAAACACGGGAAGGATTTCATGGACTAAAGGAAGTTATTTTATAAACAATGCTGGATCATTGACTAAGATTCCGTCTACTTCCAACCTTTCCAGATCGAAGAATCGTTCTTTACTGCATATTCCTCCTTGTGACTCAATTGCTTTTCCAGCCATAACCCATACTTTTTGTGATTGTTTATGTATGCGATGAATTCGATTCTCTGTAACCCATTCATCCCATAGTCTAATTACTTTCACCGAAGATTCGGTGAAAACAGTACTCATATCGGGATGTTCAATAAACCCTAGAAATTGAGCAGTAGGTAGAACATGCTGTAAAAGTAATAAATCATGTTTTGTACTCACACCGAATAATACATGATGTGCGGTGTGTTTTACATACAATGTTGATAGATTGTGTACAATAGCATTGTTCAGTTCTTTAATATGAAGAAGTAGAATCCCTTTCCCCTGGGTGTATGTCAGAAGGGTTTTTATACGTGTTGGGTGTCCATACGTATCTGTTCCCAGTGCGTCCAGTTCTTGGGACGTGCATTCTGCAATTGTTTTTTTGTTGTGTAGTACACGGCTCATATCCCTATCATGGAATGCATAAAGAATGTGATCTTTGCTTATTCTTACATCTGCTTCGACTCCATCTGCTCCATGACGAAGAGAGTACTCAGCTGCTACATATGAATTTTCAAGATATGGAGTTGGGCCACAGCGATGTGCAATAATAGTCAACCTTTAACTCCTGTTGAAGTAATTCCTTCAATGAACTGTCTTTGGACAATCAGATATACTATAAATATTGGGATAACAGATATTACGGCTCCAGCTAATAAATAATTCCACAGTGCAGAAAACTCACCCACAAAACTTACTAAACCTAAAGTCAAAGTATAAAGTTTCTTGGTGTTCAAATAAACAAGGGGTCTTAAGAAAGCATTCCAGTTAATAAGAAAAGAAATAATAAAAAGTGCAGACAGAGATGCTCGGGAAAGTGGAAGAAAAATGTGCCAATAAATCATAAAGGGTTTTGCACCATCCATGACAGCTGCTTCTTCAAGTTCTCGTGGTATATTTTCATAAAAACTGCGCATAAGAAAGACTCCTGTAGTTCCAATAAGAAATGAAGGAATAATCATAGGAAGGTACGTATCAATCCATCCCAATTTTCCCATTAGGAGAAATTCAGGAATAATAACTACTTCAACAGGAATCATAATAGTTGCCAGTATCAGTCCAAATAGGAATTCTTTTCCTTTAAATCGCATTCGTGCGAATGCAAAACCTGCCAAGCTGCAAGTAAATAATTGGCCTAACCCAGCAGTAGTAGCTATGAATAAACTATTTGCAGTAAATCGGAGAAAATCGTATTTCAAAAAAATCTCTGCATAATTATGTAATGTAGGATTCTTGGCAATAAACTGAGGGGGATCTGCATAGACTGCTTTGAGAGGAAGAAGAGAGACATTGAGCATCCAATAAAATGGGAATATGCTAATTATCGCAAAAAATAGCAGAAAGATATAAAGGATAATCCTTGCATATGGCCATCGTTTCATGCTATCAGCCTTGTGTATGTACCCAGCGGGAACGATAATAAAAATTTACTACTGATACAGTTCCTACGATAATGAGTAATACCATAGAGAGTGTAGCAGCCTGACCCATTTGAAACAACTCAAACGCATGTAGGTAGATGTAGTAAGATAGTGTTGTAGATGCTCGTCCAGGCCCTCCCCGAGTCATTGCATAAATAATATCAAAGTTTTTAAATGAATCCACCAGAGCCATAATCATAATAAAAAACATGGTTGGTGTAACAAGTGGTACGGTGATTTTTCGAAACAGGCTAAAAGGGCCTGCTCCATCTATGCGTGCTGCTTCATATAGTGTACGAGGAATATCTTGTAATCCAGCAAGATAGATAATCATATAATATCCTATACGCTTCCAAGCAAAAACAAATGCTACAACCATAAGCGATAGACGTCTATCAGAAAGCCACGAGGGAGGATCGGCGATACCTATACTGCGTAAGAGATAATTAAGCAACCCAATATCTGCACCAAAAATCCAACGCCAGACAATTCCTACAGCAATAGTAGATGTGATAACTGGTGCGAAATAAATAGCTCTAAATACTGTGGTACCGCGAATGCCTTTATTGAGCAAAACTGCAAGTATCAGTGATATGAATACAATTGTTGGAACAAAAATCAAACTAAATAGTAATGTCTGCCCGACTACCTTCCAAAAAGTACTATCCTTAAGAAATTCTGTGTAGTTTTCAAGCCCAACCCATGTAGGAGATCCAAATGTACTCCAATCAGTAAACGACATACTCCCAGCAAAAAGCAATGGACCTACCCGGAAAACAAATAATCCGATCATAGCCAGCAAAATAAATAGATACGGTACAAACCATTTGTATTTCATATATTTCTCTATAATTCATGCGCTGCCAAAAGTATGGCAGCGCATAAGGAAATAGTTAAAAAGGTATTAGCGGTACGCTTTGTTCAGAATTTTATTTATTTCTTTGTTTGCATCTTTATAAAATCTAGCCAGAGAAATATCTCCATTCAGTGATGCATCGATGAATTCACTGAGACCAGCTCCTTCTGCACTAGCATATCCTCTCCAGAACTTCCAGTACTTTGTGTAAAAATGGCGTGCATTTTCTCCATAGGAGAGTATGATTGTTTTTTGTTCGGGGGGTAAGCCTTTTGATTTAAAATCATCCCAGGCTACTGAAAATGCTTCTTTTTTGTAAAAAGGTACTTTCCCTGGATAGTAGTCATCAGCGGGTCGTTGAAGTATGTACTTTATAAAATTCCATGCAGCTTTTGGATTCTTAGAAGTAGCGGATATTGCTATACCATCAGCCCAGGCGTGCATGGTATCCTTTTTCCAATGTGGACCGCGTGGAAAATACGCAATATTCCAATCAAAATCTGCTTTAAGATCTTCTCGCATGAATTTAATGTTCCAACTTCCTTCCGATATCATTGCAGCGGTTTCTTGTTGAAAGAGGACTTTTATTTTCTTTTTATCCAAGTCATAACTTTTTGGGTGAGGAGAAACTTTATACTTATTTGCAAGGTCATAGATAAACTGTATTGCTTCCTTTGCATTTTGGTCTGGATCCCAGGTTCTTTTTTTACGATTCAGGTAATCACCATTGTTTTGCAAGATCCATCCATCATATACGGCGTAGCGAGAAAATACTGCATATCCCCATTGATCAGTCCTACCGTCCCCAGTAAGATCCATGGTGAGAGCTTTAGCTTTATCTAAGAATTCATTCCAGTCCCATCCTTTGGAAGGATATGCAACACCATACTTGTCAAAAAGATCCTTATTATAATATATAAGAGAGCCTACCCATGCAAAGGGGACACTGTAATATTTCCCTCCTACATTAAAACTGGAATCCATAACACTCCAAAAGTACTCTTTAGGAGTGAACTCGTTTTTGATTCTGTCAGTCAGATCAAGTAAAGCATTTTGATCAACAAAATCCTCTACAGAGTTAGGATGCATGTTAAACACATCTGGCATTTTGTTCGCAGCAGCCATGGTTGCAAGTTTTGTCCAATAGCTTTTAGGGTCCAGTGCAGTGAGCCTAATACGCACATTAGGATGACTTGCTTCATATCGATCTATCATTGCTTGTTCCTGTTGTGCAAAGTTTGGATCCCACATCCAATACTCAAGTACTACAGGTTCTTGCATAGTACGATCTGATGCTTTCTTTTCTTCTTCACCTCCTGCAAAAAGCATTGGGGTAATTAATGATATAAAAAATAAGTATAATAACTTTTTCATACTTCACTCCTTTGCTGGTTTAATAAACCAGTATTGTATTTTTCTAAATAATTCAAAAATTGTTTGGGTGTATCTGTAGTAGCTCCATCTACACCCATATCGAGCAATATGCGAAATACTGCTTCTTTATTTACAGCATTCCATGCAATAAGTTTTTTCCCTTTACTGTGCAGATGTTTGACGAGTCTTTTGTCAATATGATGCCAGGAAAGGTGAAAACTATCTGCATTAGCTTGATCTAAGAGTTCAACAGGGTTGATTGGCACTGCACACATAAGCAAACCTCCAGCAGCACGATGATATTGTAGTGCCTTTTTTACTCGCATGTGTACGAATGATGTATATCTTGTTCTTGCGGTCAATCCAAACTCTGCAACCAAGGCAGGAACAATCTTCTCTGTCTCTGCTCCTTTTAATTCTACCTGAAAATGAAGCTTCGTATTGCTAAATGCTGAGAAACAGTCACTCAAACGAGGTATTTTCTTACCTGTTTCTGAATTATAGGTAGTAAGTTCTTGCCATGTAAAATGGTGAACATACTTCTCATTTTTCTTATCAAAAATTGTGTCGTGTATGATAACGGGTTGAAGGTCTTTGGTTAAATGTACATCTAGTTCAACTCGGGAACATCCAAGTTCATATGCTTTCGCAAAACTTTCTATAGTGTTTTCAGGAGTGGGGACTCCTGCTCCACGATGTCCAATTATTTCAAACATACAGAAATAATACATTATAACAAATACTGTATCTTTTGTAAAGAGAGCATAGAACACACATGCTATAAACATTTTAAGTTTAAAAAATAATTATAATTTTACTGCTATAATAAAAACAGCTAAACAGATGTTCTAGACATGATTTATTTTGTAACATACACTAAAGAAATAGCATTTAAGCTATAAAAAAGGAGGTTTTATGAAAATAAGTATATTAGTTTTATTGATTGTACCATCTTTCTTTTCGTCTTTTGGTATATTTGCGTCAGGTATCGGTGAAAGAAAAAGTACGACAATTACTCTTTGGACTACAGAAGAGCAGCCAGAGCGTTTGGAGGTTCAGGAGGGAATTGCGGAACAATTCAAACGGCTTACTGGTATTACAGTAAAAGTAGTGCCCGTTACACAAAATCTGTTGGGAGAACGAGTGATCGCAGCATATTCTGCAGGTGAACTACCAGATGTTATCTATCATCCATTGAATCTTGCACCAAAATGGTATAAAGAAGGGATACTTGATGCGGCAGCCGCTACTGAAGTGATACAAATGCTTAATCCCCAGACATATTCTACAGGGGCTCTTAATCTTGTAAAGCATGGAGATGAGTATGCGGCTGTGCCTGTTGATGGATGGGCGCAACTAATTGTGTACCGGAAGGATCTTTTTGATAAGTATAATCTTCCTGCACCCTCAAATTATAAGAATATTCTCCAAGCCATTGAAGTACTCCATAACCCTCCCCAACTCTATGGGTTTGTTGTTGCAACTGATCCAAGTCAGGTGTATATGATGCAGGTTTTTGAGTTTATTGCGCTGGCAAATGGTGTGCAATTAATAAATGCTGATGGTGATGTCAGTGCCGATTCGAAAGAACTGAGAGAAACACTTCGTTTTTATAAGAAACTGGTCGCGGCAAGTCCTCCAGGCAATCTTTATTGGCAACAATCAAGAGAGCTCTATCTTGCGGGAAAAACAGCGATGATTATCTGGTCACCCTTTATACTGGATGAGCTTGCCGGGCTTCGGGATTCTGTACCAGTAACTGCGACTCTGAACCCTACCAGCGATGATCTTGCAAAGCGTACAGGAGCACTTACTCAAATTGCAGGACCTTCGAATCCTCAGGGAGCAGGGTGGATTGATATTAGTTATTTTGGAATTACGATTGATGCCAATATTGATGCTAGCAAGCGTTTTGTGGCTTTCTCCATGAATGAGGCCTATGTCGATACACTTGCGATTGCACCTGAAGGAAAGTTTCCTATTCGTAGGGGAATCATCAGTGCCCCCAATAAATTCCAGAATGCGTGGAGCAATCTCGAAGTAGGAGTAGATCGTAAAAAAGCTTTAAAAGATATATATCCTACAGCAATGATAAATGCGATGGTGGATGGTTTGAATAAAGGTTCTCGATGGGCAATAAAGTCAGGACATGTTACTTTGCTTTCCACTCTTTACGATACCAGGGGTATTGCGGAATTAGTGCGTGAATACACGGATGGAAAACGTTCTGTAGAAGAAACTGCTCGCCTTATTGCAAAAGAGGTGCAGGATAATTTGTAAAAGTTTGGATTAAGTATATAGCTGAAAAATCTTATACTTTTAGTCTTTCTCCATTTAAAATAAGTGTAGCAAAGGAGGTCTTATATGGCACGTAAGGAAGCCTTATTGGCATATATTATGCTACTTCCCGCATTTCTTTTTGTCATAAGTATTGTACTTTTCCCCGTATTAATAAATGTGTGGATGAGTTTTAAATCGCTTACTCTTGCACAATTGCGGTCTCCCAAGCCTGTTATAAAACAGAAAATGGTACAAGCACCTCGTGCGCCTAAGCAACCGCTCATAGTGGAATTGGATTTGCGTAATACAAACACGGTATATGCGGTGGATAATATTACATTGCGGATTAAAAGTCCTGCAGGATTGAGAGTAGATCCTCCCAGGCAATTTATACGTGATGCAAAACAAACACTTATACGTAGTAATTGGACATGGGCTCCTGGGTTTCGACAGAAACTATTGTTGCGCTTTTTTCCTACGAGCACTGTGACATCAGAGCAATTAGATATTCCGGTCATGGGACCTCTTAAGATAACTGTAACATATCAAAAAAGCAATTCTTTTTTCTCTCACCCCTTTACTATTCAAAACTTCTATAAAGTTATAACAAAACGTGATTTTTTCTTTAATCTCTGGACCACCTTTATATATTCAGCTGGAGGGGCTGTTGGGGCTATACTTCTTGGACTGGCTGCAGCAATTTTGGCAAAAAACAGCCTTCTGGGACAAGGAAGTTTTAGAGCATTATTATTGTTTCCCTATGTGGCACCTATCATTGCCGCTACACTTATCTGGGTCCTTTTGCTTGATCCATTTAGCGGTACATTCAATCAGTTGCTTATTCAGCTTGGGTTTATAAAGGAAGGAATAGGGTTTCTTAGTAGCGAATCATTCGAAATCTCTTTTTTTGGTATACAGTTTACTTTTCCTCTTGCACTTACATCACTAATATGCTTTGATTCCTGGAGGTATTTCCCCTTTACTTTTCTTTTTATTCTTTCTCGCTTGGGGGCTCTTTCTCCTCAGTGGTATGAAGCGGCCAAGGTTGATGGAGCAGGACCAGTACAGCAGTTTTTTCGTATTACACTTCCTCAGTTAATGGGAGTATTGACTACTCTTTTTATTCTTCGGTTTATGTGGACGTTCAATAAATTTGATGATGTCTTTCTTCTTACGGGAGGTGCTGTAGGAACAAAAACATTACCGGTACAAGTGTATGATTATGCTTTTGGAAAGGGGAACCTTGGGGCTGGTGCTGCAGTGGCAATGGTGTTGTTTGTATTTCTTGCTTTGTTTCTTTTGCTGTACAGTTATTATAAACCAGAGGGAGAAGAGTGAGAAAAAATATTTCTTTCTTTTTAGCTGTTTTTGTTAATGCATTTGCTATAGGTGTTAGTTCTTCTGCCTTGGTTGCGGTGTGGACTCTTGTTTTGATCTTTTCTAATATACTTCAGCATTCTCTTCATACTTTTCCTGCCTTTCTCACTGGATTTATTGTAGGTTTCTTTATTCCTTTCTTAAAAGAAAGGGCAAAATTACATGTAGCTTTTTCTGCAGTCTACATGGTTATTGTATGGATGTTTCTCACAAGAATGCGCGCCTTTGAACTTCCTTTTAACAATATATGGGGTATTATGGGAACTCTGTTTAGTTTTGGAGGTCTGGGGATGCTTGTTTATTATCTTCCGCAAACTTCGATAGAAGAAAATTTTAATACACGGATAATACGATCTGTTCTTTGGATGCTAAAGATACTTGGATATCTTTTTTTCTTTTTTATTGTAGTTTTCCCTTTTTATTTTATGATAGCAGCAAGTACGAAGCCTCGGGCAGAATTGCTTAATAATCCTTTAGATCTTCGTATTCTTTTTTCTCGTGGTCTCCAATATATTTTTGTAGGGTATATCGACATCATAAGACGGTTTCATTTTGCTCGCTATATTATTAATAGTTTTATTCTTTCGATCAGTACCATTATTCTTACACTTATTCCTGCTGTTTCTGGAGCATACGCAGTGACTCGATTACATTTCCCTGGTAGAGTCTTTTTTTCTAAAGCCATATTGATTGTATACATGTTTCCCGCAATTCTTATTGCTATTCCCCTTTATAGTATTACTTCCCAAATAGGTATTCGTAATTCGCTGCTAAGTTTAATGCTCATCTATCCTGCAATGACCATTCCCGTAGCTCTTTATATGCTCCGCAGTTATTTTTTTACTTTACCACGGGATATTGAGGATGCAGCTATGATTGATGGGTGTAACAGAGTTCAAGTAATATTTCGAGTAATACTCCCTCTTAGTGTTCCTGCACTTGCTTCGGTTGCATTGTATGTATTTATGATTGCATGGAATGAGTTTCTCTTCTCGTTTATGTTAATTGATTCTCCTGTATCTTTTACTCTCTCAAGGGGAATTGCGTCGCTCAATACACAAGAAACGCCACGCCAGTTTCTTATGGCAGGATCACTCATTATTACACTTCCAGTAATTGTTATAATGTTCTGGTTAGAGAAGTTTCTTGTGGGAGGTCTTACACTGGGTAGTGTAAAAGAGTAGTTTCTTATGCGTTCACAAAGTTTTTTGGTGCATAGTGCTAACTGTTCAAAGCAAGCTCAGTTTCCCTATCAAATAATACCACATGTCTCATATCAGGTGTCAAACGAATGTTTTCTCCAGGGTGATATATTTTCTCAGGGCTTGTTCGTACAATGAGTTGGCTTGAACCAGTGTTTATATAAAGGTGGACTTCAGATCCTAACGGCTCTACAATTTCAACAGTGGCGTCAACAGATGTTTCTTTTTGTGCGTTTTCGTTGACAATGAGACTTTCTGGACGAATTCCGAAAATAACTTGTTGACTTACTTTGTTTTTTGCTATTGTTGTTAGCTCATCTGAAAGCAATAGGGTTTGTTTATCCAAACTTCCCCATAATTTCTGATTTTTCTCAGTAATAGTCATAGTCATAAAATTCATTGGAGGCGATCCTATAAATCCAGCTACAAATTTATTTATCGGATGATTGTATAAATCCAAAGGAGCGCCTGTTTGTTGGATATCTCCATCTTTCATAACAACAATCTTGTCACTCATTGTCATAGCTTCAATTTGATCATGTGTGACATAAATCATAGTTGCTTGTAGTCGTTGATGAAGCGCTGATATTTCTGCTCGCATCTGTACACGTAATTTAGCATCTAAGTTGGAAAGAGGTTCATCAAATAAAAAAACTTTTGGTTGCCGTACTATAGCTCTTCCTAATGCAACACGTTGGCGTTGTCCTCCAGAAAGTGCCTTTGGCTTTCTGTCCAGTAATGCTTCTATATCAAGTATATGTGCTGCTTCTTGTACACGTTTTTCTATTGCTTGCTTGCTAAATTTTCTAATTTTTAGACCAAATGCCATATTATCGTATACATTCATATGAGGATATAATGCATAATTTTGAAACACCATAGCGATGTCTCTATCTTTCGGTGGAATATCATTCACTAGTTTTCCATCAATATAGAGTTGCCCCTTGGAAATTTCCTCCAATCCAGCAATCATTCGCAACGTAGTAGTTTTTCCACATCCTGAGGGACCAACTAAAACTACAAATTCTTTGTCCAAAACTTGGATGTTTGCATTTCTTACCGCATGTACATTGTTTGTATATGTTTTACTAATATCTTTTAATTGAACAGCAGCCATAATCTTCTCCTAAGAGGTATTTACCACATAAAATTAAATAATAAACTATATTTCCGAATTGGTCAATAGGTTCTTATTTTGAGCTTTTTTCGCAGGCCACCTTTTCTGCTAGCTCTTCATAAGGTTCCAGGGATGATTTCTAGTGAATCTGACGGAGAGTTCATAGTAAATTCTTAGAGTTTTTGTAATCGGACCACTCAAAGAGTGTTGTTTGTGGTCATCTGGCCATGGTTTTTTTGAAGAGCGTTCCATTGATTGGGAGCCGGAACGCTCTTTTTTTACCCCAGAGTTCTTTCTTATGGGGACAATTTTACCAGAAATGGGTGGCGATGAGGGATTCCTGGTTGTTTGGAGCCTCTTTCCGGGGGAAACTTATTTGGGTGCGCTTCCTTTTTCTTCCCGGGATATCAACTTACGGCCTGCCGGAAAAACTTATTTAGGTAATGATTGCATGGTCCATTCTCTTATAGCTGAAGAGAGTGATTGTTCTGGGGGGCCAGCAAAGTAAGAAAGCAGCCATGGAGTAATGACTTTTTTCTGAAAATCAGACCAATAAGTGGGGGATGCAGAGGGAAAGATTAAATCTTCTTTGGGAGGTAGCCGACCGAATAGTTCGGCGTAGTGTTCTGAAAAGAAAATATTATTTATTCTTGATAACGAAGAGAATTGTTGTAGAAACCCAAAATATACTAAATTTCTTTGTTCATTCTTCAAAATAAGCTCTTTTTGTACTGATTCTTCAAGCAACCAGGCAAGAAAATCATGTGCTTCTTTTTTATGAGTACTGTTTTTTGGAATAGCAGCATAGATAGGGGCATATAATACAAAAATATTTCTTTTGTTAGCTAGCCAGCGATATGAAAACTTTTTTTCCCGCATCTGAACATGGCGAAAGAATGTACTTGCATGCATAAAAGAAAAAGAAAGATATTTTTTTGCCATATTTGCGAATGGGGAATCAATAAGATATTTTTTCTTATATACGAGTGCTTGTTTTGTTCCGCCTGTTTTTTGGATCCAAGATTTAAAGAACCCAAGGGCAGTATTCAATGTATTTTCTTTCCATTGTAATGTTCCTTTTGCATCAAAGAGAAATGGATTATTAAATGTTTGTATACCGTAGAACAAAAAATCATTATTCCATAATGGATTGAATTGTACAGTAGATCGGAGTGAATAAGAATATAGACTTTTTATTTGTAAAACATAGGGATCAAATTCTGTTTCTTTATCAATGGAGAAGGATATGAGAGGAAGATCAAAAGCAAGAGGAAGAAAAAACAGCTTTCTTTTAAAAGTAGCTGCTTTAAGAAAATCGGGATATATTTTTTGAGAAAGTTGTTTTAGTGAGAAAAACCGGAGTAAATTACTGAAATATTTCTTATTTTGTTGGTTGGCAAGTGAGGGTGCAATGACAATGTCAGGAACTTTATTGCTTGTTAAGAAATCTTGAAAGGGATCTTCATAATAATATGCAAGAACACGAACAGAAGATTTTCTTGCCAGTAGCTCTTTGTTATATTGATCTGCATATTGCGAAAGTTCTGGGTAGGGGGAGAAAATAGTCATAACTTTAGCAGGGTGGCAATAGACAAGGAGTAGAGAAAACGCGACTATTAAGAAGCGTTGCATACTGTTTGTGCGGTATGCGCTATTTCTTTCAGTAGAGTTTCTATATCTTCACTATCAATACTGGCAAAGGATACTCGTATGAATGAGTTTTGAATAGCGATGATACCAATTCTTTTCTGTAATAGAGCTTGTCGTAAAGGCTCCGCATATCCTTGAGGGCAACGAAAAGTCATAAAGTAGCCAGAGTTAAATGGGAGAGCTTGTAAAATAGGAGAGTTCATTAACGGGAGTAATTCTTTTATTTTTTGATAACGTTTGTGTAATGTATAAAAAAACACATTTTTCTCTTCCAGGTACTGTTTGTCATTAAGCACTTGTATCATAAGTTCTTGTGAAAGGTGGCTTACGTTTGAAACAGTAGAACGTACAGCCGCAAAACATTTTTTCTCCAGTGCTTCAAAGTGTTTTTCTGAAAGCTCAGGACTGCTTATGGTGATAAAGCCCACACGCAATCCCCAGGAAAAATCTTCTTTAGTGATACCATCCACTTTAATTGCGATGATGTTTTTATGCAATTGTGCAACAGATGCAAAAAGAGATTCCTGTATCGTAACATCTTCGTAAAAAAGACCAAAATAGGCATCGTCAAAAATGACTACTAAGGAGGTTCCGCTTTGAGCTGCTTCTTTAAGAATAGATAACAATGATTGAGCTTCTGTCTTCGTAGGAGAATAGCCCGTCGGATTATTGGGAAAGTTTAATACAAGGAATGCTTTTTTTACACTTTGGAGTTCATTTTTTAATGCGTCAATATTAAATGAATTGTCTGAGGTAAACAATGGAAATGTTTTTATATTTGCTTGATGGCGATGAGCAAATATAAGATCGTAGTTTCCCCACCGCATGTCAGGAAGAATAACATCATCTTCTGCATCAAGAAATAAGTCTGCGGCAATAGATATACCATGAGTTATTCCTGTGGTGACAATGGGCAGTAGAAAAGGGGTTGTAGCAAGTGAGGGGTTTTTTTCTTGTTGCAATGTTTTCCATATTTTTCGAAGTTCAAGAATGCCTCCTGTGGGTGCATATGAAACGATTTGTGATGGTGTGAATGAAGGCAAAAAGGAACATAGTACTTTAGTAGTCATGAGAATTTTCTTTTCGTATGCCATTCCAACAGTTGCGTTAAAACGTGTTGCTTGGTTTTTGGCTTCTGCAGATTGTGCAACAATTCCCTTGGGAAAAAATAATCTACGTCCCATAGTGGATAAGTGTGCACCAATTGATGTTTGATCCAATATATTATTCAATTCTTTAGCAAGAGGTGATAACATAGTCATGCAGCTTTCCTTTGTATGGAGTGTTCCTCATGTTGCAAAAGTTTCTTTTTTATAGTTTTCCCTCTTTTATATTCCAATGTTTTTATTGCGTAGGTTCCTATGCGATTGTCTTTTCGGACAACACGATGACAGGGAATGACCAAGATAAGAGGGTTTGAAGCGACTGCCGAAGCAACTGCCCGAATAGCTCGCGGTTTCCCGATGTGTTGAGCCAATCTCGAATAACTGAGTGGATGTAGTATATCCCGTAAGGCCTCCCATACTTTTTTTTGGAATGGAGTACCTTGTAGGGTATAGGGAAAGCTAAACTTCATACGTGTTCCTTGAAAATATTCATCAAATTGTTTAATAATTGCATGTATATCATGTGAAGAACTTATTTTGGGCAGATTCTGGGTGTTGCAAAAACGCACAGAAAATACCTTATTTGCTTCGTTTGTTTCTATCAACATATTTCCCAACCATTTTGGTCCTGTGTATATATACACCATAGTTTATGATATCGTAGATAAAGAAGACTGTAAAGATATACAATCTTTATAGGAATACCGATACTATAATAGTGACAACACCAAATTGTCTTTTATGCAAGTTTTTTTCAGTGACATGGGATAAAAGATTTCCACGTTCTTGTGCGATTTTTGGCATCAAATCTCGGCAGCTACCTAGTATAATGGTATACTATCATACTAAGAAGCACTGTCCCGCATTTATCCCTATCTCAGCGATAAAAAAGAAAGCATAATTTTTTCTAAAAGAAATTCTGAGGTTATTATTTTTTTTGCAATGCCATCCATTGCGACCACGCACTTTTAATAATGAAAGCAGTGTCGGTAAATTGAGGTTTCCATTTTAATAATGTATATGCATGCTTACTGCAGGCGATAAGGCTAGCGGGGTCTCCCTCTCTTCGAGGGCGAACAGTTGCAGGGATAGTACTGTGTGTAATATCCCGAGCAATATGAAGCATTTCTTTTACACTGATTCCTTTTTCTGTTCCCAGATTAACAGTAATGTTTTTTTTCTCTTTAACTAAGTATTCTAGTGCTTTTACATGAGCTTGAGCGAGATCACTGACGTGTATGTAGTCGCGTACACCAGTTCCATCGGTGGTTTTGAAGTCATCTCCAAAAATTTCCAACTGCGATCTTATTCCTGTTGCAACCTGAAGTATGACTGGAAGTAAGTTGTTTGAGTTTCTTTCAATGCCAGGTGGAGATCCTTCAGGGTCTTGCCCTGCGGCATTAAAGTATCGCAATGAAGCTACTAGAATTTCTTTTCTAGAGCTATACCATTCTAACAGTTGTTCAATCGTTAATTTTGTAAAACCATAAAAGTTTGTCGGGTGAGTAGGATGCGTTTCATCAATAGGAATATAGTGAGGAATGCCATACACAGCAGCAGAGGAAGAGAAAACTATAAATCTAATATTATAATTCACCATTTGGTTTATTAAGTGTATACTTCCTATAATGTTAGTATCTGCATAGGAGGAGGGGTCTTTCATTGAATGAGCGACAGATTTTTGTGCAGCAAGGTGAATAATTGCATCAATTTGTTTTTTACATGCGCGTTGGAGTGAAGGAATATGACATATATCTCCATATATAAATTCGGCTTGAGGAAGAAGATTATCTCGTGATCCACTAGAAAGATTGTCGAGAATAGTTACCTGATACCCTGTGGTAATTAATGCTTTAACTACATTGCTTCCTATATATCCAGCTCCACCGGTTACTAAAATATGCATGTTTTATATTAGAATAATTCTTGTATTCGGTCGATAGTATCTGTATAATGAGATTGAGGGTATGAAAAAGTTTAATATAACTATGCTTGGGACACCCAAGGTACCTTCGCCTATTTATCGTAAAGAAGGAAAAGGCGGATTTTCTTCCTATGTTGTTAATGATGAAGAAAAAATAGGTTATGATATCTATTCGTGCGCATCGCGCCAACCTGTTCTATCGGAAGATAATTTACTTGAATTAGCAGGACCTCGATCCCATATCTTTTTTATTCCTAAACATGTGCATGCAGGCATCGTTGCATGTGGGGGGTTATGTCCAGGGATGAATGATGTTATTCGTTCTCTAACTAGGTGTCTCTGGTATCAGTATGGGGTAAGGAGGATATCGGGCATACCATATGGGTTTTATGGTTTTATGTCAGAATCTTCGTATAGTTTTATAACATTGAATCCAGATATGGTGGACGATATACATCGTATCGGAGGCTGTATGTTAGGATCTTCGCGGGGGTCAGGAGAAAAAACAGGAGAAATTATTGATGAATTGGAACGACAAAATATAAACATGCTCTTTGTAATAGGGGGAGATGGCACGCATAAAGGTGCATTGGCAATTGGCCAAGAAATAAAAAGAAGAAAATTAAATATTGCAGTAATAGGTATCCCTAAAACTATTGACAACGATCTACCTTATGTTGATAAATCATTTGGATTTCACACAGCTGTAAGTGAAGCAACTCGTGTGGTTTATGCGGCACATTCTGAGGCACATTCGCAAGTCAATGGTATTGGATTGGTAAAGCTTATGGGACGTGCATCAGGGTTCATAGCGACATATACAGCACTTGCCAGCAATGAAGTCAACTTTGTGCTTATTCCTGAACTCCCCTTTATTTTGGAGGGAGATAAGGGGTTGTTATCTTGTTTGAAAATGCGTTTAAAAGAAAGAGGGCATGCGGTTATAGTTGTTGCGGAAGGTGCAGGTCAAAATCTATTATCACCTACACATATAAAAGATGAATCAGGTAATGTGCAATATTCAGATATTGGTGTATATCTTAAAAAAGCTATCTTGCGGTACTTTAATGAGTTTCATTTTCCGATCCATCTGAAATATATTGATCCTAGCTATTTAATTCGCGGAGCATCGGCATCACCACAGGATTCTTATTATTGCTCTCGTTTGGCCCATAATGCAGTACATGCTGCAATGGCGGGTAAAACAGACATGATGATAAGTTTGCTTAATAACCATTATGTACATGTACCCATGAACTTAGTAGTGGAGACAAGAAACCGTATCGATCCTTATGGGTCTTTGTGGCAAGATGTTATTGAAGCAACAGGACAGCCATTGAGTATATTTGATATAAGGGGATAGTCTATGCTAGCGTTTTTGCAAAATGTTCCATAAATTGACAAAGAGCTTTTACTGACGATAGCAGTACATGAGAGTACAGAGAGATTCTTATCCCTCCTATTGATCTATGCCCCCGCAATCCTATGAATTGTTCTTTTTGTGCAAGGTTTAGAAAGTGATTTTCCAAGTTTTGATCAGGTAGTGTGAATACAACGGAGATGGTCGAGCGAACATTTACAGAGGGGTGTAGACGATATATGTCGTGGTATCTATCTATTGTGGTGTATACGAGCGAAGATTTCTCTCTGTTCTTGCTCTGTATGGTATTGATTCCGCCATTTTCCAAAGCCCAGGAAAGTACTTTTTCCATAACCCATATAGCATATACAGGAGGTGTGTTGTACAAAGAATTATGTTCTGCATGTACGCGGTAAGACAAGTAAGAGGGCAAATCTTGTTTTGCCATATCGAGAAAGTCTTTACGTATAATTAACACTGTTACCCCTGCAACACCTAGGTTTTTTTGTGCGCCAGCATATGCGCAATCGATATGAGACCACTGAATAGGCGAAGTTCCAATATCACTAGACATGTCCACCACCAAAGGCGATTGAGTATGAGGATATTCCTTCCATTGTACTCCGTGTATTGTTTCGTTAGAGGTAATGTGGATATAATTGTATACTTGTTTCTCACTTATATGAGAAGGTAGTGAAGTAAAGTTTGAAGAAGATCCATCCCATAAGGCCTTTATACCTGAGGTAGCTTTCTGTGCCTCGGCATGTGCTTTTTTTGACCAAGCACCACTTATGATAAATGCTGCACCACGGTCGTGGGTAAAATTCAGTGGAATCATGGCAAATTGAAGACTTGCTCCTCCTGGAAGCAGGAGGATTTCCATATCAGAAGGAACCGCGAGGATATTTCGTAACAGCTTTAATGTGTGATTATGCACATCTTGATAAACAGAGCTTCTATGACTTGCTTCAAGAAGTGAATATCCTATATGCTGAAAATTTACTATTTCAGCTTGTATTGATTGTAATACTTCGCCAGGCAGTGCCGATGGTCCAGGATTAAAATTATGTATCATGCAATGTTCCTCCTGTTTTTTCTTTCAGTCTATCTTAATTTGACTTGTATTTGTTAGTCAGTAATAAACTAAGGTGATATTATGCATTCTCAGAAATTCCTAATAAGCAAGCATATTCTTGAAGGAGTGAGTTTTTATGGTTACTGGAAAGTTCTTTTACCAGTTTTTTCCCCAGTTGTACTCCTTCTTGATCAAAACTATTTATATCCCAGCAAAATCCTTGGAACATTATTTTATTTTCATAATGAGCGATTAATGCGCCAAATGTATGAGGATCTAAGCGATTACCAAGAATAAGTGTGGAAGGACGATTCCCTTCAAAATATTGTGATTTATTTTTTGAAGATTTTCCCTGAGCCAGTGCGACAATTTGTGCGGCAAGATGAGCAAGAAGAATGTTGTGTTTTCTTTTTGCATGTTTATGATTTTTTTGGGGATAGCGAAATCCAATAAACTGTACTGGAACAATATCTGTTCCCTGGTGTAAAAATTGAAAAAAACTATGTTGTGCATCTGTACCAAGTTCCCCGAAAATAATAGGACCAGTTTTATAAGAAATTTCTTGAGCGTTGCGGGTGCAATGTTTCCCATTGCTTTCCATATCGAGTTGTTGAAGAAACGCAGGAAGTTTGCTCAAAGCAGTACTGTATGGAATAATGGCAATAGCCCCATGATTCAATAAACGGTATCGGACACCAAATAACGCATCCATGAGTGTAGGGTTGTCTCTTATTTTGAGGGTATGTGCCTGTAGATCCGCTAGTCTTGCACCTTCGAGGATATCCATGAACACTTTTTCTCCATACAAAAGTGCGCAGGCACTGGCTCCTACAATACTCGTTAATGAGAATCTTCCTCCGATGCCATGGTGTAAATAAAAAACATGCTTAAATGTATCGGGAAGATCTATACATGATCCAGCAGTGGTTATGACAATAACTTGTTTTTTAAAGTTGACAGAAGAAGGCAACGAACGCATATTTTCTAATGTTTCTTGTGTTTTACCGCTTTTACTCACTATTAAAAACAAGCAATGGTCTATTTTTCTTCCTTGCAGAGCTCTCTCCAGCATGTCTGGGTCAATGGATGTAACTGGAATAAAGTCCATATAAGCGGATTGAAGCGCAAATGCCTGATGGATGAGGGCAGGGGCCAATGCTGATCCGCCAATTCCCATATGGATAAGAGTAGTAAAATGTTGTTCGTTATGGATTAGTTGTGTACAGTCAAAGACCCGTTCTCTTTCTTCTATAAATAATTTCCAAAGAGTTTGTCTATGGGGAGGAATATCTTCTTTTTTCGCTCGTAATATATGATGATCAACGCTACGGTGCTCTGTTGTATTCATAATATGACCTTCTACAAGGGCACGATACTGTGTAAGCAAAGAAGATTTCTGTGAGAAATCTTCCAAGGCATCTATTTGTGATTCGGAGCACCCGCATGTACCCCAGTGAAATGAAACGCTTGAGGTTAATGTGCTTTGTGCGTTTTGCAATGATGAGGGAAGAAAGAACTTCCCTCCCCAATTTTTTTGGAGTGTTTCGAATGAGTCCTTATGCTGTAGCATAATTTTAAAAAATGCCTTACTAGAGCAGTTGGTATAGACTAAAAAGAAGAGAAGAGAACTATATAAATAATTACATATACACTAACCAGGAGATTAATGTAATTATAGCCGATACCTCTGCCCTCCATAAGACATCTAAATTATATTAAGTGTTTTTTGTTATGTCAAGCACATACAACATAAAACGTTATAAAATCTAGCAATATTGTTTTTTCTCTGGTATACTTAAGAAATGCTACTCAGAGATTTTGATAATTATTTTCGAAATATCCTTGACATGAACTCATTCAAAAATATTGATGTAGCTTTGAATGGTTTGCAAGTAACGCGAGTGGAGCAAGAAATAACCCGAGTTGCATTTGCAGTTGATGCAGCCTTAACAACAATTGAGCAAGCAGCTCAACAAAAGGCAGATATGCTATTTGTACATCATGGTATTTTTTGGGGATCTGTTGAAGCGATGATCGGTGGTCTATATACACGTATAGCTGCACTTATTAAACATGATATAGCGTTATATGCATGTCATCTTCCTTTAGATGCACACCCTGTGTATGGTAATAATGCCTGTCTTGCGCATGCAATGGGTCTTTCGGACGTTGTTCCATTTGGCTGTTATCGGGGAAAAAAAATAGGGATTAAGGGTGTGTTTGCACCTGCACGTGCAAGAGATAGTGTAATTAATTTTTTTTCTTCACCATTGGCAGTGCTCCCTTTTGGGGGCGAGAAGATCAAAACAGTTGCCATTATCTCAGGAGGAGCTCCGTTTGAGGTACGACAGGCTATAGAAGAACATATTGATCTTTATGTTACCGGTGATGCCTCACATAGCGTATATCATCAGTGTCGTGAAGCGGAAATAAATATGATCTCAGCTGGACATTACGCAACAGAAACATGGGGGGTAAGAAGTTTGAAGAATTTATTAGAACAGGAGAAGAATATTGAATGCACCTTCATCGATGCTCCGACAGCGCTTTAGTATATCTGTATGGGGATTGTTTATTTGCATAATTTGTATAGTATTACTTGATCAAATTAGCAAACAGCTAGTTGTAATGTACATTTCCCCATATATAAATAGCGGTGAGCAGATATCGGTAATGGGAGACTTTTTTCGGATTATTCATGTGCGAAATGCAGGACTTGCATTTAGTCTTGGCGCCTCGTTTCCTAATCTTTTGAAAAGGGTAGCATATGTTTTCTTTCCCCTTGCGTTGCTCACAGGCTTGGGAGTATTCTTATTACGTGATAAACAACTTAAAATGATACAGCGATGGGCATTAGCATGCATTATTGGAGGAGGAATTGGAAACATTATTGATCGTGTGTTCCGGGAGGGATTGGTAGTTGATTTTCTTGATTTTAAGTTTTTTGGACTCTTTGGTATGGAGAGATGGCCTACTTTTAATGTTGCTGACTCTGCAGTGGTAATTGGTGTATTTCTTTTTATACTTGGAGGAATTATTGGAAACAAAATACATAAATAGCTTATTTAAGAACGAAGAGAGGAGTATTTTTGAAACAGGGGGAACATATTGAATATATCTTCAGCAATATCCCAACGGCGTTCTGAGATATCTGTACAGGGATTTCTCATTTGTGTAATTGGTGTAGTATTACTTGATCAAATTAGCAAACAGCTTGTTGTAACGTACATTTCTCCATATATAAATAGCGGTGAGCAGATATCAGTAATGGGAGACTTTTTTCGGATTATTCATGTGCGAAATGCAGGACTTGCATTTAGTCTTGGTGCCTCGTTTCCCAATCTTCTGAAAAGGGTAGCATATGTTCTCTTTCCCCTTGCGTTGCTCACAGGCTTGGGAGTATTCTTATTACGTGATAAACAACTTAAAATGATACAGCGATGGGCATTAGCATGCATTATTGGAGGAGGAATTGGAAACATTATTGATCGTGTGTTCCGGGAGGGATTGGTAGTTGATTTTCTTGATTTTAAGTTTTTTGGACTCTTTGGTATGGAGAGATGGCCTACTTTTAATGTTGCTGACTCTGCAGTGGTAATTGGTGTATTTCTTTTTATACTTGGGGGAGTTATTGGGAAAAAAACACACAAATAGTTTCTTTCGGGCGTTATTATTTATAATACTTGCCACAGCATTCAATCTCGTGCTTATGGCTGTTGTCTTTATCATACTATTTATTCCTATTTTCTTTTTTGCATCAAAGAATTTTGCTCCTGAGATAAATCAGATAATTTTGTTCATTCTTTTTTTTCTTTCTGTATTAATTACGTTTATTCTATATAAATATTTCGCACCACGATTTCTGAGACGGTTCCTCAAAGAGGCTCCGAAAAACACAGATTCTAATTAAATAATCGATATACATTAATACATTGAAGAGCGTGATTTATTTACGTCTTTCTTATGTAGTTCCTGATACACATATCCACGATTTTTCAATCTGTCTTTTATTTCTTGTGGAAAAGGAATGTAACGCCAAAAAACACTTCTTACTTCTCTGGATAATTTTTGAGTTCCTTCACTTTCTTTCTGAATCCAGAAAATATAGTCTCGAATAAAATGTTGTTTGATATCACCTTTTAGCTTGTTTGATGAAAAGTAATCATAATACCAGCCAGTGAGACCTTCTTCCATCCAGAAACGCGAGGATTTTTCTTTTGCGGTTTGCCATCGAAGATCTGCAACTGCTGCTGTGACAGCAATCTTTAGATTTCGGGGGTACATGGGAATAATCACTCTTCCACGACTTGTTCCTCTTGAATATTTTTCAAAGGGTGACCAGCAAATACCAAGATCTCCATAACTAGGTACTAATAGAATATTTGGAATTATTCGTGTGGTCACATCTCGATGAGTACGTGTAAACACGTTGTTATCAAGAAATTCGATCTCAGCCAGAATATTGATGATATTTTCTCTAAACCCAATATTAATAAGCTCTCCAGAGAAATAAGGGTTAGATAGAAAAGGAAAGTGGTTGCCAGATCGACCAATACAAAGTTTAACCATTTGCCGAACAATTCGCATTTCTGAAAGAGCTATATTTTGATTAAACGATGTAGATTCTTCTTCAGAGCTTTCGTGTTCTAGTTTTTTTAGTTGATGCATACTACGTATATACTCATTGGTAGACAATTCCAATTTATGATTAAGTAGCGACAGATCCTTAATAAGAGTACTGATATCAGAAAGACGTTTTTTATGATCTCGCTCATATGGAGGTCGTTGATTATTTAATTCAGGATCTGGAGTTCTTTGTTGTAAGTGCTGCGCAGCTTCAATAAGAGAATTTTCTTTTCCAGTAATCTTGATATTATAAGCTTCCATGGCTTGGAGTTTCATATCTAAGTGTGAACGTATTTTATCGAGTTTTACATTGCCTTTTAAGAATCTCGCTTGATTGACAGTTTGGGTTTCATCTAATTCGCTAGGAGCAATTTTTCCTGAAGTTACTTGATGAAGCCATTCATCCGTGTAAAATATGGGATCTTTTGTCTCAGGAGTGAGGAACAGTGAAGCCAGGAACTTACGATGCTCTTCCGAAATAAGCTTCGGATCTACAACACCGAAACGAAAGAAGTTACGCAAATGAGCTGGGATGGTTTTCTTGGACGAGCAATATTTTGCTAACGATTCTGCCAAGTTCCAGAAGGTAGGAATCAACCGGCCTCGGACATCAGTTCGTTCTTGTGGATCTTGGGTAGCGTAGAATTTTTGAAATAATGATTGAAAGCGAGCAGCAATTTCGGAATCTGCAGTGCTCATTAAATCATCAAAACTTGAATTTGGGAAACAGTTTTCTTGTACAGGACCAGTAAGTTTTTCTATTTTTTGAAAGCTTTCTGCTGGTTTTTGCTCTGCAGGCGAATCGGCAGATTCCTCCAAGGAAGCACCGGGGTCCTTCGGGAGATCTTGAAAAAGATCACTAAGATCATTCTGTGTATTTGCATCTTGTGCCATAATTCTTTAGATGGAGGTGACGGGACTCGAACCCGTGACCTCTTGAATGCCATTCAAGTACTCTAGCCAGCTGAGCTACACCCCCATGCATACTATAATATACTTTTTTCAGGACTTGTCAAGTTATTACCAGAACATGCCTATATATGCTATGCTTTTTTAGTAGGGTTATGGATAAAATATTCAAGCAGGCAAAAAAACATGAGAAAAGAATACGAGAATATCGTAATATTGTGCTTGCTGATCTGGTAATGATTGGAGAAATTCCTGCGCCTACATTTTCCGAGCGCTATAAAAAAGAATTAGTATCGGAGCGGTTTACAGCAAGTAATGTAGATGATTGTGTCAGCGATGAAATGGGAAATGTATTTGGTCTTATAAAAGGTGAAGAAGAAGCAAAAACAGTCTTGTTAATAGCACATTTGGATACTGTCTTTCCGCAAAAGATAGATCATACTGTGAGTATAAGACAGAATATGGTAACTGGGGTTGGATTGGCAGATAATAGTCTAGGTGTTACTGTGCTTACCACATTACCGCTTATTTTAGAACGTCTTTCGTTGAAGTTTCGGACGAACATATTATTAATGGCATCTTCGCATAGTTTGGGAAGAGGAAATCTGGAAGGAATACAATATTTCTTAAAAAATCCGTTTATGCCAATTGATTATGCTATTTGTGTAGAAGGACATAGATTAGGACGGTTAAGTTATTCGTCGATCGGGATGCTACAAGGAGAAATTCGTTATAGTCTTCCTGAAGAATATGATTGGACAAAATTTGGTGCAGAAAGTGCTATTGTTAATATAAATGACGTAATTAACAAGATATTAGAAATTCCACAACCGAAACGCCCACGTAGTACCATTGTTTTGAATGCAATAGAAAGTGGTGCGGCTTTTAGTATAGTACCAACTCAGGCAACTTTACAACTTGAAGTACGCAGTGAATCGGCAACTATGGTACAGTCATTGGAACGTAAAATAAGAAACGTCTGTGTGGAAGTGGCTGCATCTTCGGGAGGGGAAGTAAAGTTTTATGAGATTGCTAGAAGAGCCCCTGGGGGAATTTCATTTTTACATCCTTTAGTGCATGTCGCACAGGCAACCATGGATGCATTAGAGATTCCTTCTCGTCTTTCTCCTAGTACTTCGGAACTTGCTGCATGTATCGCACATCAAATACCTGCTATTACCATTGGTATGACTTTTGCGAAGAAATATAATGAGGTAAATGAACAGGTAATGATCGAACCACTTTCACAAGGTATTGCACAACTTATTACAATTATAAGTGCTATTGATGAAGGATATTGTGATGATGAGTAAAGTAGAAAGATGGTTGAAACATAATACATTTCATCATTCTCTCTTTGCTGATATAAATTCTTTAGTTAAGGAAAAGAAAAGGCAAGAAAAGACTATTTCGCTCTGTATTCCTACTTTAAATGAAGAAAAAACCATAGGCAAAGAAATAGTGGTGTTTCGATCTGCACTTATAGAACGGTATCCTCTTATAGACGAAATAGCCATTATTGATTCAGGATCGATTGATAAAACTATGGAAGTGGCCCACGCTTTTGGTGCTGACGTGTATCAATCTAAAGATATTTTGCCACATCTTGGGGAAAAGAAAGGAAAGGGAGAAAATCTTTGGAAAGCAATATATCAATTAAAAGGAGATATAATTGTTTATATTGATGCAGATATTAAAAACATCCATCCTCGGTTTGTGTATGGACTAGTTGGTCCGCTGATTTATCACAAAGAAATAAAATACGTAAAAGCTTTTTATGATCGACCCCTCTCTGATGCAGGAACTATACAACCTTCAGGGGGTGGACGTGTTACTGAGATACTTGTCAGGCCACTGTTTTCGCTGTTTTTTCCAGAATTAACCGCGATTGTTCAACCCTTATCTGGGGAATACGCAGTACGTAGAGAAGTGTTGGAAGCTATTCCATTTCCGGTTGGGTATGGTGTGGAAACATCCCACATTATAGATGTACATACACTTTTTGGACTAAATGCATTTGCCCAGACTGACCTAGAGCGTAGAGTACATCGCAATCAAGATACCCAGCGATTAGGAAAAATGTCTTTTGGTATATTAAAGGTTTTTTGGGCGCGGATGATTAAGTTAGGTTTAGTTTCTCAGGATGCAGTGTTGACCGAGAAACTTCGGCAGTTTCGTGTGATGGAGCAAAAATATGAACTTCTTGAATTTGATATTACTGAAGAAGAACGACCTCCTATGATAGATCTTCCAGAATATGAAAAACGAATTAGCCAATAATTAAAAGATAGATCTCGTAGTAATTAAATTATAAAGACTATTATCACAAATGCGTGTTTCTCAATACTAGTGTGAACAATTGGCTTAATAAGTATTACCCTATAATTAGCTAAATTAGTAATGATGGAAGTTTTGGGCTCTGTTATTTATATATTCATTAGATATAAGATTATATAATAAATTATGAAAATTATCCTTATAAAGATAAATTATCTTTTACTTGGAATTATCCTTTTAGGAGTGTTGGCATGTCATACACAAAAGAAAAGTTCTGATATAAAGATTTTATTCGAATTTGAAGAAGATCTAAACATAGGTAATGCAATTAATTATATTGCTAGTTCATCAAGAAGCAGAGATTCTCATAGGTTTAACTTTATAAAGCGTACGATAGAATATATTCCTCAATCCGCAGTTTTCGTACAACAGATCCAACCAGAAATTATGATAGGAAGTAGTATAGGTCTTACCAAGACATATCAGTGGGATAGAGGTAAAGGAAAAGAATTTCCTGAATATATGGTTTTGGGTGAAGTGGGACATCCATTAGAAGTAGTTTTATTGGTAAAAAGAAAGTACATAAAAACATGGCAGGATATTTTAGAAACTAATACACAAATTCTTGTTCCGCATTTGGCACAGACATATTCGGGATTTCTAGTGTATCTTACTTTATGGGCACAAGCGCAGGATTTATATAAAAATGATAAAAAATTGATCCGTCGTTTTTTTAGAAGATTCCTACATGAACATGCTTTACTAAGTTCAGATGTATCAAATACTATTCATATGTTTCTTCAATTGCATATTGGATCTGCAATGATGATTTTTCGATCTCAGGCTGAATTGATTGTTTCACAATCGCCTGTACAATTTTCTATCGTTTCGTTTCCCAAAAAAGTTTTTTTCCCTGTATATCTACAAATAAGAAAGGATTTTGCGGATAGCAAACAAGGAAAGAAACTTGTACAGTATCTTTATACCACACTCTTTAACAGTGAAGATAGGATGGATTTTAAAAAAGAAAATAACTTTACTTTTCTCGGGGGGTGGAATTCTATTATTCTTACGCATGTAATGCCTGGGGGAGAGTTTGATCAAATATTTAGCAAGAACGACTTTTTTTTCTCTCAATCAGATATCATTTTTCCACGCTAAACAGATTTGCAGCACCTAAAAGGGCAGCTTTTTCTCCAAAACTACCTTGATATACAGGGATGCGAAGTTTGCTAGTCAAGGAATGAGAAAAAAGGGAGAATGTGTAGGATATTCCACCTTGTACAATGATATATGCAGGATTAATCTTATCCAATTGTTTGGAAAGAAATATTCCTAGTTGTGCTCCGAATTCTTGAAATACACGAACTGCTTGTTGTTGTTTTGATCGTGCATGTATTGCGAGTGTGTATACATTTTTACCTGATATTCCCATTGATGAGGCAAGAGCAAGTATTCCCCTTGTTGAGAAAATACTGTCTGCCTTTTGCTTATTGAATGGAATGGTGTACAATGAACCATCTTTTGCATATCGATGAGGAATATGTATAGGGTTCCCTTTTTCTATGATAGCTGATCCAAATCCTGTTCCAAGTGTTATTCCTAATATTCTTTTCTCACTTGCATATATTCCATAACGTGCTTCTGCTATAATGGCAGATTCAGCATCATTGCGCATACGGATATTATGAATAGGAAGTTTGCATGCGTGAGATAAGGCAGTCAGAATGTTTTTCTTATAAAAATCTTGTAATTTTTCTTGCTTATTGACAAGAACGATGCCGTTTGCATAATCGCAGGGACCGGGGAAGGAAAGTGCAAGAAACTGTGTATTTTTATCAATCAAAGAGGCAAGAAATTGTATAATGGTTAAAAATTTATCATTGCTATTGTACGCAATGCGGGCAAATTTTGTTATTTCCTCTTTTTCTACGATGCCGAGTTTGATGCTGCTTCCTCCCATGTCTATGCACGTAATACGATTCATATGCTTATGATGATAAAAATCGATATAATCTTCATATAGGTAAGAAAGAAGTTTGTGTGAGCTGTTTCTTTATAAAGTATGCTTGTCTTGTCCAGAATATACATGTGGGTAATTCTTTATCGGGCTGGGCGGATTTGAACCGCCGACCCCATGTCCCCCAGACATGTGCGCTAAACCCCTGCGCCACAGCCCGTAGGAATATTTTCTCATAAGAAAGATCATACGTCAAGGAATATTGCTAATAACTTCTTATTGAATAAGAAGCGTCAAAACAGTTATAATAATAAGATGCGTATTCAGGAAACATTGCGACCTGAACAACAAGTTCATCTTTCTCTTCGTCCTAAGGTGCATTTGAGTCCTCAAATGATCCAATCTTTAAAAATTCTGAGAATGTCAGGAATAGAACTTATGCAAACAGTGCGACAAGAATTGGAAAAGAATCTTGCGCTTGAAATAAAAGAGGAACAAAAGCAAAGTTCTTTTACAAATTCTTCTATAGAAAATGATAAACAATTTCATAATACACACAATACATATATAGAGGGAAAAGACATCCAAAATATAACACAGTACGAAGTACTGCAAGATTACTTATTACGTGAGCTTTCTATGCAGAAGGAAGATAAGAATATAATTGATATTGCACGTGTTTTGATTAACAATCTTGATGAAAATGGGTTTCATATCGAGGATCCGTATGATCTTTTTCCCAAGAATATGCGTGATCAAGTACATAGAGCAATGTGTGTTGTGCAAAATTTAGATCCCATTGGTACATGCGTAACAGATTATCGGGAGTCGCTTTTGGTCCAGTGTCGTTTGAAAAAAGATTCGCCACCTCGTACGGAACATGTACTTCAACAGTTGTTTTATTCTCAGGAGGATATGCATGTTATTCGTAAGCGGGAAGGAACTGCCGTATTTGATGTTTGTCTTACATATATTAAGACACTTTCTCCTTATCCTGGGCGCAATTATGCGAAAGGCAGGACAGCATATGTGTTTCCAGATGCTCGCGTATATGCAAAATATGGAGAAATTATTGTAGTACCTCAAAATGAAATATCACGTTCCTTGAGTATTAATCATGAATTTGAACGATTGTTACATGGTGTTTCACAGCATAATGATACTGCGTTATTTGCCAAAGTACATGTGCAAGCGGCGAAAGCTTTTATCAGAAGTATTCGATTACGTGAACGTACAAGCTTAAAAGTTATTCGAGCAACCATGGAGATGCAAAAAGATTTCTTTTTCTTTGGAGTAACACATCTGCGTGCATTGGCGCAGAGAGAAATAGCAAAATCTCTTTCATTGAGTGAATCTACTATTTCTAGGATCAGCAATAATCGTTTTGTACAAACCTCTCAAGGAATATATCCATTAAAATTTTTCTTTGTTAATGGTATAAATGGAATGTCTCGTAATAATATTATGGCAATCATTGAGCATATTCTTGCTGAATTTCCTCTAAAAAGACCAAGTGATCAATACGTGACGGATAAACTTGTTGAACAAGGTGTTCGTATTGCACGCAGAACAGTGACAAAGTACCGGCAGATGATTATGCGTAGTACTATAAATTAAGATATAAGAGATAAAATACAAAAGCATAGAAATACTATAATTATGTATACAATATTGTTTATTGTCGTTATAATAAAGAAAATATATGTCTGCATGAGGTACGAGTTATATTTCTGAAAGAAAACTGTTGCTATATCCAAGGAAAAAGAGTATATGTTATGCAGTGCATTCAATGTTTTATTTAAAAAAGCACTGATAACAGCAAGAAAACATGAGAAAATAAAGCAGACTTCTGTTAGACACAAAAAAAGATATGACAGTAAAAGATATATTAGATTTTTCTTCTGCGATAGGAAAAGACAACCTAAAATTACGTGTGCTTGCCGGAATGGAAGGGAAGGGAGGAGAACGAAATATTTTTACTGCAGAAATAAACCGACCAGGATTGGCGCTTACCGGATTTTTTGATAATTTTGGATCAAAAAGAGTCCAATTATTCGGGCGAGGAGAAAATTCATATCTTGCGTACCTTGATATTGATACATTGCGTAAAAATGTGGGGAAGCTTATGCAGGAGGAAGTTCCCTGTGTTGTTTTTTCACATAATGTAGAACCTCCTTCCTTTCTTGCTGAGTTGGCCAATCAGTATCAATGTCCATTGTTAAAGACATCATTAAGTACATCAGAGTTCTCTATTCGCTTCATTCGTTTTATGGAAGCTATTCTGGCACCAAGAAAACTGCTCCATGCGGTATGTGTGGAAGTATTTGGAGCGGGTGTTTTGATCATGGGAGATTCGGGAGCAGGAAAAAGTGAAACGGCGCTGGAGTTGATAGAACGGGGGCATAGATTAGTGGCCGATGATGTAGTGGAAGTATATGCGATGTATGGAGGGAGGGGTCTATTGGCAAGGGGAAGAAATCCTGATGTAGCGCATTTTATGGAGATAAGAGGATTGGGAATAGTTAATATTCCACATCTTTTTGGTATTGGAGCAGTACGAAATGTCAAACAAATCCAACTTATTGTTGAATTGGAGTCTTGGGATAAACAGAAAGAGTATGAACGTGTGGGAGCTGAGGAAAAAACTCGAAAAATATTGGGTGTTTTACTTCCTTATGTAAAAATACCAGTCAAACCAGGAAGAAATCTTTCTATTATCATAGAGGTTGCGGCTATGAATGAGCGATTGAAAAGTATGGAGTATAATGCAGCGAGAGAGTTGGATAGAATAGTAAAGAAGCAAATGGAACAACCAGAAAATATGAAACAAAAAGAAATTTTAATAAAAAAGCTAAAAGACATTGACGAAAACGCAGTTTGATTAATTAATATATAAAGAGGATGTTTACAAAAGAAGTAGTAGTAAAGAATAAATCAGGCATTCATGCGCGACCAGCCGCAGAAATAGTGGGGATTGCGGTGAAATTTCGTAGTTCTGTTTTTCTTAAAAAAGGAGAAGATAGAGTAAATGCAAAATCAATTTTAGGGGTTATTGCTCTTGGGGCTTCGTATGATACACGACTTACTATTGAAACAGAAGGAGAAGATGAAGTACGGGCAGCTGAAACCTTAGCACAAGTATTTAATAGTGTGCAGGAAGAAAATAATGCGTAACGATTATATGGTAGTATGTGTTAATTATAGCTAGGGAGAATAAATTAGATAAAAGGTATTTATCTTTTTTGAGTAATTGTATATAATAGATTAGATGTTAAATTATAGGATTTAGGAAAGAATATGAAAAGTATTACACAACGTCAAACTGAGATATTAAGTTTTATCCAGGAAAGTATTGAACGCCATAAATCGGCACCTACTTTTCGGGAAATTGGTAAAAATTTTGACATATCGGTTAAGGCCGCATATGATCATGTTAAGGCACTTGAGAAAAAGGGAGTGCTGGAATGCCGCCCTAACCGAGCAAGGAGTATTTTTATTCCTCAGTTGTTAGATAGACAAATGGTGGTGGAGATTCCCGTCATCAATAAAGCGGCATCAGGTACAACTGTACTAGCGGTGGAGAATCACGAAGGGAGGGTATGCCTTCCAGCTGAGTTTGTGCCGGCGGATACATCATTTGCTACATATATGCGAGATGCAAGCATGACGGGAGCTGGACTTCTTGAAGGCGATTTAGTAGTTATTGCCTATCAGGAGGAGATTCAAAGTGGTGATATTATAGCCACCATTATTGATGATCTGATTACTATCCGTAGGTATGATCTGGAAGCCAGTAGGGTAAAGTTAGTCCCAGAAAATCCCGGCTTTCATGCACTCTATGTACAGGATGTGTATATTGTAGGTAAACTTATATGTAGCTTTCGAACATATAGCGGTAATAATAACAAATAAGAGAACTTCTTGGATTAACAAGGAGGGCATATCGCTGCATGGTTGTTACTTGGGCCTGAAGAAGGACAAAAAAAAGCATTCTTACATAAACTGATTGCAACATTACCACATCCTGAGGTTCATACATTTTATGCTGAAGAAACTTCGATAGAGGATTTGGCTGTATCCTTTTATAATCGTGCTTTGTTTTCTCATTCAGTAGTCCTTGTGTATAAAAATGCGGAATATCTGCGTAGCAAGGGAGAAAAACAAAGGCTAACCTCGTATGTTCGAGATAACGATGCTTCTGTTTTACTTGTTGTTGAGTCTCTGCAAACTACCCTTCCGAAAGGTGTTGAACAGATATTTCCTGCGGCACGGAAAAAGATTTTTTGGGAACTCTTTGAGTCGCAAAAAGCAACATATGTTGCTCGGTATTGTAAAGAACAAGGGTATCACATTGAGAATGATGCTATTCAAATGATTATTCAGTTGGCAGAAGGAGTAACGACAAGCTTGAAGGAGTCTGTGGAGCAGGTATGTAGCGTTGTTTTGGAAAAGCATATTACATTAGAACATGTAGAATCGTATGTGTATCATTCACGGTACGAAACTATTTTTCGATTGTTTGATTTTCTTGCCCAAAAAGACTTTCCTTCATCTCTACGTGTTTTAGATTCATTATTTCGGGCACATGAATCTGCATATAATGTAGTGATGCGTTTATTCTGGCAATACCAAAAGGTGGAAAGAATTATATTGTTAAAACAAAAGGGGACTTCTATGGCAGAAGCTTTGCAAATGGTAGGAGTTCATGGGAAAAAGTATCAAGCTACATGTGTGAGACTGGCAACAACTACTAAAAATATCGCGTACTGTCTTTCAATTATTGCAGAAGCTGATGTATTATTACGTAACCTCGTAGAAGAGCTACAACATGAAACATTGAGGTTATTGTTATATTATCTTATTGTTGCTCCATCGGGCTATTTATGTGTGCAACAATCGGAAGATTTGTTATTCACTGTCAAGTAATTGTGAGATATGTTGTTGTACTCTCTGTGCCACTTCTTTTGGTAATCCTATTGTTTTGGAAAAAATATTTATTGGGACGGTGAGTATTTGTGATAATGTTTCGTATGACTGCATGATATGTGTTGCTCTTTTGGGGCCTATGCCTGATATTGTGTTAAGAAAAGAAAACTGTAATTCTTTTTGTTGTAAACTTGCCCGAAAATTTGTGGCGAATCTATGTGCTTCATTTCGTATATGTTGCAATATGTGCAATCCTGGATGATTCTTTGGAAGCCGGATGCTATTGGCATGCAGGGGGAGAAACAGTTCTTCATTCTTTTTTGCCAGTCCAACGAGGGGAATGGATAAACATAGTACATTTAATGCCTGGAGTGCTCGGTTAACTTGTCCTTTACCGCCATCAATGAGAATCAAGTCGGGCAATGGTCTTTTTGTATTCTTTATGCGTGTATAGTGTCTAATAATCACTTCATATATAGCTGCATAGTCGTTAATTTTACCCCGTTTGAGAGTTTTTATATGATAGCGCATGTATTTTTGAGTATCTGCCTTCCCTTTTCTAAAGTAAACCATTGAAGCAACCGTGTGGTTTCCTGCGATATGTGCGACATCGAACCCGTCTATACGCAAAGGAATATGGGGCAACTTAAGTAATTTTTGCAAGGAAATTAATTTTTCTTTAGCAGTTATTCGTGCGTGATTACTATAAAGTTCAAACCAGGCGTTCTCGATTGCTATGTTCATAAATGTGGCTTCTTGTTTACTTTGAGGAGTTATAATACGGGGACAAAGGTCTGCGTTCTTCTGCAAAAAACGAATAATATCATTTTCTTGTTCAACATGATGTTGAATAAATATTTTTTGTGGTATGGTATGAAGTGATTGATAATGTTGCATTAAGAAAGCAGATAGTTGTTCGCCGATGTTTTCCAAGGGGTTCCGTAAAGCATATACACTTGACCCTACAATGTGCTCTGCTTGTATATGCAAGACGGTAAACACTAATATATCTTGTTCTCGCACATATCCAATATAATCGTGAATACGCTCATTGAAACGTAACATATTTTGCTGTGATTGGATCTCGATAATAAGCTGGATAGCATCGCGGTATTGAGCTGATTTTTCAAAAGCAAGAGCTTGCGCTGCCAGTTTCATTTTCTGTTTTAAAGATTGTACGATGTCCTCGCAGTTACCAGCTAACAATTCTCTGATTGATTGGATACGGTGTAGGTATGCCTGAGAAGAGATCTTCCCCGCACAAGTTCCTGCACATTGTTGAATGTGGTAATAGAGACACGGACTATTTCTTTTTTTCATTTTTCGACAACGGCGTAGGGGGTACAATGTTTGGATAAGAGATAAATATTTATCGAGCATTTGCACATTAGGGAATGGTCCATAATAAGTGGAACCATCATGTATAATACGTCGAGTTCGAAAAACTCTTGGAAATACTTCTTGTGTAATGCGTATTACAGGATATGATTTACCGTCTTTAAGTTCAATATTATAACGAGGATGGTATTGTTTTATCAATTTATGTTCGAGCAAGAGGGCTTCGTATTCTGAGCGCGTTACTATATGATGGATATCTTCAACATTATGTACGAGAATTTCAGTTTTTTTGTCGTATTTATTAGATTGCGGTCGAAAATAATAAAGCAATCTTTTTTTAAGATTTTTTGCTTTCCCCACGTATAACACAGTTTTCTTTTTGTTATACATAAGATATACGCCTGCTTGTTCGGGGGCTTGTTTAGCAAGAGCCTTTAAATGATGTTTCATTTTCTCATTCAGCATCTACTTTATTATATCCGATAATTCAGTATGATAGCTCTCATTATTCGCTGCTGGGGTATGTTCTGTGCTTTTTCCTTTCTTTTTACCTTGCATGCAGAAGAGCAGTTGTGGCAACATATTATAATAGGAGATTCTGAAGGCTGGGATCTCATTGAATCTAAACGAGGATTTTTTCAGCAGTCACAAAATGCTGTAATTTCACAGCTAACGTTGAAAAAATGTGCTACAATCTCTGCTATTACATCTGCTGATTTTTATCTTTCATTTGAAAAAGGAGCTAGAACATCTTATGATGTATTTTATGATACTGCATTGCGAAAGTCTGAAGGCTACGCACGAGTTGGGGAATATGCTGGTTTATTTCATGAAAACAACGAGGTAATCTTCAATGTTCCGCCACAATCATTACTTGGGCCTGGGCAGAAAAGAGAATTAAATATTGAAATGTGGGTATATCCACTCTCCATAGAGGAAGGAAGTCGGCTGTTTTATTGGATAGGAAGTCCGAATTCTATTGTTACTCAGCGAATATATGCGCAGGTATGGAATTCGCGCATTGTATGGTATTTTAAGAATGTTTTTGTCGATGCAAAGGGAAAATTCCATGATTATACTTTGGAATCAAATACACCATTGGTGCCTAATCAATGGTCACATCATATGATGCGCTTTAAAGACAATATGATTGAATATGACATGAACAACATACCTCAGGCGATTGAACATACAACAAACACTGGAAACGAGAGTGGACAGCAATATATGCTTATTGTGTACAACGCAGGGAAAATACATATCGGGAAGAAATGGAATGGTCTTATGGATGATATCATTATCTCAAAAGGCGATATGTTGCCTGATATCTCGGTGCGATACGAACATGGTCAGGTTGTGAGTAAAGTATTATCCTTGGGCGATTACGGTGCACTGGTTTATCGTGTACGTATTGTTCGAGATACTACACCAGGAAGTTTCATAACGGCATATTATCGACTAATATCTGAACGATATTTGAAAGATAAAGATGTGATTCTGAGTAGCAAATGGAGAAAAATTCCTGATTCAGGGATAATTAATGAAGAAGGGAAATACATCCAACTAAAGCTTGATGCGTATGGGCAGGATCAATCTGAATCGCCACACATTATGCGAATGGAAATATTTTATCGTTCTTTTGAACAGCTGTCTCCTCCAGAATATGTGCTTGCAAAGGGAGGAGATAGAGAAGTTTTTCTTGAATGGTCGTCAGTAGAAGATGAACGTGTAGATGGGTATAAGATTTATTTTGGTAAGAATGCACGAAGATTACAGGGAAGCGATGGGATTACTTCTCCGATTGATGTAGGGTTGCGTACACACGCCACTGTTAAAGGGTTGACTAACTTGGAAGGCTATTTCTTTGCAATTTCAAGTTATCATCAGGAACTTCCGGCACGTGAACAACTTTCAAAAGTAGTATTTGTTCGGCCACATTAATTAAGATTGCATAAACTAGTGTTTATGTTATAAGATGTAAAGTATGATTGAAAAAAAATGGCTTAGTGTATTAGTATTGTTTGCCACATTAGGTTGTGTGGGTGCACACCGGTTTTATGTGGGGAAAATAGCAACAGGATTGTTACGTGTTATTATCGTTTTAGGAATTGTAATCTTATTTCTTTCGATGGTATCAACGGGCATAGAATCAGGCGTTAATCTTTTGACTAATCCCTCATTTTGGGTGGGACTTCTTCCCATGGTTAATAGTAGTACTTTGGTTAGCGACATTGATATAGGACCAGGGAGGGGGAGTATATTTCTTATCTTTATTCTCGGGTTTTTAGCGTTTCATATTATTGATACCATATTGGTTGCTAGTGGGCGTTTTTCTGATGCAAAAGGTAATGTTCTTGCAGCGCCCGACGCAAAGGATTCATATAAGTGGTCATCAACTGTGCTCTTTGCAATGTTATGGGGTCTTTTTGGTGCGCATCGGTTTTATGTCAGGAAAACTGGTACGGGCATTATTTGGTTCTGTACACTGGGATTGTGGGGTGTTGGTGCATTAGTCGATTTGATTATGATTGCACGAGGATCTTTTAAAGATAAAAATGGAAATAAAATAGCAGTTCCTCGACTTGAGTGTGTGGAATCCTAAGCATGTTGTATAGTATTTGCTGGATATACTTTTAACAGAAAGTCTTTATATGAATGATTCAAAAATCAAGCTTAACGGGACTCTAGTGCATACTTGTGCTTCATTTCTTTTACAAGGAAGCAAAGCTCCTCCGTTTGTGTTGGTTGATGATGATCTATCGGAAAAGAAATTACAAGACTATTCTGGGAAAATAAAACTATGTAATATATTCCCCAGCATAGATACTCATGTATGCGCTACCTCAGTGACTACTTTCGATACATTGATTGGTAACCATGACAACGTAGTTCTTTTATGTATATCAAGAGATATACCTTTTGCATTAAAACGTTTTCGACACACACAATCGCTTCACAACGCATGCTTGTTGTCTGGGTTTCGTAGTCATTTTGGAAAAGACTATGGTGTAGAGCTTGTTGATTCTATTTTAAAAGGATTATATGCACGTGTTGTCATGGTGTTAAATTCAGATAATACAGTGGTGTATGTTGAGTGTGTGGAAGAAATAACACAGGAACCACAGTATGATATGGCATTTAAAGCTTGTTCATTATAGTGGCTTACGTATGGTGAATAAATTTACGTTGCATTCTTTCGGAATCTTTTCTATAATGCCCTTATAATTTATTATGTGTTCTGAGCTACATTTGCATCCCTTGGAGATAAAAGTTCTTCGTTCTTTCAGTGCTGCTGATATTATTACTGTAAGGTATGTCGTAGATACATTAGGTCTTAACGAAGGGCAGGCCAATCAAGCGATCAGTCGACTAATAACACGAGAGTATATATATGAAGAAGGAAAAACAACGACTGTCGTATACGAGTGTACGCCGTTTGGGATGAAATATGTAAAAAAAGGTACCGTAGAGTCTGTAATATGTAAGGTACTCTCGAAAAAGGGGGCTTGTACTATGTCTACATTACGCAATGATCTGTCTTTTGCGCCAGATATTGTGGGAGCAGCATTTGGTCGATTGGTAAAGCTAAAGGCAATCATTGTTGACAAACAACGTAATGTGCGATTAGGAAGCCGTACTGATGTAGCCAAAGGAAACTTAATTGATAAGCTTCTTACACAGGCTAAAACAGGAATGTTAAAGGAAGAGTCACTTACAACAGATGAGAAAGAAATCATGAAAATGATTTGCCGTAAGAGAGGCGCTTCTTCCACTTTATTTCGTCTAGGCGAAGTTTCATATACGCGATATAAACTAAGCGCAGAAGGAATAACAGCAGCTCAAAAACTAAAAGAAATGAATATTACAGGCGAAGAATTGGCAGCCCTTACTCCTGAATTATTGAGAACACAACAATGGCAGGGCAAGCGATTTCGTTCTTATGATGCGCAAATGCCTCCTGTACGTGTTTTGCTTGGGCGTACAAATTCATATTGTCAGTACTTAAGAGACATTAAAGATAAATTAACTGGAATGGGATTTGAAGAGTTCGATGGACCGTTGGTAGAAACCGAATTTTGGAATTCTGATGCTCTTTTTATGCCGCAGTTTCATTCTGCACGTGATGTACATGACGTATATTCAGTACGTCAACCTACACATGCTGCATATATAGAAGAACCTTATTTTGAACAAGTAGTTCGTGCACATGAAGATGGAGGGGATACTGAAAGTTTAGGGTGGCGTTATGCATTTGATCGTGATTTTGCTAAGCGGCTTATTTTGCGCAGCCAAGGTACCGTACTTTCGGCAAAAACATTGCCTTATGCGAAGATTCCAGGAAAATATTTTGGAGTGCTGCGATGTTTTCGTCGTGATCAAGTAGACGCTACTCATCTTTGTGACTTTTACCAATTGGAAGGAATCGTATTGGGACATACTGTAACGTTAAAAACTTTGTTAGGACTCTTATCTATCTTTGCAAAGAAGTTTGCGGGAGCAGAAGAAATTAAATATGTACCTGGATATTTTCCTTTTACTGAACCTTCGGTGGAAGTACATATTAAACATCCGACAATAGGCTGGTTTGAATTGGGAGGATCCGGTATTTTTCGTCCGGAAGTAAGTAAATCTCTGGGGGTTGATGTTCCCGTACTTGCGTGGGGCTTGGGTATTGATAGAATGGCTTTGTTTCATCTTGGATTAAGTGATTTACGCGATTTGTTTTCCTATGAAATAGACACTGTACGCATGAGAAGGAATCGTTATGCCAAAGATTGATATACGTATGCCGCAAGTAACTCGAGCATTGGGTACAGTATCACGCCGGGAACTTGAGAAACTACTGGAGCATGTTAAGGGTGAGATTGACAGATGGGAAGATGATGTGTTAAGAGTTGAATTTAATGATACTAATCGTCCAGATTTATGGTCTGAGGTAGGGCTTGTGCGCCAGTTAAAATTGTTACGCGGAGAAAACATGCCAAAATATTCATTTCATCCCATATGTCACGATGATAAAAGATTGCAGGAACGTACAATAAATGTTACCAAAGAAATAGGGAATGTTCGTCCGTATATTGCTGCATGTGTGGTCAGAGGTCGACCTATAGATGAGACAGTGTTGCTTGAAATAATTCAAATGCAGGAGAAGCTTTCGGAGAATTTTGGAAGAAGACGAGAGACATTGGCTATTGGTGTGTATCCTTATGACAATATCTGTTTTCCTATTTCATATACAGTCGCATCATCTACTAGGAAATTTCGTCCCCTGGATGCACAAGAGCCTATGACATTGGATCAGATATTAACAGGACATCCTAAAGGTATTGAATATGCGCATGCGATTAAGACTAAAAGTGGGTATCCAATACTACTTGATGCAAAGGATAATGTATTAAGTTTTCCTCCTATTATTAATAGTCATGATATGGGAATGATACGAGAAGGAGATAAGTGTTTTTTTATTGAGTGTACGGGTACAATGTTTTCAGTTGTTCATCTCGCTCTTAACATTATTGCTTGTAATTTATCTGATATGGGATACACAATTGAATCGGTTTGTGTACAAATGTCTGATAAAACGTATACGACGCCATATTATTTTCAAAGTGAACAGCATGTCAATCGTGCAGATATTTCCCGTTTGCTAGGATGTCAGCTTTCCGATGAGCATATAATGCGAGCATTAACGAGGATGGGAGTTCCTGCTCACTTGAATTTAGATACCATCACAGTTACTCCCCCTGCATATCGTAATGATTTTCTGCATGGTGTGGATATTATTGAAGATATTATGATTGGACATGGGATAGACACGTTTACTCCTGAATTGCCTTCTGAACTTACAGTGGGGGGGCTTAGTGATGTGGAATTGCTGAGTAGAGAATTAAATGGTATTATGGTGGGGCTTGGATATCAAGAAATGGTCTTTCACTATCTTGGGTCACGTGAAGATTTTGTTGAAAAAATGTATCCTCGTTCAGAATGGGATCGTGTTGATCAATGCATGATTATTATTGATAATCCTATGTCAATGAACTTTTCATATGTACGAAATTCCATCTTTCCAGCTCTTTTACGTGCAGAATCTATATCGGCGGATGCGGTTTACCCACACAGTATTTTTGAAATAGGTAAAACGGTGCAACGTTCTTTGCGAAGTATACATGATGATTGGGAGCAAGAACCAATAACCGAAGATATGGTGGGATTTCTTCATGCTTCTTCTATTGCAGATTTTAATGCAGTGCATCGACAAGTATCTGCTATTTTATATTATTTGTCTTTGCCATATCGGTTTGAAAATACTGAAGATCCTAGATTTATTACAGGACGTTGTGCTTTGGTAATGACAGAAAATGATCGATATATTGGTATTTTTGGAGAAACACATCCTCGTGTTTTAGATGCTTGGAATACCCAAATGCCATGTACAATGGGAGAACTAAGCCTTAATGTTCTTTTAACTATGCGTAGGTAATTATGAACCCACGATGTCCTTCCGTATTAATACCGTATGATGGTCCAACCGAACAACCTAATACACGGGATATTGTTCTTTATCTTCGACCACAGTATAACGGTCTGGAAGTAGAAAGTACGCTTTTACGTATTATCAAAGAACAAAAAGAATACCGAAGAAAACTTACTCTTGTATATCTTGCCAATGTTCCAGGCGATACTATTGTGGAAAGGCAAATTATTGAGCGGCATTATTCGCTGAGGTTATATTATGCAATACACGGAGTTAAAGCGTTTACTCCCCATATGCATGTTTTGTTTAAAAAGTGGGGTGGACAAAAAGCTACTGAGAAAACAGTTTTGGGAGCTTTTGAGGCATTAAAGAAACTGCGATTAAGTCCTGAAGATTTGTTTTTTCTTTGGGTGGATCGGCGGAATATGTTAAAAATGCTAGGACAAAGTATTAAGCGTGTACATACAGAATCTGGGGAGCTTCTGCACATTATTAATTATGATATTCCTGCCCTTTTACATATGAATTCTTCTTCAACTAATATTGCGGTTATGATGTTTAGGACATCATTGGGCTATCGACATTTTAGAAATATGATCGACAGCGCGGAAGCTATATTGCGTGAAAAGGGATTAGTTAATAAACAGTGTTCCATTAAACGTATTTTTCATTATTCACAAGGACCTTTTGAAGAGTTGCTTGATGCATATGATTATGTGGTACATACGGATGGAAGTGCTGTTTCTTTAAATAATTTCAGTTTTTCACAATATTTATTTCGAAAGGGGATAGATTACCAGGAGCAAGAAGGATTATTGAATCACCCGCTTGTGGTCTTTTATAAGAGCGAAGAGAAAAATATTTTTGAATGCACTAAAGGTATGAGTTATCATGAAACTTATTTGCAGATAGCAAATATTACCTCGGTGTTCCTTTCTCCTCCATGTGTTTCTAAGGATGTTCAATAAGAGAAAGTAGCTGTTGATATGTTGTGACAACAGGAAACTCGGTACGTTTTTTTATAGCTAAAGGGGGGCGGAATAAAATACCTTGATTGGCTGCACGAAGCATGGAAAGATCATTATATGAATCACCTATGGAAGTAACAAAATATTTTAAATCTTGAAGCGCGCGAACAGCATGTTGTTTTCCTTCTTTTTGTCGAATATGGTATGATTGTATAACTCCTGTGTTGTCTATATGTAAATTGTTGCAGAGAATAAGGGGATTTCCTAACATGCTTATTAGAGGCATAATGAATTCTTCGAATGTGTCGGAAAGAATGATAGGTTGTCCAAACATTCGTGCGCGGGAGAGAAATTCTCTTGCACCCTCAAGAGGTTTCATTGTGGCAACAAGTTCGGTAATGTGATGGATGCGTACATTGTTTCGATTGAGAATATCAAGACGGTAATTCATAAGCTGATTATAATCAGGAATATCCCGGGTGGTTTGCATTAATTCAGAAATATTAAGTTTGTGTGACAGCGCTATCCATACTTCGGGAATCAACACACCTTCTAAATCTAAGCAGATTATTCTCATAATTATATCATGTGGTTTCTCAATATTTTGGTCAAGAGATATCGACGGGCATTTCAAAGTTTGTTATAATCAATCCTAAGAGGTTTATTATGAGACGAATTTCATTATTTTTCTTTTTGGTAAGTGGGTTTACTCTTCTTTTTGCAACAGGTTCACGCGAATCCGATGCAGACATGAAGACGAATATTACTATCGGTATTTCCAAAATCATTGCGCATCCTGCACTAGATGCTGTTGAAAAAGGAATTAAGGATGAGCTTAGTACGCGTGGGTGGAATATACAGTACGATGATCAAAATGCTAATGGCGATTTGAATGCGGCAGCAACTATCGCACAAAAATTTAAAGCCGATAAGGTTTCGTTGGCTATAGGTATAGCTACACCTACTGCACAAGCTTTAGTACAGACGCTTAAAACTATTCCAGTTGTTTATACTGCTGTTACTGATCCTGTTGCTGCAGGTATAGTGAGATCTTATGACAAAGGCTGTGAATACGTTACGGGAGTATCGGATCGCACGCCGGTAAAAGAGCAGATTGAGTTACTGTTAAAAATTAATCCAGCTATAAAAACAATTGGTCATGTCTATACCAGTAGCGAAGAAAACGCAGTGGTAGTGGCAGGACTTGTAAAAGAAGTTGTGCGGAAACTTAATCTTAACTATGTAGAAACAACAGTTAATAACAGCGCAGAAGTGCGTTCGGCTATGTTATCTATTGCAAAAAGAATTGATGCACTCTATGTGTCAACAGACAATACGGTAGTGTCTGCATTGCCTGCTCTTGTCGATGTCGCAAGAAAGTATCAAGTGGCAATTATGTCGGCGGATCCTTCTTCTTCAATGGAAACAGGAGGTATATTAGTGGCTTGGGGATTTGATTACTATAAGATGGGACGATTTACGGGGAAATTGGTGTATAGTATTCTGAATAAAGAAAAGAAAATAGTTGATATTCCTACGCAGTATATGACGAATCCAAATGATGTTCAGATTTTTATCGATCTGGATGTGGCAAAAGCTCTCAAACTTCAGATTCCTGAAAATATTCTTTCGAAAGCATCAAAGGTGCGAGAAAACGGATCGATACGTTAGCATATGCTTGAAGGGATTTTTGTAGAAGGGCTTTTATATGGAATTATGGCACTCGGTGTGTTTATCACGTTTCGAGTGCTTGATTTTCCAGATCTTAGTGTGGATGGCACTTTTCCATTGGGTGCAGCGGTAATGGCGGTGAGTGTTCTGGCAGGGATGCCTTTTTTTATAAGTTATCCGCTGGTTTTTCTGGCAGGAGCATTGGCAGGAAGCATTACGGCATTTATTCACATAAAGTTGAAAGTTCCTCACCTACTTGCAGGTATTCTCACCATGACTATGTTATGGTCGATTAATATTCGCGTATTGGGTGGAAGGGCTAATCTTCCATTGTTGCGAATGCATACCAGTCTTGATCGTGTGAAGGAGATGCTTAGTCCCTATGTGAGAGAAGAAGTGGCCCTATTGTTATTTTTTCTTGTGTTGCTTGCACTATTAAAGTTCTTACTTGATTTGTTTTTTCATACTGATCTTGGACTAGCATTGGGAGCATTGGGAAATAATGAGCAAATGGTTGTGGCCGTGGGGGAAAATCCTCATACATTAAAAATCATAGGTGTTAGTTTTTCCAATGGTTTGGTGGCATTATCTGGTGGATTGGCTGCTCAATACCAAGGATTTGCAGATGTTAATCTTGGTCAGGGAATTATTATTTCAGGGCTTGCTTCTGTTATGTTAGGTGAATTTCTTATTCGATCGAATCGCATAAGTATGATTATCTTAAGGGTTATATTAGGATCTGTGTTGTTTCGGGCTATTATGTTTCTTGCTCGCTATCATGGATATTATATAGGATTAACACCCAATGATTTAAAACTTATAGCGGGATTGTTGATCATTACTTCTATTGTGGTATCCCAAGTGAGGACTACACGATATGCTTCAGTTAAATAACATCTCCAAAATATTTCATCAAGGAGCTACAGATATTGTCCATGCACTATCGGATGTTTCCCTGCATGTGGAGGAAAGAGATTTTATTACTGTAATAGGGAGCAATGGAGCAGGGAAGAGTACGCTATTGAATATTATTGCTGGCACAGAATTCCCTAATAAAGGAAATATTCTTTTTCAAAATAAAGAAGTTACCTCCTTTCCCGAGTATAAGCGGGCTCAATTTATCGGACGAGTATTCCAAAATCCAGTACTAGGAACCGCAGCGAACATGTCCATAGAAGACAATATGACACTTAGTATGCGTAAAGGAAGAAAAAAGCTTACTATCAGTCTTGATTCAAAAAGGAGGACAGAATTTGCTCGATTGTTAGCAAGTCTTGAAATGGGGTTGGAACATCGCATGAAAGAAAACACTGGCTTGCTTTCAGGGGGACAAAGGCAAGCATTAACTTTGTTGATGATGGTACAGTCCAATCCGAAGCTGGTCTTGCTCGATGAACACACTGCGGCACTTGATCCAGCTAATGCAGAGAAAATTCTTGCACTCACGCTTGAATATATCAAAGAAAAGTCTTTGACTACAATCATGATCACGCATAATATGCACCAGGCAATACAACTAGGTAATAGGCTTGTGGTTATGGACCGGGGTAAAATAATTGCGGATTTTTCGGGAAAAAAGAAAAACACTCTTACTGTTTCTGTATTAATTGACATGTTTTCACACATGCGAAATACTGGATTTATGCCCGACGAATTATTACTGTCATAGCCCAAGTGAAGATGGTGCAACGAACAAAAGATTTTACCTATATTACTATTATACATGCGTCAGATTTTCATCTACGAGCACAAGGAACCTATGCATATCGCGTATCCGATACATATGGGGGACTAAAACGATTTGTGGCGCATATAAAAGCATTACCATTTGCAGCAGATTTACTTGTTGTTACCGGAGATCTTAGCGATGATGGAAGTATTTCTTCTTATGCTTTAGTTAAAGATCAGTTACAGAGTTTAAATATTCCCTATTATATTCTCCCTGGGAATCATGACGACCTTACTTGTATGTGTGATATGTTTGACGATACAGCTCCGTATCTTCGTTTCATGCGTAAACCAGGGGCAATTTATTCATTTAATTATAGTGGTATACGTATGATTTTGCTCAACTCTGCACATAGAGGTATGCAGGGAGGAGAAGTCTCAGATGAAACGTTAAAAGACTTGACACAGTTATTTAAGGGGGAGCAGTATAATATTTTATTTTCACATCATCCTCCCTGTAATTCGGGAATTGGGTTTATGGATGCTAGTGGATACAAAAACAAAGAAGCTTTATTACAGATTCTGTCACAAACACCACGATTGCTTTTTGTTGCTTGTGGACACATTCATCGTGCGATATCAGCGACAGTAGCAGCTACGCATATACTTGTTGCTCCATCAACCGCAATGCAACTTCATTTAAATCTGACGCAACAGGCCCCAGGTGACTTTGTATTGGAAGAGGCAGGATATTATATACATCGAATAGGTTTTCATGACAAACTAATTAAAAGCGTGCATACATATACGGTACAAATTGCTTCAAAACAGATATTCCCCTTTGACGACTAAGGGACAAATGGGTGTGTAGCACGTATTACAATAATAAAGAATTATTTACAACTCCTAAAAATGTATATTTCTCTTGTTTAGAATAAAAAGATGCCTCTACATATTATTGCCTAATCTTAGTTAAGTAGCCAAAGATACTGCTTTTTGCTAAACTTTATCATAGTAACGTACGTTATGTAAGTTATTGATTTTATTTAAAGGAGTTACCATGAAGGGAAAATGTGTAATTTTATTGACAGTTATTTTTTTCATCACGCCAATGTTTCTATTTGCTACGGGGAGTAATGAAAAAGAAGGTAAAGTATTGCGTATTCTTACGTGGGAGGGTTATGCACCTGCAGAACTTGTGGAGAAATTTCGCAATGAGACAGGAATAGATGTAAAACTTGCCTATGTAGGAGATAACAATGAGCTTATTGCGAAACTTGCAGCAAGTAAAGGGTCTGGGTTTGATCTTATTCAACCTACATCTAATTGGGTGCTTACGGCGGAAAGTCAGTATGGTGTGTATCAGGCAATTGATCTAGGCAAAATAAATACGGATAATATTGACGTTGATCTTTTGAACGCAGTTACTGATGCTACTACGATTAATAATGAGCAGTTTGCAGTTCCTTTTTGTTGGGGAACTACTGCTTTGGCGGTAAATACTAAGTATGCACCAAAAGCAGGGATGACCTATAAGGATTTGTTAAATTCTCAATATGCGGGGCGTATTAGTTATCGTTCCAAGTATGATACGTTTTATATGATAGCGTATGCGTTGGGTTTAGATCCTCGCAAAGCATCTGCGTCTGAGAGTGAATATCGGTCAGTAATGGAAAAGGTATTAAACAAGCTTATTGAGACAAAGAAATATGTAAAGACCTATTGGGGGTCACGACAGGAACTTGAAGAATTACTTTCACGTGGAGAAGTGTGGGTGGCTTCGGCATGGGATGCGATAGGATGGTCGTTAGCTAAGACTAATCCAGATATAAAGTACATGATTCCTGAAGAAGGAGCCATGGGATGGATTGATACGTTTGCGATCTCAAATGAGGCAGAAAATATTGATGAGGCTTATGCGTGGATTAATTTTATTATGATGCCCGAGAATGCAGCAGTAATTACGAGTAAAACTGGATATCTTGTTGCCTCAAAAGGATCTTTGGAATTAAGCTCTCCAGAATCCAAGAAGTTATTCGAGGAAAGTTTTTCACCCGAAAATATCAAAAATATTAAATGGTATTTCGCGCTACCTGAGTATGCAGTTGATATCGAAGCTGATGTACAAGAACGTCTAAAAGCAGCCACTGGAAATTAGTGAGATAAAAATATTATCACGGGGAAAGATTGAAGATCTTTCCTCTTGATTTTACACGATCATAAAATATTGGAGGATAAAATGGAAGGAGTTAATGTTCGACTAGTGAAAATAAGAAAACAATTTCCCTCTCTTGTTGCAGTTGATGATGTGAGTATGACTGTTCCTGAAGGATCGTTTTTTTCCATTTTGGGTCCATCTGGAGGCGGTAAAAGTACATTGCTTCGCATTATTAGTGGTTTTGAGCGACCTGATAGTGGAGAGCTTTACATAGGAGGAAAATTGGTAAATGATATTCCACCTAATAAAAGGCGTACTAATCTTGTATTTCAGCATCTTGCGCTTTTCCCGACCATGAATGTGGCACAGAATATAGCATTTGGATTAAAGCGCCAGGGGTTAGCCAAAGCAGATATAACAAAGAAGATATCGAAAGTACTTGCTTTGGTAGATCTCAAAAAATTTGAACAACGGAAGATACACATGCTTTCAGGAGGTCAAAAACAACGTGTAGCTTTAGCACGGTGTTTAGTTCTTGATCCTACGGTATTGCTGCTTGACGAACCACTGGGGGCATTGGATCTCAAATTGCGAGAAAGTATGAAATTAGTGTTGAAGCGATTGCAAGCGCGTGTTGGAACTACGTTTATTTATGTAACCCATGATCAAAGTGAAGCTTTGACGATGTCAAATATGATAGCAGTTATTAACAAGGGGCATATTGAACAGATTAGTAATCCGTTAGAATTGTTTTATCATCCAAAATCGTATTTCACTGCTACGTTTATAGGGGATAATAATCGTTGGGATGGACATGTGAAATCTATTAACAAGAATGGTAATTGTACTGTTCAAATTGGGGGAAGAAGTTTTGAAGCGGTGATGGGGGAGGAAATGGTCCCAGAAGATAAGGTGAGCATGTTTGTACGACCAGAAATGCTTCGTATTGGTGTTTCTGCCCAATCGGAAGAGATTCGTGGAAAAGTGAAAGAAGTAGTTTTTGATGGCACCTATACACGTGTATTGCTAAATACAATGTTTGGGGATCAGGAAATGGAAATATTGGTTAAAGTTGCTCAGAGTGAAGATCCACTTGCTCTTAAGGAGGGAGATGTTCTTTCTGTGTGCTTAAAAAAAGGTATAGGAACTGTTTTTTTACATAGGGAGCTGCAAGATGCGCAAACTGAGCTATAAAACGAATAAAATAAATAATACTAACTTTTTGACATTACTTATTCCTTTTTCTTTGTGGATATTCTTACTTATTGTGTTGCCCCATATAGAACTTATTAAATATTCCTTTTCTAAAAAGACAGGTGAATTTACTCTTGGTAACTACCTTCATTTTTTTAAGAATACACTCTATCTCAATACCTATATTAGATCTGCTATTTTTTCTTTGATTGTAACCTGTATTACTTTTCTGTTAGGATTTCCACTTGCATTCTTTGTTACAAAAATGGCTACTCCCAAGCTAAGAAATATTGTTATGCTTCTTATCATTCTTCCCTTTTGGATTTCTGAACTTATTCAAGTTTTTGCCTGGGTAGTAATGATGCGGGAAACAGGAATTATTAGTTATTTTTTCCAGAAAATAGGGTTGAGTTCGCATAACATAGAGCTTTTGTATAATGATATTGCTATAGGAGTAGGCCTTGTGTACACATCTATACTCTTTATGGTGATTCCTATTATTTCTACATTAAGCACGTTGGATGACAGTTTAATTGAAGCTGCATATGATTTAGGAGCATCATTTTGGAATGTTCTTACGGAAGTAGCTATTCCCTATGCGGCACCTGGTATTGCAACTGGTTCTATTATGGTTTTTATGCTTACACTAGGTAATTTTATTTCGGTCACCCTTCTTGGAGGGAAAAACAGTCTTTGGTTTACCGAGCAAATTTATAATCAGTTTATATTAAGATTTAATTGGCACCAAGGATCAGCTTTTGGTATCTTATTATTGATACTCTCTTCATTGCTTGTGTGGGGTGGATTGAAAATAACCAAACAAGGTATGGCGGAAGTACTCAAATGAAAAAATTTCAAGGAGCTTCATTTTTTAAAGGTGTATATTATACTTATGTCTTTTTGTTTTTAATGTACTTACTCACCCCGTTATTGATAACTGCTATCTTGGCGTTTAATGATAACAGTGCTGTTTCCTTTCCCTGGAAAGGTTTTACATTTAGGTGGTTTTTTTCTAATACTCCAGGGAGTGAAGGAGTATTTGGTGAAAAACGTATGATGGATGCTATTGGCATGAGCTTAAAGGTGGCAAGTATGGTGACGGTTTTAGCTACTTTGCTGGGTATTTCTAATGCTTTTCTCTTTGAGAGAAGAGATTTTTTTGGCAAGCAGTTCTTATATCTTCTCATGTTGCTCCCACTTATTATTCCAGGTGTGGTGCTAGGTATTTCTATCTTATCCTTTTCGCATAGACTTTCTTCGTTCTTCAATGTGGTTTTTGGTAGAAAAGCAGGATCTTTTCTTAATCCTGGTTATTGGCTGGTTGTGTTTGGGCAAATGAGTTTTATTACCACCCTTGCAACATTAGTCATTACTGCGAGACTACGACGTTTTGATCGAACGTTAGAAGAAGCTGCGATGGATTTGGGAGCTAATAATATGACAGCAGTTATACTAATTACACTACGTTTTCTTGCGCCTGCTATTTTTAACGCAGCGGTTGTAGCATTTCTCTTTTCCTTTAATAATTTTAATACTACATATTTTCTTATCGGAACTGAACCGACATTGCCAGTATTGTTATATTCCCGCTTGCGATTCGGTATTACTCCACAAATAAATGCGGTAAGTGTTATGTTAATGTTTGTCACTGGTCTTTTAGGTCTCTTGTCTGTTTTTTCCTCAGGTGAGAAAAAGCAAATAAGACAGAAATAAGAAAGTGTTCTTTAGTAAGGGCTTGACAAAAGGATGAAAGATCTTTATTCTTCTTAAAGAAGGAGTTAGAATCATGGAAAAATTTCTTTTCACTTTACTCTTTGTTATGGCTGCAATCGGACTATTTGCAACCGGATCCGGAGAAGGTGCGGATAACGGCAAAGTACTTAACCGTTATGTTGTAGCGAAAATTCAGCCGTTTGATCCGGCTGATATGACAGATCTGTATACGAAGCTGATTTACGGAGATATTGCCGAGGCCCTGTTCAGCTATGAGTATCTAACTGATACGTACGTTCTTAAACCGCAAATTGCACTTGAAATGCCGATTGTTTCGGATGACGGTTTAACATACACAATAAAACTTAGAGAAGATGCCTATTTCTATGATCCGCTTAAAACTGTTTTTCCCAAAGGCAAGGGCAGGGCGGTAAATGCTCATGACTTTGTTCTTTCAATTAAACGCCTGGCGGATCCGAAAAACGAATCCGGCGGCTGGTGGCTTTATGACGGCTACATTAAGGGGCTTAATGAATGGGCTGACAACGGAGCTGATTACTCAAAAGAAGTAGAGGGTTTTAAAGCTCTTGATGACTATACAATCCAGCTGACTCTAACCAAGCCTTACCCGCAAATTCTCTATACGCTGGCTATGACTTTTACATATCCTGTCCCTCAGGAACTTCTTGATGCATACGGAAATGAGTGGGCAAATCATCCTGTAGGAACGGGCGCTTATTATCAGGATGAACTCGAATCTATTCCTGATAACAAATATGTCTTAAAGAAAAATCCTGTATGGCACGGAGAAACTTTCCCGGCGGCATCCACTGCAGGAAAGAACACAGTAAAACAACTCGGAACAGATACTCTTTCAGCATATGAAGGAAAGAAACTTCCGTTCTGCAGTACTGTTGTATGGAATGTTATAGAAGAAAGCTCTGTACAGTGGCTTAAATTTCTGAATGGAGAACTTGATATAAGCTCAATCCCGAAAGACAATTTTGCTGATACTGTTGTAAACAATGAACTTACTGACGAAATGAAAGCTAAAGGCATTACACTGGATATTAATCCCACGCTGGATATTACCTATAATTTATTTAATATGGAAGATCCTATTCTAGGAACAAATAAAAAACTCCGTCAGGCAATGTCTATGGCGTATAATCACGAAAAAGCCCTTGAAATTTTCTATAACGGCAGGGCTGTAAACGCACAGACTCTTATCCCTCCGGGATTAGGTGGCTATGATCCGGATTATAAAAATCCTTATGCAACTTATAATCTTGAAAAAGCAAAGCAGCTGCTGGCGGAAGCAGGATACCCCGATGGGAAAGGGCTTCCTGTATTCAAATATCAGATGTACTCAACAAAAAGCGCTACACACCGTCAGATGGTCGAATTTTTTTGTGATAATATGAAAGACATAGGTATTCAGGTTGAGGCTGTAGCCGGAGACTGGCCGACATTCCTACAGAGAATTGACAGTCATGAAGTACAGATCGGAGGTGTTGCATGGGGTGCTGACTATCCTGATGCTCAGAACTTCCTGCAGCTTAATTACGGTCCGAATAAAGCTCCCGGTCCGAATGCCGCAAATTATGATAATCCCAAATTCAATGAGCTTTATGAAAAAGGCGCATTTATGCAGCAGGGACCTGAAAGAGACAAGCTTTATTCTGAAGCCGCTCAGATGGCAGCCGAGGATGTATGCTGGATTATGGGAGTTCACAGACTTTCGTACGCTCTTGAGCATCCATGGGTCAAAACAAGAGTTTTCCGTGACATTGGCGTCGGATACTCAAAATACATAGACATAGATCCAGAACAGAGGGGAAAATAATCCTTTTCTGAATTAATCTAATTTTCCCGGTGCCGGGTTGCCGGCACCGGATATTCTCCAACCGGGGTTTTACTGATGTTTCAGTATATTATTAGGAGACTACTCCATCTTGTTCCAATTATACTTGGAGTTGCACTTGTATTTTTTCTGATTTTCAATGTTATAGGAGGTCAGGAAAAATATCTGTACAACATGCTCCCTCAGAAATCAAGAACTGCAGAGCAGATTGACTACTACAGGCATAAATACGGATTGGACCATCCGCTTATTATTCAGTATCTGGATATGGTAAAGCAGATGGTGACATTTGACTTTGGAAAAAGTGAAACAAGAAAACTTCCTGTCAGCCTTCTTATCAAACGGCATGTTCCTGTTTCCGCGGTTTTGACAGTACCAGCTTTTACCTTTGAAATAATTATTTCCCTGATCCTTGCATCGGTTGCCGCGTACTGGCGCGGAGGGTGGCTGGACAGAATACTTACAATTCTTTCTGTTATAGGTATGTCTATTTCCATGCTTGTGTTAATCATGCTTGGCCAGCAGTTTCTGGCGTACCGTTTCGGCTGGTTTCCTATTTCCGGCTGGACAAGAGGGATTGGGGCAGTTAAATATCTGGTTCTTCCCTGGATACTCTGGGTAATCGTAACAGTCGGTTATGATGTAAGATTTTTCAGAACTACACTGCTGGAAGAATCTCATAGAGATTATGTTCGGACTGCAAGAGCTAAAGGAGTCGGAGACAAGGACATAATGATCAAGCATATTCTGCGCAATGCAATGATTCCCGTATTAACATATGTGGTTATGCAGATACCTTTTCTGCTGACGGGCAGCCTTCTTCTTGAACGCTTTTTCAGTATCCCGGGAATCGGAGATTTAATGGTTAATGCCATAGCCAGCTATGATCTGCCGGTTCTTAAAGCTACGATAATGGTTTATATCTTATTTTTTGTTTTTTTTACACTTATTACGGATATCCTTTATGCTCTGGTTGATCCTAGAGTACGGTTAAGTTAAGGGGTGGTTGATGAGCAAACTTTCAAAAAGTGAAATTCTGACCGGCAAAAGTCCAATGCAGCTTTCTATGATACGTCTGAAAAGAAATCCCCAGGCGATGGCTGCATTTGCAATAATAATAATTTTTATTCTGCTGTCTGTTATAGGTAACTTTAATATTTTAGGGCTGCAGGATGCCGCAAATAAATTCGATCTTGACAACAGGTATGTTAAGCCGTTTAAAACCATACAGCATCCGCTCGGTACCGATAACTTCGGTAGGGATGTTCTTGCCCGTGTTGTTGTAGGAACCAAGGTTTCTTTATTCCTGGGAGCTGTTGCGGGTTTGTTTATGATACCCATTGCTATATTAATGGGGTCTCTTTCGGGATACTACGGCAGACTGGCTGATGACATAATTATGTATGTAATGAGCGTTATAGTTGCCATTCCTGGACTTCTGATAATTATGAGCCTTGTCCAGGTTCTAGGACGGACTTTCTTTATAATTGCCCTTGCATTTGCCATTACCGGCTGGGTGGGACTTGCAAGGGTTATCCGCGGTTCTTTTATGCAGGCAAGGGAATATGAATATGTCCTTGCTGCAAAATGCCTGGGTGCAAGCGACGCCAGAATAATTTTCAAACATATTCTGCCTAATCTTACTCATTTTATTATTGTCCGTTTTATTCTTAACTACGTTGGGGTAATAAAGTCGGAAGTTCTTCTGGCGTTCCTGGGTCTTTCAGTAATCGGAGTACCTACCTGGGGTAATATGATAGATGAATCCAAACTGGAACTGACTGCCGGTAATTGGCAGAATATGATAGCAGCAACACTTTTCATGTTCCTTTTTCTTGTATCCTTAAATCTGTTTGGCGATGCTCTGCGTGATGCTCTGGACCCAAAACTAAAAAATGCAACCTACAAGGTGGATGATTAATGAATAATTCAGGTGACGGAGGGCCTTTGCTGGAGGTAAAAGGTCTTAAAACATATTTTCACACAGAGGAAGGGCTTGTTAGAGCCGTTGATGATGTATCTTTTTCCCTGGAAAGAGGAGAAGTTCTTGGACTGGTAGGAGAATCCGGCTGCGGTAAGTCTGTTACCAGTTATTCAATAATGCAGCTGGTTCCAATCCCGCCGGGAAGATTTGAAGGAGGACAGATTTTCTTTAAAGGAGAAAATCTTCTTGAATTAAAAGAACACAGCATGAGAAAAATCCGTGGGAATGAAATCGGAATGATCTTTCAGGAACCAATGACAGCTTTAAATCCTGTAGTAAGGATAGGAGCGCAGATAGAAGAAGCACTGGCTCTGCATACGTCACTGAAAAAAGAAGAACGGGCTGCCAAAGCAGTTGATCTGCTGGACAAGGTCGGCATTCCCGAACCAGCAAAAAGGGCAAAGGCTTATCCGCATGAACTTTCCGGTGGTATGAGGCAGAGAGTTATGATTGCCATGGTTTTATCCTGCGGTCCGGACCTGCTTATTGCAGATGAACCAACTACAGCCCTAGATGTAACAATACAGGCGCAGATACTTGATCTTATAAGAGAAATGCAGAACGAAACCGGTTCGGCAATGATTCTTATTACTCATGATCTTGCGGTTATCGCGGAAACTGTAGACAGAGTAATAGTGATGTATGCAGGGGAAATTGTGGAAAATGCCGATGTGGAGACTTTATTCAGAGAACCGGCGCATCCATACACAAAAGGACTGCTTGCTTCTATTCCCGTACTTGGCGAGCCAGGGAAAAAGCTTAAAGCAATTCCAGGCAGGGTGCCAAGTCTTATAGAACTTCCCGTTGGCTGTGCGTTTGCCAACAGGTGTTCTTTTGCCGGTCCCAGATGCACAAGCGAAGTTCCGGAAATAACTGTGGTTGATGATGGTCATGAAGTAAGGTGCCACCTGTTCAGCGTAGGTACAGAATAATGGAACCTCTGGTAAAAGTAGAAAATCTGAAATTATATTTCTCGATAAAAGAAGGTGTTTTCCGCAGAGTTGTAGGTCATGTAAAAGCAGTTGACGGTGTAAGTTTTGATATACCCAAAGGCAGAACCATTGGTCTTGTAGGAGAATCCGGTTGCGGTAAAACCACAACTGGCAGAACTATTGTAGGTCTTTATAAAGCTACAGAGGGAAAGGTGATTTTTGACGGAAAATCTATTTTTGAGTTCCCAAGGCAGGAACTGAATAAACTGCGTAGAAGGTTTCAGATGATTTTCCAGGACCCGTACGGTTCACTTAATCCCAGAATTCCTGTTGGAGATATTATTGCCGAAGGTCTGGATATTCATAAACTGTATTCAAATACGTCTGAGCGCAGGGAAATTGTGGAAGACCTTATGGATAAAACCGGTCTGGATCCTGCGTATATTAACCGTTATGCGCATGAATTTTCCGGAGGGCAGCGTCAGCGTATCGGAATTGCCCGTTCACTGGCCCTTAATCCGGAACTTCTTGTTCTGGATGAACCAGTAAGTGCGCTGGATGTATCAATTCAGGTTCAGATTCTGGAACTGCTGAACGATTTGAAAGAACAGATGGGGCTGACATACCTGTTTATTGCTCATGATCTTTCGGTAGTAGAATATTTTTCTGACTATGTAGTTGTAATGTACCTGGGCAAAATAGTTGAAATGGCAGACAGGGAAAGTCTATATAAGGAAAAACTTCACCCATATACACAGGCCTTGATATCTGCTGTTCCCTTGCCGGACCCAAAAGCAGCAAGTCACAGAATAATACTGAAAGGAGATGTCCCCTCTCCTGTTTCTCCGCCTTCCGGATGTCCTTTCCATCCGCGCTGTCCAAAAGTAATGGATATATGCAGCAGAGAGGCACCTGTTGAACTGGAAGTAAAACCGGGGCATAAAGTTTCCTGCTGGCTGTATTCTGACAATAAGCAATAGCTGTCTACGGATATAGGGAATGTTTTATTCTGTTTATCTTACAAAAAACGGCTCCAGGCTTATCTGGAAAATGAACAAAGCTCTACGGGGCGTTTTTATTTTTCTGCTGATATCCGTTATGGCCATGTTTGTTTTTTCTTTTGACTTATCAGAGTACAAGTTTTTAAGCCTGGCTAGTAAAATTAACACAGTTCTGCTGCCTTTTTTCCTGCTTGCTGGGGTTTTGTATGAGGATTCTGTTATTTTCGATAAAAAAAACAGGCAGATAGTTTTAAAACACGGGTTGGTATTTTTTTACAGAAAAAAAATATGGGACTGGAATGATTTTAAAGGAACTGTTTACAGAAAAATAAAAATAGGCAGAATCTTCGGAAGCACACGCAGTAAAGTTCTTGTCGGTTTTCAGATGACTGATAAATTTATTCTGCTGGACAGAGACTGCCCGGAAAATAAAGCTGATATCTGGATTAAAGCTCTGCAGACATTCTGGCCCTGTCCGTTTATTATTTCAGAATAATGATTAAACGCATAAAAATAATACTCTGGACAGCAGTAATTCAGCTCTTAATACTGCTTCTTATATATTGTTTCCCGAGCAGCTTAAAGAAAAGATTTTTACACCGGAGCCGGTTCATATTCATCCGGTAATACGGATGGAAAATAAAGAAACCGGAGATCCCGTTGTAAATGCAATGAATAAAGCCGATTTATTCGGTCGTTTCCGTTTTACAAGAGCATTAGGATCAGAAGATACGGAAAAAGCTCTGCTGATTCTGCCTGATTCAGGATTAACTGAATACTGGCACATGGAAGAGCTTTTATACACTGCGTATCTTAATAATTCTGGAGCACTTATACTGGATAAGAAGGATACAGGTTTTTTTGTTCCCATAAAGAACGGATCAGGTAAATTATTGACTACCGATGAACGGTTTGTAATTTTTGTGGAAAAGGGAATTCTATGGCTGAAGAATATCGGATTTAAAAAAATATATTTGTTAGGTATGGGAAACGGCGGAGCAATGTCCTTAGATCTGCTTGAGAAATCAGCGATGGAAATATTTCCCGGATGGATTGATATCTCAGGAAGATTCACCCGTATACAGGCAGATGAAAAACAAAATAGTTCTGATGTATACAGTAAATTACGGGTATTGTTTATTTCTGGAGAATCAGATCCTTTAATCAGCAGAAGAAAAGTTATTTTCAATAAATTTATTAATCCTGAAAATATTTATAGAATAGTACCTGAAACAGGATACGGTCTGCTGAATAAAGAAAATAAACTTGAAAGGTCTGTTGAGAAAAATGTACTTAACGAGATTTTCAGCTGGCTCTCCGCGGATAATTATTAGCTGGACATATCAATTATAAAAGTACAATATTAGTTACTGCCGGAGTACATAAATGAAGGATCGGTTCCGGACAGACATACCTGCAAATATTAATTCTATTCTGGGCGAAGGTCCGGGTACTGTTTTCTGGCGTTCAGTCCCGTTGAAAACAGGAGAAAAATCTTATTGGTTTGCAGCGTTAAGGATACATAAAGAAAGTGATAAAGTTTATGAAGCTGTTGTTGTTCTAAATAATCCCGAAGGATTTCTGGGCAGACTGTTTGGTCTTGAAAAAGCCCTTATCTCCGACGTTTGAAGAATGCAGATGAAATTCTTGATTCTGTTAGAGATTCAGTTACCGAAAAAGATGATTCAAGAGGTTCCGACGCTGTAAAAAAATATATGGCCGGCTGGCTGTGTGCAGATGTAGTCGGCAGATGCCTGAATGCTGCCGGGAGAAAGTAACTTGCATAAAAATAGAAATCCTTCCGAAGTTTGGATAGATCTTCAATACACATATAAAGACAACAATTACAGCTATAATATTCCTCTATCAACAGGTGAGAAGTTTCTTGAAGGAATAAAGATAGAATTTACCCGGTTCGAAATAGAAAACGGAAGAAGATCTACAGTTTCAGTTGAACCGTTCGGTATTTTGCGGTTAGATGGCTTTGAAGTAACAGGACATTTAAATTACGGTAAAGATATTAAAACTGTTTTTGTTAACGGATTTCAGTCCGCAACTGAAAGCAGAGATCTCTCTCCCGGAGAAAAGATCCGTTCTGCTAAATGGCCGCTGAACAAATTATTACCGGGTCTTTCAGGAGATTACAGTTTTTATGATTATTCTGAAAAAAAGGGAAATCTCACGGTTATTCCTATGCTTTCTTAAGGTATCCCGAATATATTCTTTTGCAGGAAGCGTCTCTTTAAGCACGGGTTATACTATTATAGAAATTGATCTTAATAATGAAATTTTTTTAGTTCTGAAAGATGTTTCAGGCCTGGTAATTAAAGAAAAGCATTTAATGTTCGATATAGTTCTTCTGAAAGGATCTGAAAAAGATGTCTTCAGGGAATATTCTACGCTTCGCCGTGATTCTTTTTCCGCAAGTCCCGGAGAACGGGCGGCCTCATGGAGCTGCAGAACGGAAAAAAAAACTATACACTTACTTATCTTAAAAAAATCTTGAATGGCTTAAGTTAAACCTTATTCCTGTTAGTTATTTTATTCTTGATTACGGTTGGCAGAATTTTACCGGCAGTAACGGGATTGATTCATCTTACGCTTCTGCAATAATGAAAGAAATTGCGGAGGAAATAAAATCTGCAGGCTATGTCCCCGGCATCCAGCTTTCTCCCTTTACCGTTTCAAGAGATTCAGAGATATTTTAATTCAAGAAGATTTTCTCCTTTAAAGAAAATCTGTCCTCCTTCAAATCTTCCCGGCGGGATTGGAACCAGCTGCATTATTGAATAACTGGTAACAGACTTACCGCAGCCGGATTCTCCTACCAGTCCAAGAACTTCTCCTCTTTCCAGGGAAAAAGATACATCATCAACGGCTCTAACAAGCCCTTCCTCTGTGTGAAAATATGTTTTAAGACCTTTTACCTCCAGCAAAGGCCCTCCGTCACCTGAATTATTCATTAATCATCCACCTTGTAGGTTGCATTTTTTAGTTTTGGGTCCAGAGCATCACGCAGAGCATCGCCAAACAGATTTAAGGATACAAGAAAAAGGAACATGAAAAGTGTTGCTGCTATCATATTCTGCCAATTACCGGCAGTCAGTTCCAGTTTGGATTCATCTATCATATTACCCCAGGTAGGTACTCCGATTACTGAAAGACCCAGGAACGCCAGAAGAACTTCCGACTTTATTACCCCAACGTAGTTAAGAATAAAACGGACAATAATAAAATGAGTAAGATTAGGTAGAATATGTTTGAAAATTATTCTGGCGTCGCTTGCACCCAGGCATTTTGCAGCAAGGACATATTCATATTCCCTTGCCTGCATAAAAGAACCGCGGATAACCCTTGCAAGTCCCACCCAGCCGGTAATGGCAAATGCAAGGGCAATTATAAAGAAAGTCCGTCCTAGAACCTGGACAAGGCTCATAATTATCAGAAGTCCAGGAATGGCAACTATAACGCTCATTACATACATAATTATGTCATCAGCCAGTCTGCCGTAGTATCCCGAAAGAGACCCCATTAATATAGCAATGGGTATCATAAACAAACCCGCAACAGCTCCCAGGAATAAAGAAACCTTGGTTCCTACAACAACACGGGCAAGAACATCCCTACCGAAGTTATCGGTACCGAGCGGATGCTGTATGGTTTTAAACGGCTTAACATACCTGTTGTCAAGATCGAATTTATTTGCGGCATCCTGCAGCCCTAAAATATTAAAGTTACCTATAACAGACAGCAGAATAAAAATTATTATTATTGCAAATGCAGCCATCGCCTGGGGATTTCTTTTCAGACGTATCATAGAAAGCTGCATTGGACTTTTGCCGGTCAGAATTGTTATATATTCCCGCTTACGATTCGGTATTACTCCACAAATAAATGCGGTAAGTGTTATGTTAATGTTTGTCACTGGTCTTTTAGGTCTCTTGTCTGTTTTTCCTCAGGTGAGAAAAAGTAAATAAGACAGAAATAAGAAAGTGTTCTTTAGTAAGGACTTGACAAAAGGATGAAAGATCTTTATTCTTCTTAAAGAAGGAGTTAGAATCATGAAAAAATTATTCATAATTTTTCTTATAGTTGTAAGTTCTGTTTTTCTTTTTGCAACAGGCGAATCAGAATCAGGTCCAATTATGGTAGGGGTGGCAGGACCTTATACTGGTGATCTTACTGCACTTGGTGTTTCTGCGGCACGTGGAGTGCAAATAGTTGTAGATGATCTGAATTCGAAAGGGGGCGTTCTGGGTAGAAAGATTAAGCTTGTTATTGAAGATGAGCAGTGTGAACCAGCGCAAGCTGCAAATGTGGCGGCAAAGTTTGTGGGTGACAAAGTAGTAGCAGTTATTGGCCACTCATGTTCAGGGGCTACTCGTGCTGGGATGGATTTGTACAAGAATGAGAATCTTGTAGTTATCTCCCCATCAGCGACAAATCCTGAACTTACTTCGGGGATATATTCCACATTTTTTCGTACGGTAGCACCAGATACTTCTCAAGCAAAAACATGGGTTGATTTTTTACAATCAAAAGGTGTGCGCAATGTAGCATTTTTGCATGATAAAGGCGACTACGGTAAGGGCCTTGCCGAATACGCAAAGGAATTTGCACAGGAAGCAGGTATAAACTCGGTACTCTTTGAAGGTATTACACCAGGTGGTTTGGATTATTCGGCAATTGTGTTGAAGATTTCTAATACAAAGGCACAGGCCGTAGTCTTCGGAGGATATTACCCAGAAGCATCCAAGCTTATTTCGCAGATTAGAACTCAAAAGCTTGATGTGATTTTTGTTTCTGGTGATGGAGTTAAAAACCCAGGCTATCTTGGTATAGCAAAGCAAGATGCTGAGGGAACATACGTTACTGGACCAAAAGATGTGTCTGGTCTAGATTTGGCGAAAAAAGCACGTACTCAGTACGTTGACAAGTATGGCGAAGAACCTGGATCTTTTTTTAATGAAGGGTATTCAGCTGCATTGGTTCTTTTTGGAGCGATGGAAAAGGCAAAATCGACTTCATCAAAAGCAGTTATGGCTGCGCTTCGACAGAACTCCTTTGATACGCCAATAGGTAAAATAAGTTTTGATAAAAATGGTGATGTCATCGGGTCAGGCTTTTCTGTTTACGAAGTAAAAAACGGCAAGTTTGTTGAAATAAGTAAATAAATTAGGCACACGCACGGCGCGGCACGGGAGAAGAAATTTATTTCTTCTCCCAATTTACTTTCTTTTGGTATATTGTTCCGTGAGTTAATTCCATGAGTTTTGAATTTTTTCTTAAGGTTTTTTTTGGAGGTCTTACCAAAGGTAGTATTTATGCTCTTATTGCGTTAGGCTACACCATGGTATATGGTATTGTCAAGCTCATCAACTTCGCACATGGTGAGATTTATATGATAGGGGCATTTACTGCACTAATTCTTATCGAAGCACTTACAGTACTGAACATGCCTTTTGTTGCAATCATTGTATGTGCGGTGCTTGTTGCTATGGTGAGTGCAGCAGCGTATGGGTATAGTATGGAAAAGATTGCCTATAAGCCGGTACGATCAGCGCCTCGCTTATCGGCTTTGATAAGTGCGATAGGTATGTCGCTATTTTTACAGAATTATGTACGCTTGGCACAAACAAGTTCTTTTTTATCTTTTCCCAAGATTTTACCAACTTTTCAATTTGTAGAAAAAGTAAGCTATCTTAATAGTTCGCAAATTATTATATACTTTTTTACTGTTATTATTATGATAGGATTGACTTGGTATGTGAATTTTACCAAGACAGGTGTATCTATGCGAGCCTTGTCGCAAGATAGAGTAATGGCTATGTTGATGGGAATCAAAGTCGATAAGATAATATCTATTACATTTATGATAGGATCTGCCATAGCAGCACTTGGGGGCATATTAGTCAGTGCCTATATCGGACAGATAAACTTTTATATGGGATTTCTTGCGGGTATCAAAGCTTTCGTGGCAGCAGTTTTAGGTGGCATTGGTAATTTGCCAGGCGCAGTATTGGGAAGTTTTATATTAGGATTTAGTGAAAGTTTTGGAACTATTTTTGTTTCAAGTGATTATGAGGACGTATTTGCATTTATACTACTTATCTTAATTCTCTTGTTTAAACCTTCAGGAATATTGGGGGCTTCAGAAAAGGAAAAAGTATGAATAGGAATAGTATTCATACTGCAATCTTTACGGCTATCTGGTTTGCATTGATAACGTTTATTATTGTTGGGGTTCAAGTGAATACCATAGATGGTAGTATGCAATGGCATCCAGGGCGTGCAGTTTTTATAGCTATAGTTAGTTTTTTACTGTCTTTATTGTGGCAAAGGGTGTTTACCGTGCAAGATATTGATCTTACGGAAGCAAAAAATGCACGTAACACCTTTTGGATAGGTTATTTTACGCATGGCAAGAATATATTTAGAAAAATTCGGACTGTTGGAATAGAAGCTAAAAAAAAGCATAAAACAGTGTTACTGTTAATAATCAGTATTCCTTTATTGTTTTTACCTTTGTTAGGGTTATATCAAACAAAGGTAATTACAAGTGTATTGGTTTTTATGTTATTAGCTTTAAGTCTTAACGTGGTTGTGGGGTTGGGTGGTATGTTGAACCTCGGAGTGGCTTCGTTTTTTGCAGTAGGCGCATATACATATGCCTTGCTTAATTATCATTATCATGTGGGATTCTTGATTGGATTTATTGCTGCAGCACTTGTGAGTCTTATCACAGGTGTGTTAGTTGCGTTACCCGTTATTCGTTTAAAGGGAGATTACTTGGCAATTGTTACGTTGGCATTTGGTGAAATTGTACGTATTGTTCTTGAAAACTGGAGCAGTTTTACATTTGGGCCTAGTGGAATTTCCAATGTTGTACGTCCTAAGTTTTTTGGAATGACTTTAAACCTACAACATGTAACTGGATATATTTATTATATTGCTTTTATCGTGGTTGTGTTGGCGATGTTTTTTATTAATCGTTTGGAACATTCGCATTATGGACGTTCTTGGGAAGCTATACGCGAAGATGGTTTGGCAAGTCAGGCGATGGGTGTAGACTTGGCAAAAACAAAAATGCTTATTTTTGCTATCGGTGCTTTATTGGCAGGAGTTGCGGGAGTTGTGTTGGCCATAAGTACAGGATATATTAATCCTAAGAGTTTTACTTTTTGGCAATCCATTATTCCATTGTGTATTATTGTCTTGGGTGGTATGGGAACTATGTCGGGAGTTTTACTGGGAGCTATTATTTTAGTATGGCTGCCTGAATATCTACGGGTGTTCTCTGATTACCGTTTTCTGGTATTTGGTATTATTTTGGTTGTGATGATGATTTTTCGGCCTGATGGACTGATAAGGAAAACAAGAAAGGAATATCAATGAGTACGCGCCTTCTTGAATTGCAGGAACTGAGTATGTATTTTGGAGGAATTCATGCGGTAGACTCGGTAAATCTACACATTGAAGAAAACGAGGTGATTGCTCTTATTGGTCCCAACGGAGCTGGAAAAACAACTGTGTTTAATTGTACGACGGGTATGTATACCCCTACAACGGGAAAGGTAATGATTAGTTCGCCGAATGTTCGGAAACAGGAAGACATAGCAGATTGCCGTCCAGATGTCATTGCAAAGAAGGGACTTGCGCGAACATTCCAAAATATTCGTTTATTTCTTGAGATGACTACCTTAGAGAATGTCATGGTTGCCTATCATATTCACTTAAAAAGCACTATATGGGATGTCTTGTTTGGTGGAAGCAAGGTGAGAAAAGAAGAATCACATATGGTAAAAAAGGCGTATGAGTATATGGGGATGGTGGGTATTGCCAAGTATGCCCATGAACTCTCGAAAAATTTGCCATACGGAGTGCAACGCAAGTTAGAAATTGCCCGGGCATTAGCAACTAAACCGTTCCTGCTTTTATTAGATGAGCCGGCTGCAGGAATGAATCCCAAGGAAACAGAAGAGCTTCGCAATATTATTATAAGTTTGAGAAAACAAGTATCTATTTTTCTTATCGAACATGATATGAGTCTTGTTATGACCCTTGCCGATCGTGTCTATGTTATGGACCATGGAAAAATGATTGCACATGGGCGGCCAGAGGAAATAAAGCAGAATCCTGAGGTTATTCGAGCTTATTTAGGTGGAGACTATGCTTGATCTAAAGAATGTTGTTTCTGGATATGGAAAGTCAACGGTGTTGCACGATGTTTCTATTCATATTGATGAAGGTGAGATTGTAACACTTATTGGTGCGAATGGTGCAGGCAAATCTACCACTCTGATGACTATTTCAGGTGTGGTTCCGATTCGATCGGGGGAAGTTTTATTTGGTATAGAATCTATTCATCGTAAGAAACCATACGAAATTGTTGCGTTAGGAGTTAACCAAGTTCCCGAGGGTAGGAGAATTTTTCCTTTGTTGTCAGTAAAAGAAAATCTATACATGGGTGCTTTTCTTCGAAAAGATCTATCTGCTATAAAAAAAGACTTAGAGTATGTTTTTTCCTTGTTTCCTATTTTACAACAACGAAGCAATCAGCAAGGACGAACGCTGAGTGGAGGGGAGCAACAAATGCTTGCAATAGGCAGAGCACTTATGGCGCGTCCTAAACTTCTTTTACTTGATGAACCTTCTTTGGGATTGGCTCCTCTGCTAGTTAAGCAAATGATGGAAATTATTAGACAAATTAATACCGATCATGGTACAACCGTTTTTTTAGTAGAACAAAATGCGAATCTTGCGTTGAGGATAGCAGATAGGGGATATGTAATGGAGACTGGTAATATTACACTAACAGGCACAGGGAAAGAATTACTGTCAAATGATGCGGTACAAGAAGCTTATTTAGGAGGGGCTTAACATATTTGTTTTATACTTATAGTGCAGTAAGTGGACTTTGAACTCTTATCTGACTATAAATGTAGACTGTATATATAATTAAGGAGGCTGTCAAACAATCTCCGAATTTCAGATATCTAAAGGTAATATGGACGGAAACTTATGAATCAGAGAATGGTAAAATTAAGAAATATAGGAATTAGTGCACACATTGATAGCGGAAAAACTACACTCACGGAAAGAATCTTATTTTATTGTGAGAAAATACATTCCATTCATGAAGTAAAAGGAAAAGATGGTGTAGGAGCAACTATGGACTCGATGGAACTTGAACGGGAACGTGGCATTACTATTGCATCTGCTTCCACTAGTGTAACATGGAAAGATTATTCTATTAATATTATTGATACACCTGGGCATGTTGATTTTACTATTGAGGTTGAGCGTGCGCTACGTGTGCTTGATGGTGCGGTCTTGGTCCTTTGTGCAGTAGCAGGAGTGCAGTCGCAATCAATTACGGTAGATCGTCAGCTAAAACGGTATCAAGTTCCGCGACTAGTTTTTATTAATAAATGTGATAGGGTAGGAGCGAATCCCAAGCGAATACTCCCTCAGCTGAAAGAAAAATTGGGTGTTAATGCGCTGTTCGTCAATCTTCCTATTGGCTTAGAATCACAACATAAGGGAGTCATTGATCTGATTCAAATGGAAGCGGTGTATTTTGAGGGGAGTGCAGGAGAAGATGTCAAACGTGCGCCTATTCCTGATGAGTACAAGCAAGAAGCTGAACGGTATCGTGAGGAACTCTTGGATAGTGTAAGTATATTTTCTGACGAGTTAACTGAGGCGATATTGGAACACGAAGTAACGCCCGAACTTCTTCAACAAGCTATTAGAGAGGGCACATTAAAAAATGAATTTTGTCCTGTGCTTGTGGGTTCTGCATATAAAAACAAAGGAGTACAAGAATTATTAGATTCTGTAAGAAAGTATTTGCCTTCACCCCTAGATAAAAAAAATACTGCGTTTGATCTAGCTAAGGATGAAGAAGAAGTACTCTTGGTCTCTTCTGAAGATAAGCCAACAGTGATACTTGCATTTAAATTGGAAGATGGGCAGTATGGACAGTTGACGTATGTGAGAGTCTATCAAGGCGTGTTAAAAAAAGGTATGGAATTGATAAATGCACGTAGCAGAAATAAAATAAAAATAGGACGTTTGGTTCGTATGCATGCGAATACGATGGAAGATATTAGCGAAGCGGGAGTTGGTGATATTGTGGCGCTGTTTGGTGTAGATTGCCATTCTGGCGATACTTTCTGCAATCCTTCGCTGTTGATTTCTTTGTCTTCTATGTATGTTCCTGATCCAGTTATTTCACTTGCCATTAATCCAAAAGATAAGAGTGCATCTGATAAATTGGCCAAGGCATTAACTCGTTTTTCGAAGGAAGATCCTACATTTCACACTTATGTAGACCATGAGTCAAAGGAAACTATTATTCAAGGAATGGGAGAGTTGCATCTTGAGGTGTATATAGAGCGTATTCGGCGAGAATATAAAGCGGAAATTGTTACAGGAGTTCCTCAAGTTGCATATAGAGAAACTATTACTAAGCGAACTGACTTTGATTATACACATAAAAAACAAACAGGAGGAGCAGGACAATTTGGAAGAGTTGCAGGGTATATTGAGCCAGCAGAATCTGATGAGTTTGAATTTATAAATGCGATCAAAGGGGGAGTTATTCCCAACGAGTTTATTTCTTCATGTGAAAAGGGACTACGCGAAGCGATGAAGAAAGGAACAATGTTTGGATTTCCTGTAGTTGGGGTGCGTGCCGCAATTAATGACGGTAATACACACCCTGTTGATTCATCAGATCAAGCTTTTCGGGCAGCTGCTATCGGGGCATTCCGACAATGTTATGAAAAAGCAAAGCCAGTTGCTCTTGAACCTATTATGCGTGTAACGGTGGAGGCTCCGAGTGAGTTTCAGGGAAATATATTTGGGACCCTTAACCAACGACGTGGTGTGATTGTTAGTAGTACGGAGGATAATGGTTTTTGCGTTATTGAAAGCGAGGTGCCATTAAAAGAAATGTTTGGTTATTCCACAGTATTAAGATCTACTTCTCAAGGCCGTGCTACGTACACTATGGAATTTTTAAAATATGGAAAACTTCCGCAGAGCCTTATGAGTGAGATGAGAGAAGAATACCTTAAATCTAAGAGAAGTGTAAAGTAAGGAGAAAGTATGATACGGAGAGAAATAGTTGAGAAAAGTGCATTGCGTGTTTTAGAAAAGTCAACACAGGGTGGAATTAAAAAGGGAGAAATAGGAGTTTTCGCGTCCCGTCATGGTGTAGGCAAAACGGCATGTTTAGTGCATCTTGCAATTGACCAGCTTTTACAAGGAAAGTATGTGATTCATATATCTTTTTCCGATAAGCCAACACATATTATCGATTGGTATGACGATATTTTCTCCACATTAGGAAGAACAACAGGGTTGGAGCATGCACAATCGCTCCATGATGAGCTTGCTAAGAAGCGTGTGATTATGCATTTTTCTCCACGTAGTAATATGGATCATGCGTACCAAGCTCTGGAGGCATTGGTAAAAAATACAGAATTTTCTTCTGATATGGTTATTTTTGATGGGTATGATTTTGAACATGGTGAGACGGATTTGTTTCTAAAAGAACTTCGTTCCTTGGCTAATAAAATAGGAGCTATGGTATGGATAAGCGCTTCGTATCATCGGGAAGAAAATTATGCTATAGAAACAACATTACCTCACTATCTTCAAAGTATTTATGATAAGGTAGATATTCTTATTTTTCTTATTCCTGACAAGGATTGTGTGCATCTTCGCTTGATAAAAGACCACGACTTGTTGCATCCTGAAATGGTACCCTTAGTTTTAGATTCAGAAACGCTGTTAATTAAAGAAAAATAGTTATCTGTATTGCTTGACATTCTTTTTAGGACATGTTGTCTGAAACATGCAATGGCTGCATAGTGGCGATATAGGTCGACATATTTGTTGCCCAAAACTGACGAGTAGTGAATTAATTTCAATCCAGTATTGCTTGGGCACAAGGGTGCGCAGCTCGAGTTCCGTGTCTTCCACTTTTTTTGTTTTAATCCACCCCATCCGATTTGCGATGCGATGAACATGCGTATCTACGCAGATTGCTGGTATGTGAAAGCCTAACCCAAGTACTAATGTTGCTGTTTTTCTTCCTACTCCTGGAAGGTTTAGAAGTAGGGCTTCCTTTGAAGGGAGTATTCCATTATATTGATGAACAAGAATACAAGATATTTGTTGAATTGTTTTTGCCTTTCTTTTATAAAACCCAGAGGGAAAAATTATTTTTTCAATCTTTTTATGAGACAGGTTGCATATTTCTGAAGGAGTGTTGGCTATAGCAAAGAGGCGTTGTGCAGCTGCCAGTGTAACATTATCTTTTGTGCGTAATGAAATTAAGGTAGCAATAAGAAGTTGATATGTAGAATACTTGTGGGAAGCCAGCAGAGTTATAGAAGGAGGAGCTTTCTGAAAATCTCGTAAAGTTTGGAATATTTCCCCCCAATTTTGTGGATTGTTTCTGAACAATATATTTTAATTTGTCTCTTATTTCTTTTCTTTAGTAGTATAACAAATTTTAAATTGATGCCTCATGCTACTGTGCTAAATTCTCAAGATCCGTAGGAATTTCCGTATCAAATGTTTTTTCTTTTTCCTGATCGGTATTCGTATTGGCTTCCATAGCTTCTTGTGAGCTTCTTTGTATGGATTGCTGAATGCGTTCGAATATCATGCTTTCTATCTCTTGTTTATCCATTTCTAAAGCGAGTGATAATTCGGATCCTAGTATTTTTACTGCGTTGCTGTATAGCTTTTGTTCCAGAATAGGGAGTTCTTTGGCTGTCTTTCTTGTATAGAGAGAGCACACTACAAGAGCAATACTCTCGATATCTCCTTTTCGTAAGAGATCAAGATGTTGTTGATATCTTTGTTTCCAATCGCTTGCTGTTGGAAAGGATGTTGTATCAAATATCTTCATTGCCTCTTTTGCTTCTTTTTTACTTGCAATGAGTCGAATTCCCAATTCTTCTGCGCGATCAACTGGTACCTTTATGGTCATTTCTGCATCAGGAAGAAAAATTATGTAATAAGGCATGGGAGTGTTATTGAAAGAAATAGTTTCAATTTGTGAAATGATACCTACCCCTTGAATGGGGTATACTATGTGTTGATTTATTTCAAATTTTCTTTTTGTTTTGGTTGTCCGTTGCATAAGATTTATTATACCATAAATACTATGCGATGGATATCGAAGATGAAGCTTCTGGGTAAACTTGTCGCGTTTCCGCTTATTTTAGTTGTTATCGGATCGCTTTTTTTTTATTATAGGCATGTTCTTTCTTTTATTGCCAACATTGAAGAAATACAATCATTTGGTGATTATGCATGGTTTATTTATATTATTGCCCAAACACTCCAAGTACTGCTTTTTTTTATTCCGGGGGAAGTTGTGCAAATTCTTGGTGGATCTTTGTTTGGGATAGTAAGGGGCAGTATATACTCGATAATAGGTATTCTGATTGGATCTAGCCTAAATTATGCAATAGGGAGATTTTTTGGCGATGGTTTTATCGAAACAATTTTTGGTAAAAAGAAATTTTCAAATTTTCTTGTGTTTATGCATACAAAAAAAACATTATGGGGGCTACTTGTATTGTTTGGCCTCCCTGGTATTCCCAAAGATGTACTATGTTACTTTGCTGGTGCAGGAAAAGTAAGATTTGATCTTTTCCTTTTGATTTCCATGTTGGCAAGAATTCCTGGTATTGTAGGGAGTAGTGTAATGGGAACATCGTTGGTACAAAAGAAGTGGACAATAGTACTACTTCTTTTCTTATTCGCTGTTATTATTGCTATAGTGGTTTTTATTTTTAGAAAACGCATATACGCAACATGGGAGGAGTGAAATGAATTTGTTATGCTATCTTAAGGTAACCAAGTCTAATAAATTTGCATTGTTGTTTATAGAAAGTGCTTTAAAGGGATGAATATCAAGTGGATTTGGATACCATCCTTTGATTCTGGTGGTATTAATGATGTTTATTGATGTGCCATGGGATAAGGGTAAAACCACGGCATTTTCTAATAGTAAAGACTCTGCTTGAGATAATAGTTTATATCGCTTAGAAAGATCACTAATCTGCATCGATCGTTGTATTTGTTCGGTGTATTGTTGTTTGTCATAATGTGAGAAATTTAATTCACTATCAGGAAGCCAGAATTCTAGAAAAGCAAGGGGGTCAGTATAATCGCCGATCCATAACAGAGTTCCCACAGTATACGTTTTCTGGTGTAAGGTAGGTATTAGAATTTCTTCATGAACAGAGATGATTTCTACTTTTTCCGTGATAGATTCCCATGATCCTTGAAGGATATTAGCTAAATTCATGTCCTCAGATACCATCGTTTGGGGTAATATGATACGTATAGCAGGTAATAAGTGATCTTTTGAAAACCCTGCTTCTTTCAGTAGGGTAAGTGCTTTCTTTCTATCCTGATTTTTGATTGATTTTGGTACGGGATATGAGTCGATAGTAGGCACTAAAGTATTGGCAGCACGTGGCAACAATGTTGTGGAACGTATTATTTGCCAAGGAAGTAACATTGCCAGTGCGATGCGTACTTTAGGATTATCCCATGGATTTTTATCTACTCTAAAGAATAAAAAAGTGGAAGAAAAAGAAGGGCTGATAATAATACTGCTCTTATTTTCAAGGGTTTTTGCATCAATTGCAGCGCTTAGTATCCAATCTACCTTGTTTTGGTTGAAAAGTTGTGTAAGTTGTTGTTTGATGAAGTCTTGGGCAAATGTGATTGTTATCTTTGAAAGAGAGATAGTATCCCAATAATATTTGTTAGGAACGAGAACAATCGAATCATTTTTAAAAGATTCTATGGTAAATGGACCACTGGTTACTATTAGTTTGGAACTATGGCTCCAATCAGTTTCTGTCAGTAGTGATGGATGGATAAGAGTAAAACTATGGTGAGTAATAAGTTTTAAAAAATGTGGAGTAGGATGTTTCAATATGATTTGAAGTAAATTATCGGAAAGAGCTTTTATACCTACTGATCCTTTTCCGGTATTTCTATATTCTTTGGCACCCTGAATAACATCAAACATTGATGAAAATAGAGCTTGATCGCCTGCCTTTAATTGTTGCATCCAAGAGCGTACAAAGTGTTGTGCACGTATTTTCTCACCATTTGAAAAATAGATATTATCTCGCAGCTTAAATGTATATATTGTTTGTGTCTCATCAATTTTCCACGATTTTGCTAAGGCTGGTACAGGGTAAAGATATTGAGGATGTACGCTTACTAACCCTTCATGTAAAGCAGTGAATAATTGTGCTTCTTCGGAGGATACTGCGTATATGGGATTATATTGTATATTGCTGTTGTCAAATACTACATGCAATTCTTGGTCTGCATATAGAAACTGTGTCACATATAGTAGAAGTAAAATAAATATTCTCATATTTCCTTTATTCTATATATAATCGGATAAATATGCAAAGTAATAGAAGTAAGGAGGGTGGTTAGATTGTAATAAAAATATGAAATGGTATATTTTTGCTCTTTCAGTGCTCAGTGTTCAGTGTGATATGTTTTTTTCTGTGCGGTCTTTGCAAATAGTTTTACCTAAAAAACCACCTGTTTGGAAACACGTTACTATTTATCGGTATCGAATCCAATGGTGGGATGGGGCTATACATACTGTTTACAAAACAAACAGAGGTAATCTACAGGTGCAAGTGCCTAAAATAACAGGTCTTCCAGTCATTATTACACCCTTGACTCCAAATGGTGAGTTATTGCCTGCAGCTGCTATCTTTCCTTTTGATGTGAAAGAAAATAATAGATTAATCGCAACCTGGAAACATGGTCCATTGGCAAGCATGCTATTTAACTTAATATCTCAATCGTTTCCCATCTACCGCTTAAATGTCAAACGATTTCTCGATGCATATGATACATTTGATAATGTGTGGGAAGTTGATCAGGAACGAATTATTCGTGGTATTAAAGACGAGAGATTTTATGCCCCGGTTTTGAAAAGCAAAAAACTATACTCTGTTACTATTGACGCATTACGTAAAGAATGGATTCCCAATAATCCTTTTTATCCAATCTTGTCTGGAGAAAGACAGACACTGTTATTAGCCAAAGGGATACATATATGGTTTTTCAAAGAGAAAAAACTGATTATTCAAGTGAATGATACTATGTATTCCCATTCTATTGTGCCTTAATTTTGGTAAGGTTGATTTTCTGAGATAGAGGGACTATTATAAGGAATAGTGTATATATGATTCTTATTGATTTATATGTGCGGTCAGTGTGGAGGAAAACATTTGCCAACGTATCAAGACATATCGTTAAAACTGCGATACTCTCCCTGGGAAGATGACGAGAATTTTTTACAGGTATATAATGCGATTAAGGAGCATACATTGGTGGATATTATGCGGTGCTATGAATTATGGCAACTCTCTGGAGTGCTTTCTTATGTCCCTGGTGATGTGTTGGAAGTGGGGGTGTGGAGAGGGGGTAGCGCAGCTCTTGTGGCTAGTAGAATGCCGAAAGGGCGCAAGATATTTCTTGCTGATACTTTTTATGGGGTTGTAAAATCTGGAATGTATGACAATCGTTATAGGGGAGGTGAGCACAGCGATACTTCCATTGCAACGGTGCATGAGTTGTTTGTATCACTTGGTATCAATCATTACAGTATTTTAGCAGGTGTGTTTCCTGATGATACGGGAAAAGATATTGAAGATACTCTGTTTAGTTTCGTTCATATTGATGTTGATGTATATCAATCGGCATATGATATTGTGCAATGGGTATGGCCGCGTGTGTCTGTAGGTGGAATGGTAATATTTGACGATTATGGGTTTGAGTCGTGTCAAGGTGTTCAAAAACTTGTGCATACATTGTTTCCACTGACACGAACGGATGCATTTTTTGTGTATAATCTAAATGGCCATGGGATAGTAGAAAAAAAAGCATGATAATGTGGAATCGTTTTATTTTACTTGGATTTGTAATACTGGCGCTGGGATGCACCTCGAGTTTACCCGTTCGGGAGTCCTATGTGCCATATGCCAGAATCTTGGATATGAAACCAGCAAAACGCCTAAAACTACTAAAAAAGAGAAACTATCGAAAAATATATCCCACTATTATCAATATTTTAGAAGGGCCACGTCCTGTACTGGATTTGTATCGTCAGGATATGACGCATGAAGCGGTGATCCAATTTTTTGTAGATCTTATAGGCTCAGCGGAAATTGCGATGCCATTGTTGTATTATGCGGATATATTTTCGGTTCCTGCACTGCCTCTTATTTCTTTGGTATGGGTGGAAAGCAGATTTGACAAATATGCAATTAATGTAAATCAAATAGGGTCTGTTGATAGAGGTCTTTTTCAATTGAACTCACGAACATTTTCTTCTTTAGATGAAAGAGATTTCTTTGATGCTCAAACTAATGTCTTACATGGGGTGGCATACTTGCGTTATTGTTTAAAACAAGCAAGAAATATCGAGGAAGCTATTGCAATGTATAATGCGGGGATTTATCGGGTGAAGCAAAGTTCTATTCCCGAAAGTACACAAAGGCACGTGTGGCGTATTATGAATTATAATAAGAAGTTAACGAAGAAATTTCAAGAATTCATCTTATCACAGTATCCAGTATCAGAGTAATATGTAGTATGGTAATAGTTCTTGAATCGAGTATTTCTTTAGAAAAGAAGAAAGTCCTTGCTCAACTTATTCAGAAAAAGTACCACTGCGAATTAAAAGAAGTACATGTTCCAGATGCGACTTTCTTTTGTATTTTGGGTGCTCCTGATTGTAATCTTGAAGAAATTTCTCAAGAAGAAGGAGTGCAGCGTGTTATACGTACAAGGAAACCATACCGATTGTGCTCAAAAGAAATGTGTCCAGATAATACGATAGTGAAAATAACAGAATCTGTACGATTTGGGGCAGTGGGGGTTGCAGTCATTGCAGGTCCCTGTTCAGTCGAAAGCAAATCTCAGATTCGTGAAACTGCGTTTCTTGTAAAGGAATCTGGTGCTTGTATGTTGCGTGGCGGAGCATATAAACCGCGAACATCACCGTATTCGTTTCAGGGATTGGGAGTAAAGGGATTGGCATACCTAAAGGAGGCAGGGGAAGCTACGGGATTACCCATAGTGTCGGAAATTGTATCGGCAAGTTATTTAGATGCGATGAATGAATATGTGGACATGTTTCAAATTGGTGCTCGTAACATGCAAAACTTTGAATTACTTAAAGAAGTGGCGTCTCTAGGAAGACCCGTATTACTTAAACGGGGAATGGCAGCGACTATTGAGGAATGGCTTATGGCTGCAGAGTATTTAATGGCACATGGTACAAAAGATATAGTGTTATGCGAGCGAGGAATTCGGACATTTGAAACCTATACGAGAAATACGCTTGATATTACTGCCATTCCTGCAATTAAGACTTTGACACATCTTCCTATTTTGGTGGATCCTAGTCATGCAACAGGATTACGTGATCAGGTGCCAGCGGTAAGTCTTGCTGCAGTGGCTGCGGGAGCTGATGGATTAATCATCGAAGTTCATCCGCATCCTGAAAACGCTCTTTCTGATGGTGCGCAAAGCTTGTATCCACAACAGTTTGAAAAACTTATGAGGGATATTGAAATATTGGCCCCTTTGGTCTCGCGTGAGATTTTACGTGTGCCTCATAAAAAGGAAACTTCTTTACTGCCAAGAAAGAATCAAAATACTGCAGCAGTTGCTTTTCAAGGACAACATGGCTCGTATAGTGAGCAGGCATTGCAAATGTTTTTTCAAAACAGTCCACAACAACTGGCATGCAAAAGTTTTCATGAAGTTTTTAAAAGCATTGATAAAGGAGAGGCCGAGTTTGGCGTGATTCCTATTGAAAACTCTTTGATGGGTACTATTCATGATAGTTATGATATGTTTGTTCGATTTCCCGATATATCAATAACAGCAGAATTGTATCTGCGCATTGAACATTCTTTAATAGGATTACCAGAATCTGATATAAATGATATTACTACTGTGTATTCACAAAACCCTGGCTTTGAACAATGTAGAGATTTCTTGGCTCAATATCCCGTTTGGCGTTTGGTTTTGCATTATGATACTGCGGGTGCAGTTGCGAAAATTCTTACGTTAAAAGATCTGCATGTTGCAGCCATTGCTCATGAACGTGTTGCGAGTATGCATAATTTAAAGGTCTTGGCACAAGGGATAGAAACGAATCCACATAACTATACACGTTTTGTGGTGCTTTCGCGGAAATCTGAAAGTCTTTTTCCTCATCCAAATAAAGCTTCTATGGTGTTTCAAACAGAGGATAAGCCTGGGGCATTGTTTCAGTGCTTAAAGATAGCAGCAAAATGCTCTTTAAATTTAAAAAAGATTGAATCGCGTCCAATACAAGGAAAACCATGGAGGTACCGTTTTTATTTAGATGTTGAGATGCCTGAGAGAAAAGAAACTTTTGATGAAATGTTGAAGTTACTTAAAGAAGAAAGCAGTGATTTTTTACTTATAGGTATATATAAAGCTGATCTCGTGCCTTCATAAGGTGGTCTTCTCGTATTTAATTATTCCATTAGTAAACCCTAACTTAGATATCCTTGGTTTTAAGGATATTCCTGAACAACGGGATATATTCAATTGGAAAAAGGGTGTTATTTTCAGATTACGAAGTTGATTATTTTGTGAGGGACAACGATAATTTTTTTAATTTGTTTGTTCTCTAAGTAGGGAATAATTCTTTTCTGTGAACGTGCTTGTTGTTCTATCGTAGCATTAGATACATCGGTAGAAACAGTGATGTGAGCACGACGTTTTCCGTTTATTTGAATAACTATGATCTCTGTGTCTTTTTTCAACTTTTGGGCATCATAAACAGGCCATTTGTGCTTTGATATAGATTGATTGTTTCCAAGTCGTTCCCATAATTCTTCGCAGATATGGGGTGCAAAGGGGGATAATAGTAATAGGAAAATTTCCCATGCATCCTGTGGAATGGTTTCTAGCTCTAAGAACGTGTTCAAGCAAATCATTAACTGTGAGATCGCTGTGTTGAAAGAGAGTGTTTCAATGTCGTGTTCAACTTTCTGAATAGTATAGTGTAAAATACGTTGGAAATCAGCCGATGTGCAGATGTCTTCTTTTGTCACATGATACGATTTTTGCCATACTCTATCAAGAAATCGTGCAATTCCGTGAATACCTTTTGTATCCCACGGCTTTTCACTTTGTAAAGGTCCCATGAACATTTCGTACATTCGGAGAGAATCTGCGCCATAATCTGCGATAACTGTATCGGGGTTAATTACATTGCCAAGAGATTTTGACATTTTTACACCACCTTCTCCAAGAATCATTCCCTGATTTACCAAACGTTGAAAAGGTTCTTCGGTGTTTACAATGTTAAGGTCGTATAGTACCATATGCCAAAATCGAGCGTAGAGAAGATGAAGAACCGCATGTTCTGAGCCCCCTACATATAAATCGACAGGCATCCAATATTGGATTGCTTCTTTGCATGCAAGGCTTTCTTTATTGTGCGGATCTAGAAACCGAAGATAATACCAACAAGATCCAGCCCATTGTGGCATAGTGTGTGTTTCACGTCTCACTGATTGTCCTTGGTAGTGAATATGTACCCACTCATGTATGCTCGCCAAAGGTGAAAGCCCGTTATGACTTGGTTGATAGTTTTCTATTTCGGGGAGAGTAAGAGGGAGGTCTTTTTCGGAAAGAGGGATTATGTTTTCATTATTGTCGAACATGAGGGGAATAGGTTCTCCCCAGTATCGTTGTCGAGAGAAAACCCAATCCCGCATTTTGTATTGTACAGACCACTTTCCCGCCTTCTTTTTTGATAACCATGTGGTAATTGCTTTGCGAGCTTCTTGCGAATGGTACCCATCAAATTGTTGGCTGTTGATCAGTGTACCTTCCCCAGTATAAACGGTAGGAGAGTTGTTATTCGTTGTTGTCTTAATTACTGGTATAATGGGTATATTGTATACACGTGCGAAGTCCCAATCTCGTTCGTCATGTGCGGGAACAGCCATGATCGCACCTGTTCCATAGTGATACAACACATAATCTGCAATCCATATAGGAATTATTTTTTCGGTAGCGGGATTTCTTGCGTATGATCCGGTGAAGACACCTGTTTTTTCTTTTAATAAATCTGTTCGTTCTATATCCGATTTGAGACTGGTATTATGAATATATATTTCTACTTGTTTTTTCTCCGTCGAAGTGGTGAGTGATGAAACTAATGGATGTTCGGGAGCTAGTACTAAGTAAGTGGTTCCAAAAACAGTATCTGGGCGAGTAGTGAATACTTCTATGGGGTGTGAGTCTTTCTCAGAGTAAAAGGTAATCGAGGCACCTTCTTTTCTTCCTATCCAGTTTCGTTGCATGCTCTTAATTGAGTCAGGCCAGTCTAAGGAAGATAGTCCTTGTGTCAAACGTTCCGCATATTCAGTAATTCTTAACATCCACTGTGTTAGTAGGCGACGTGATACTGGATGATTGCCACGTTCGGATCGGGGCCCTTTGTCGGTAAGAATAACTTCTTCATTGGCCAGTACTGTTCCTAGCTGGTCGCAATACCAAACGGGAATATCAGCTTGATAGACGAGATTCTTTTTGTAGAGTTGGAGAAAAATCCATTGTGTCCATTGGTAGTATTCTGATGTGTGAGTTGCAATTTCTCGATCCCAGTCGTAAGAGAATCCTAAAGATTCGATTTGAGATCGGAAGGTTTGGATGTTTTTTTCGCTAGTAACACGCGGATGTGTTCCTGTTTGAATGGCGTATGTTTCAGCGGGTAATCCAAAGCTGTCCCATCCTATGGGATGCAGTACGTTATAACCTTTCATACGGAAATAACGACAATAAATGTCTGTGGCGGTATAACCAAGGGGGTGCCCGACATGCAAACCTGCAGAAGAGGGATAGGGAAACATATCAAGTACGTACATCCTCTTTTCTTTAGGATAAGAAGTGTCTTCTATACATTTAAAGGTTGCGTGGGTTTTCCAATATTTTTGCCATTTTTTTTCAATATTGCGAAAAGGGTAGTCAGGCATGATTACCAGTCCAGAGGGGTTCCCTGAAAATCCAGAAATAGATCGTTATGATCACTTTTATTTAAAATCTGTTTCAATATACCTTGTGCTGATTGTTCTGGCGAATAGGGGGCATGAGGGCCTCCCATATCAGTACGCACCCATCCAGGATGCATACAGAAGACAAGGAATCCTTCTGGTGTAAGATTATGATCTAGTATTTTGGTGAGCATATTAAGTGCGGCTTTTGAAACGGAATAAGCATAGTTACGAGGTCCTACTACCTGTGCAATACTTCCCATAATCGATGATATATTTACTATTTTAGGATGTTTGCTCTTCTTAAGCAGTGAGTGGAGCATCTTAATTACCCGGAGAACACCCGTGGTATTGACCTCAAATGAGTCTGTCAACTCTTGTGTATTTATTGCAGAAAGCTCAGGAACAGCGTCTCCAGTATGAATAGCAGCATTGTTTACTAAGATATCAATACAGCTAGTATGGCGGAGTATAGCAGTCTTTGATTCTTGCACACTTTGCTCATTGGTGACATCCATCTTTATGGGAATACAATGTTTAGGAAATTCATTCTCCAAATCGTTTATTTGTGAAAGATTACGTGCGCATGTAAACACACGGTATCCTTGTAGGAGACATTCCCGAGCTAACGCTTTTCCAATACCTCGTGAAGTGCCAGTAATGCAGATGGTTATACTCATGGTTAATATTATTGTAATATACTATGTGTAAAAGCGACAAGATCGATTGGGACAAAATGATGTAAACTACTGTGTTTTTGCGGGACGATAAATAACCTGACTTATTCTGTTCTTTGCCAAAGAAAGAATTTCAAAATCTCCAATATTTGTGTGGATATGGTCATTTCTTCCTGGGATTCTTCCTATGTGTTGTAACAGGAATCCACCTAATGTTCCCACTTTCTTTATGTGTCCTAATGGTTGTGGAGTAATGGAAGAAAAGGAAGTCAAAGATATATTAGCTTGCACAATGAAAGAGCCATCTTTGAGAGGTACTATTTTTTTCTTGCTTGGGGTTTCGTATTCATCGTCCACTTGACCAATAATTTCTTCTAAAATATCTTCTAAGGTCACAATTCCTGCTAGCCCTCCGAATTCATCTAGTACTATAGTCATGTGTTGTTTTTCGCTCAGCAATCGATTTAATACAACAGTAATACTTTTCTGATCGGATATGTATAAAGGCTGGTACATGATTTTTGCGAGCTTTAAAGTGGGATTATTAGCATGCCTGAGAATGGACTTTATATGTACTATCCCTATGATGTTTTCAGCATTCTTTTCATATAGAGGGATTCTCGAGAAGGGAATATGCTCCATTTGGAGAAGAAACTCATTAATTGTGGTGGAATGCTCTAGACTCTGAACCAATAATCGGTGGGTCATAATAGAGGATACTGTTAATTTTGACAGTTGTAGGGAATTGTTGATAATGCTGGAATGATAACTACTTAGAATACCTGTTTCTTCTGCTTGAGCAACAAGGCTTAGTAATCCTTGTATGGTAAGTGTCTTGTGTGTTCCTTTCGCTGATCGTGATAATAAACGAGAGAAAAAGCTGGATATTTTTATAAAAGGAAAAACAATCCATGAAAGAAAAATCAGTGGATAGAGTGTGAGCATTGCAATGCGTTCGTTATGTATGATGGCAATTTGTTTGGGAACAAGCTCGGAAAAAAAAAGAATAAACAGTGTTAGTATTCCAGTTGAGATAGCCAATGCGGTACTACCAAAATACTCAATTGTTATTTTTGTTGTGATAACAGATGCAATAATATTTGCTACTGTGTTTCCAATTAATACGGTTGCTAGCATCTTACCTGGTGTACTTAAAAGATTTCTTATACGTTGTCCTTTTTTTTCGGAAAGAGAGTACAGTTGTGCTTGACTGAGAGATGTGTAAGCGGTTTCCGAGGCTGAGAAGAAAGCGGAAAGGAGTAATGTACTTATAAGTAAAAGAATTTGAACAATCATCGGAATGTGATAGTAATAGTTGAAAAACCTAACTGCTTAAGAATAGCAGACAATGATTTTTCAATATGCTTTTCTGCTTGTTGAAGAATGAGCTTGTCTTTTGCATAGTTTATAGCTTGTTTTCGCACATAAGTAGATATTTCTTTCCAACTGCGCGCGTCTAGTTTGATGGGCGGATAAGAATAGTTTTTCTCAATATCTTTTAATTCTACAAATAATATTTTTGCTTTTTCTAAGATAATAGTAATTGAATTATCGGTGATATTTATAATAGGCTGTGTTTTAAATGAGATACCTGCACGTATTATGGTGGTAAGCACTACAAACGAGGGATCGCCATATGGATGGATGAAGCCTACCAATCGTGCTATATTATACGCTTGTATGGCGGCAGGGTCTGTATTGTGAGGGGCTTCTTGGCCTGAGTAGAGAATTGTCATAGTGTCCTTATCGGGAAGAAAATCGAAAGGAAACACAAATTGATAATAGTGTTCTATGGAATTAAGTGTTACGAGGTTATGAATTTCTTCTTGCAGTATATAAGGAAGATGAAGTTTTTTTCGGGGTAGAAGGAATAGTAAAGCAATTGCTGTCCCTGTGAGAAAAAGAATAATGAATGTCCATCGTTTTATTTTTCTTGCCATGTAAATGTTACCTTTGAGAATCCTAAAAGAAAAAAGAAACTCCTCAGTGCATGTTCCGCATTAATACGTGCACGGTGAAGAATTCCGTGTGCAATAGCTTGTTGTTTTACATATTGTTTTGTTTTTTGTAATTCTAGTGATACGGAGCGCCAATCCAGTTGTTTTTTATCGTTCTTGACAAAGTATTGGAATAATGAGTTTTCATCTGTGTCAACCAAGAGTACAGAAGGAGCAGGGAGTATAACATGAAGTGAAAGAGCTTTTCGGTTAATAGTGATGCCTTTTGCTAGATTTACTCCTGCACGAATTCTGGTGTTTACTTTGAATAAAAGCTTTTGAGAATCAATAGGAATAAATCCAAGAAGCTTGTCAGTTCCTTCATAGTATACGATCGAACGATAGATGTGTTCTACTGTTTCCAAGGTCAAAATATTCTGTACATGTGATGTTATCTCTCCAGAGGAAACAAACAAATGCGAACATGAAGAGAAAAGGAGGAAAGATAATAATAAGGCGGGCATGCTTTTTTTTAGGGGGGACAATGTCATAAGCAGCATATCAGAGCACAACGAACATCTTAGCGATATTCAAGAATAGCCTAAAGAAATGCTTTTCCTTCCTTCTTTTGGAGATTTTCCTACTAGGCATAACTATGTAATATAGGGAACATATCCAATAAAAGTATACTGAAGTGTCTTTCATATGGCAAGAGGAATTATGAATGTAGCTCTTGGTCTGACTAGTATACATATATAATAGTTGTGTTATATGTTTACTGAAACACTAATCAGGTGGACATCAAGATAAGCCTTGAGATTTTTAGATCCATATTTTATAATGTTATAATACATCAATTACTTTTTAGGAGTGTTTGCATATGGCGAAGTATGAGTTCAAAACAGAAGTTGCGCAATTATTACATCTTATTATCCATTCTCTTTATTCTCATAAAGAAATATTTTTACGTGAACTTGTATCCAATGCTTCTGACGCATTGGATAAGTTGCGATATCTTACATTAACCGATAGTCAGTTTAAATCGATCAAGAGTTCATTTTGTATTAATATTGAATACGAAGAAAAGAAACTACTAATTGTCAGAGATAATGGTATAGGTATGTCGCGCGATGAATTGCAAGAGAATCTTGGTACTATTGCCCGTTCCGGCACTAAGCATTTTCTCGAACAAGCTAAATCCAGCGAGCAGGGAGTGCGAACAGAATTGATTGGTCAGTTTGGAGTAGGTTTTTATAGTGTGTTTATGGTTGGAAAGAAAGTGGAGGTTGTCAGCAAGAAAGTAGGAGAATCGGAAGCGTGGAAATGGATTTCTCATGGTGAGGGGAATTTTACTATTGAACAGGCTGATCGTGAGGAACAAGGTACTACTGTGCGTATATATCTTAACCAGGAGGCAGAAGAGTATGCGAGTAAATGGAATATAGAAACCTTAGTGAAAAAGTATTCAAATCATGTTTCTTTTCCTATTTTTCTTCAGGATTTGAAAGCAAAAGAGGATCCAGTGCAGCTTAATGCGGCTACTGCTTTATGGAAGAAGAAGAAAACTGAGCTTACAAAAGAAGACTATGAAGAATTTTATAAAGGATTAAGCGAAGATAATGAAGCTCCGCTTTTTTACTTGCATACTCAAGCTGAAGGAGCCTTAGAGTATACTACACTATTTTATATTCCCGCTCAAGCTCCGTTTGATCTGTTTAATGCAGAATACCAATCCGGTGTTAAATTGTATATTAAACGTGTGTTTATTACCGATGAACGACGAGAGCTGTTACCTTCGTATCTTCGCTTTGTGCGAGGTATTATTGATTCAGAAGATCTTCCTTTAAATGTCAGTCGGGAAATGATTCAAGATAGTAAAGTCTTGCATACTATTAGGAATGCATCGGTAAAGCGTATACTTACTGAGTTTGAGAGAATTAGCAAGGCGAATCCTCAGCTATATACTCAATTTATTCGCTTGTATAATAAACCATTAAAAGAGGGGATGTACACAGACTTTATCAATAAAGATAAAATTGTATCGTTGATTAGATTTCATTCTAGTCATTCCGAGGACTTTGTGAGTCTTGAGGAATATGTTTCTCGTATGCCTGCGCAGCAAAAGGCAATCTATTATCTTAGCGGTGATTCATTACACCATGTAAAAATATCACCTTTGGTTGCTACGTATCAGTCTAGATCTATAGAAGTACTCTTTTTGGTGGATGAAATAGATGAAGTGATTGTACCTGCAATAGGTAAGTATAAAGAGTATGAATTAAAACCCATTAATCGTGCAGGGGTTGATGCAGACATTAAGCAGGAGTCGGACACATTGCAGGAAAAGAGTGTGTCATCTCTTGTAAAAAAGATGAGAGATGTGTTACAAGAACAAGTAAAAGACATTCAGGCATCTGGATTATTGAAAGATACACCTTGTTGTGCTGTGTGGGATGCACAGGATCCCTCAAGAAGAATGCAACAGATTATGTCTGCTCTGGGGCAGAAACAGGAAGAAACAATAAAGCCAATATTGGAAATAAATCCCACACATCCGATCATCAAGAAGTTGGATGACATAGATGACGAAAATAAATTTCGTGATATCAGTATGCTGTTATTTGAAGGTGCTTTGTTGATGGAAGGGTCTATGCCTGCTGATAGTACTGTGTTCGTGCAACGAATGAATAGAATGCTTGAAAATAGTTTTTAAGTGGCTATTCCCTATAAAGATCCCCATAAAAACATCCTATTCTGGCTTCGGGCTGCGGTCCAGTATTTTAGCGAATGCATTTCAGTTCATCCAGTATTTTACGATATAGGTGCATACGAAGGATTTTTTTCCAAACAACTGTCTTCTGAGTGTGCAGCAGTATTGGCGTTTGAACCAGATAATGATAGTTTTGACATGCTGAAAAAAGAACTTGCACAATGTTCCTGTTGTCAGTTGTATCCGTTTGCGTTAGGCGATAGAAGAACACAAGTGCCTTTCTATCGCTATAATGATGGAACTTTTAATAGCATATATCCACGAGGCAAGAATATGATGAGACATTATCAATTAACCCAGGATTCCGTTCAACAGGTGGATATGTATCCACTTGATGATCTTATAGAGCATTTTCCCCATCCTCATATTGTAAAGATCGATACAGAAGGAGCGGATTTATTTGTTTTACGAGGAGCTGTAAATACCTTATCAAAGGGGGAAACTATAGTAGTAGTGGAATATTCGGTTGAGAATGCTCAGGGAGCATGCTATCAAAGAGAGGATATTCTTGAATTATTAAAATCTTTGTCATTTACTGTCTTTGGATTGAGGCGTAATAAAGATACTACATTATATCAAGATATAACATTTACGCATGATCGATCTATATGGAACCTTGTGTCTGTTCCTACTAATATTTGTAAGGATTTTCTTCAATATAGCCAAAATAAGGGATGTTAAATAAATATTTCTTGTATAAGATGCAGTTTTTTTAGATTAAGGATAAGTGCAGACAAGATTGGATCATCTTGAGTGATATTGCTTAAAACCAGTGCATGGTTACTGGCTAACGCAACTATTATCAAGGCAATACTGACTAAGGAATTATTATGCCCATTTAGTTCCATCTTTTGCGAAGGAGAAACTGGATATATCTCAATTTCATGTTTGTTGATGATGATCTTGACACCTAATAGTGGTAATTCTTTTTGTAGTATAAGAAGAGCATTATAAAAATCAGTATCGTACGATATTTCTTTTAGAACGCTTTTATTTTCACCATGGCATGCAACTGCGATAATACTTATAATGTAAATTGCAGAAATATTTTTAATAGATATATGATTGCCATGGAATTTACTGGGGGAGAAAAAATGAATACTTCTATTCCTCAGTGTTCTAGTTTCAATCCTTATGTTATATCCCATGTCTTTAAGTATACTCAATGCGTTTTGAAATTCTTCATTATAGCCGGTTTCAACATTGCTGATGGTGACGTCTGAGTTTTTTGCAGCACTGATGCAAAGAAAGATAAAAGCTAACGGTGAGTCACTTTCCAAAAAACAATCAAATGAGGGGAAATTCTGTTCTTTTTTAATATGAAAACGAGTGTACCCTGTACTCGCATGAATGTTAATATGTAAGTACTGAAATAAGTTTAACATACTGTGTATGTAATGTGTATCGCTGCTTTGTTTGATGGTAATAGTACTATTCTTTTTTGTAAGGGGCAGTATACTGAGAATTAATGCTATATATTTACCTGAAATGTAATTCATTGTGATTACTCCACCCTGAAGCGGACCTTGAAAAGAACACGAAGTTTTGTTTTGAGATGTATGGATCTTCAATCCTATTTGTGTAAGGGGATCCAAAACGAGATGAAGTTTGTCACATTGCGATTTGTTCAAATGAGTAAGAGTTATAGGAGAATTTGTAAGCATTCTTGACATTAGAAGAAAGGGGAGCAAAAGATTGTCATAGGGTTCTATTTTCAGGGGTGGGATAGTTCTCGAAAAAGAGTCTTTGTATACAATAAGCTCATCGTTGTGGTAGTTTATGAGAGTACCAGTTTGTTTAAGGTATCTAAGATATTCGTCAGTATGCTTTGATGCTATTATATTAGAAATACGACACTGTCCTTTTTCTATCAGAGATGAGATAAAAAGCATTTGTAATTTTTTCCATTCTGAAGGTATAAGTGATAAGTACTTCTTTAGTGCTGTTATGTTTGTTTTTATTTTCATTAGTTTGTGGTTTTATTATCGTTTATCGTTCTATTAGCGGGAAAAATAAGAGTTATTATTACTCTGAGACCATCTTTCTAATATAGTTTTATGTTTATGTATAATTTATCAACAAAATGTCAATATTAATCTCTTTTTTTGACAAAATATTTGATAATGTTTATATTTAAGTGATAGTTATTATGGAATACTATCGAGTAAGTCTATAATGAATACGTTTTTTGTGCTAATAAGTGTGATAGCTAGTGTCGGAGGGGTGTTACTTGCTTTTTTAGCAAAGGGGATCGGCCGATATTTGTATAAAAAGAAAATCATACACCTGATATATAAGGGTGCACGTGTTATTGATGTGCGAGACATTGAAGAATACGAAAAACAGCATTACCCTACTGCCCTACATATGACTTATCAAAACCTAGTTTATTATTTTCAAAAGCATCAGCCTACACAGAATGATCCTGTATTAATCTATTCGGATCAAGCATTGCGAGCACGGCAAATGATACGCAGGCTTCATGCGTTGGGTTATAGGAATATTTATGCTATAAGTATAAATTTACTTCCGTTGTAAACCGTTTTAGAATTTATTCTTCCTTATTCTCTATTATGGAGCTAGATTCTTTTGCTTTTTCTTTCTCTTTCGCACGATCCTCATATCTTTTTAAGAGAATCATGATACTGATTCTATTTTCTTCATCTGCTATTTTACGTGCAGTACGACCTATCTTTGTTTCCGAAAAGATATCCGCTCCTCGTTCTATAAGGAGATTTATAACTTCTTGCGAAGCATATTTTGCCCCTGACATCAAAGGAGTCCATCCATATATGTTCTTTTGGTTTATATCTGCTCCATTATCTAACAAATACTTTATAAAAGGCATCAAGTTTTCTTGAATAGCGATGCGTAGTGCAGTCACACTACCGGGATCTTTGGTTGCGTTTACATCGGCACCATGCTGAATAAGCAGTTTGGCTGCCTCGATGTTGTTTTCTTTTACTGCTAACATTAAAAATGTATCTCCAGAAGATGTTCTCGCATTGGGATCAGTGTTCTTTTTTTCCAATGCAAGCTTAATCTTGTCAATGTTATTCCATTTAATGCTATATGAAATACTTGTACAAGATGATATAAGAAGAAGCATAAGAGCATATAAAGGTATTGTTTTCATATTAACTATAATATCATAGTATTGTAAAAAAGCAACATGAAATATATTTTTTTTATACCTATCTTAATATTTCTTATTTTTATTTCTTCTTGCACTGCTCATAGTAATCTTACTCTCTTGTCTAATGACGCAGGTGTTTTTTCAATTCAGATAAAGCTTCACTCAATATTTGTACAATATCTCAATGATTTTGAAGAAGTGGCAGGCAACTTAGTGGATAGTAAAGCAGTGGAAACTACATTAAGTGCGAGAGAAGACATTACTGATGCTACAATGACAAGAGAAAAAAATACTATTGTGTTGTCTTTTTCTTTTAAAGACCTATTTCGTATTGTTGATAATGAACGTAATTCAGGTATATTTCTCCAGAAAGAACCCAATGGCGATCGTGCGGTTCTTATGGTTTTTACCAAAAAATCATTTATTTCTTTGCTACAGCAATATCTTGGTGTTAATTCAATAGTAGGCTATCTTGTTCCCGATGAATCTATGCATAAAAATGAGTACTATACACAGTTAGCATGGGCTTTTGAGGAATATGCGAGTAAAACCGAGGTATATCATATGTTGGATAATTTTCTTATAGTGCTCAAGGTACATCTGAATGGGACTCTTGTTGTGCAGAAAGGAGGAACCCGCATTGATGATACTACAGTGGTGTTTCGGCTGTATCCCCTCAATTTACTGGAATCTGATTCGGTCTTTTCGTTTCGCTGGCAACCTGCAAGTGAATAGGATAGATGGCTTGTGAACACTGATGTCTGTGTTCTATCTATCTTTGTGAGAGTTGTAGTCAGAGCAAACGTGATTTATATTTTCTCTTTTAAATATTCTTTTGTACAGAGTCCGATGACTCGGTGAAGTATTGCGACGCCTTGTGCCAATAGCTTTGGTGAAATGACAAGAGGAGGGGCTATTCTGACAACATTTTTACCAGATTGTAATACAACAAGACCGTGTTCTAATGCACGTTGAATAATACGAGAAACAGGTATTGCATCGTGCAACACGATACCACGTAAAAAGCCTATTCCTCTTAGTTCTTTTACTCCAGGAGATGACAATAATTTTTGTAATTGTTCGTCGAGGATACGGGACTTTTTTTTCAATGTTTGCAAAAATCTTTTATTGTATATCTTATGAACAACAGCTAATGCTACTGCTGTAATAGCAGGCCCCCCCCCGAAGGTACTGCCATGGTCCCCTTGTTCAAGGATGGCATTAATTTTTCCTGTTAGTAGTGTGGCAGAGAGGGGTAAGCCCGCAGCAAGCGGCTTAGCTAGTGTGATAATATCAGGAGCTAAGTCCAACAAGGAAGAAGCAGATACCGCAGCACACCTACCCAGACCTGTTTGTACTTCATCTGCAATGAGAATAATGTTATGTCTTTGTGCAACAGTATTCAATGCGTGTGCGAATTTCTTTGTCATTGTGCGCAGCCCTCCTTCTCCTTGTATGCCTTCTACGATGATAGCTGCGGTTGTGTTATTTGCGTGGTCGTATAGCTGTTGTATATCATTGTAGGGAATGGAAATACAGCCAGGAAGCAGGGGGCCGAACTTTTCTTCGTCCTTTTCTCTGTTAGACGTAGAGAGAGCTCCCATTGTACGTCCATGGAAGGAGTGATGAAAGGATATTATTTGATATGAATCGGGTCCTTTTATTGTTTTAGCGTATGTACGCGCATATTTTATGGCAGCTTCATTTGCTTCAGTTCCACTGTTCCCAAAATGTACAACTTGGTATTTTTTGCTAGAGAATGGAATAGATAATAATACATGAGCTAATTCCATTGCTGGTTCTGTGAGATATAGATTTGATATATGGATAAGTTTTCTCATTTGTATGGAAATAATATCGCTAAGATCTTTGCGTCCGTATCCTATTGCGTTTACTGCAATACCTGAGGAGAAATCAAGATAACGATTTCTACTTTTATCAAAAAGGTATACCCCTTTCCCTTTGACAAATAGAATTCGTTTAACAGCATATTGAGCGGGAAATGCTGTGCAATATACATAATGAGGTACGCAGGAGTGAAACTTAGTGAACACGGGTTCCGATTTCTCCTTGCAATAATAAATGTAGGTCTCCCTTTTTTTTGATTGTTCCTATATGAATTGAATTAATTCCTTTTAGTACAAGCTCTTTCATTGATCTTAGTTTAACAATCATACCTCCTCGTATTGTCTTGCGATCAATCAGTGTTTCTATGTCTTTCGCATGAAGGGTTCGAAGTAAAGTATTGTTATTATATATACCAGAAACATCACTCAGAGATACTAATACATTACTTTGCAAAGCAAGTGCGCAGGCTTGTGCCATGGTGTCAGCATTGATGTTGAGTGCATGATACTGTGTATCGGATGCTACAGATGCTATGATGGGTATGTAACCTTTCTGCCATAATACGTGAATGAGAGTTGTGTTGCACGTTGTTGCATAACCAGTGCGTGATTGCTCATGTAAGGGGGTGCCTGTGATAAGGCCATCTGCTCCTGTGAGTCCTACTGCAGGGATCTTATTTTTTCGAAAAATACGTACCAAAGACGTATTTATTTCTCCTGAAAGTATCATATCAATAAGGGGCATAAGTTCTGCAGTTGTGAGTCGGACCCCTTGGTTGAACTGTGTGGTATATCCTAGTTTCTTTGAAAAGTCTGTAATATGTTCTCCTCCTCCATGTATTATTACGTATGGTGAGGCAAGCAATTTTAATTCGTTACATAATAAATAAAGGTTGCTTGGCTCTTTAAGAAATGATCCTCCAATCTTGATTACCATATTTTAAAATCTTAGTCCTGTATGTTCAGTTATTTTAAACAAGATATTCATGTTTTGCACAGCATGTCCAGCAGCGCCTTTTATGAGGTTGTCAATAGCTGTTGAAATAAAAAGCATATTATTTTCTGCATGTAGCCCAATATCAATTCGATTACTTCCTGTGACCCAGGAAGTTTCGGGAAACAAATCTTCCCATATGCGTACAAATAGTTCATCATGATAACGCTCGTTAATAAGCTTTATTGCTTCAGATGCTGAGTCACGAAGTGTAACAGTGATACTGGTAAGAATTCCCGAGCGCATGGGGATGAGATGAGGATTAAACACTATCCTAGGATGGTGTTTTTTGGGATGGGCTAGCGAGAGTTTTTCGTTTATTTCTGAATAATGCCGGTGTTGTCTGCCTGGTAAATATGCACGTGCACTTTCAGTTCTTTCACAAAACATAAGATGTTCTTGCATAGATTTTCCTGCCCCTGAAATACCAGACATTGCGTGAATAACTACAGAAGATGTAATTAAATCATGCTGTACTAGTGGTAATAAGGGAATAAGGCATGCAGTGGCATAACATCCAGGTATGGCAATGAGTTGTGCGATTCTTATTTTGTCTCGATACCATTCTGCAAGGCCATAAGCATGAGCACATGGTGCTGAGAAAGCAGTATGTTGATAAGCTTGTTCATAGTGTGAGTTTTTTTGAAACCGAAAGTCTGCGGAAAGATCTATTACAGGACAGTGATCAAGGTAAGGCAGACAAGCGGGGGCGGAGAGGGTATGAGGTAGACAAGAAAACACCACATCGCATGCTATATTGTATGCTTGTTGAGCTGAAATGCTTTTCCCATCAGTTAGTGAAAGTTTTTGGTATATTAATTTCCCTGTTTGCGGTAAAATATGTTCTAAAGGCTGATTTGGACAGGATTGGGACACTGGAATAATATGTCTTACTTCTGGATGTTGAGCTAGTATGGATAAGAGAGTGCTTCCCGTGTATCCCGTAATGCCAAGAACTGTTATGCGCATAAGAACATGTCAAGGGAATATTGTATCAGAAATGTATGGAGATTTCAAGTTATACCACCCTATTTGGTATTTTTCTACTGTGGATTCTACCATGGATATCGGGTGGCGAATGCACGACGCATTGGTACATGGACTGACTATTGTTGCAGCTCATCAGACCAAGGGGAGAGGGCGTTTATCAAGGCAATGGGATGATATTAGCGGGAAAAGTATGCTTATGACTGTTTTTTTCCATACTTCACAATTAGATTGTACTTATGGAGTGGGACACTATTCAGCACGTAGTGCATATGCGGTGGTACGTTTATTGCAGCATATTACCAAAAAACAGTTTTTGATAAAATGGCCAAACGATGTACTCATCAAGAGTGGGGCAACCTACAAGAAAGTTGCTGGTATTTTGTTGGAGCATAAGAGCGATTGGCTTGCTATTGGGGTCGGTCTTAATATGTATGCGTTGCCTCCTGATTGTCATACATTTGCAAGTACAGCTTTTTCCGATGTGGCGTATATGCATCCATTGTCACTTGCTATATCTTTTGTAAAAACACTTTGGTCTATATGTTGTTGTGCGTTTCCTACTGAGATAAATAATTTCTTGTTATGGAAAGATAAACAGGTATGTCTACATGCAGGTAAGGTAACACATTATGGGGTATGTCGCAAAATTTGCAAGGATGGAGGGGTTCATATTGAACATTCTCAAGGATCGACTGTATTTTATACAGGATCTCTTCTTGCGGTGGAAGAAAATGATTGTTAACACTTGCAAGTTATATTAAGGTTATATATGCATCAATCTCAAATGAACTTACTTACGGATCCTGTCTCACGACTCTTGGTGAGAATAGCCATTCCTTCTAGTATAGGGATGTTTTTTAACACAATGTACAATGTGGTTGACACATTTTATGCAGGAAGAGTGTCCACAATTGCTTTGGCTGCTATTTCATTATCTTTTCCTTTTTTTATCATTATAATGGCGGTTGGGCGAGGAATTACCTCTGCTGCAAATGTTCTTATTTCAAATGCCTTGGGAACGGGAGATAAGGATGAAGCGAGTATGTATCATGCGCAAGCAGTAGGGATGAGTGTTATCACATCAATCTTGTTACCGTTGCTGTTGATACCCTTTCTTCCCGCTGTTTTTCGATTTGTGGGGACAACAGATAAACAAGTACTACAATATGCACTGATGTATGTCAATATACTTATTGGTGGCAGTATTTTTATGGTGCTTGGGTTTGCTTTCAATGCAGGTTTAAGTGCTCGGGGCTTAACACAGTATTTTCGTAATGTGACAATAATAGGGTTTTTCCTTAATATAGGACTGAATCCTCTTTTTATGTATGGTTTACGTATTCGTGATTTTGTAATATTTCCTGCCTGGGGGGTTCCAGGAATAGCGATAGCTACTGTGTTTATTCAAGCTATGGGTAGTATGTATTTTGCATGGAAGACCCGGCGAATTGCTTGTTTCATGCATAGAACGTGCAATGATTTTTTTCCTCGCTGGAAATATGTAAAATCTATTATTAGATTAGCCATACCTCCTGCGATAGATTTTATGATGATTTCAATTGGTTTTTTTATTATTCTTAAATTCATATCGCAATTTGGTACTCTCCAAGTAGCTGCATATGGAGTTGGCATTCGTATAGAGCAGCTTTCTCTTCTTCCCACCTTTGGATTTAGCATCGCACTAGCAGCTATTACGGGGCAGAACAATGGAGCAGGAAATATAGAGCGAATAAAAAAGGCATATGGAATTTCACTGTTTATCACATTTATTTTTATGATTATCATTGTGGGGTTTGCTTTAATATACAGTTATCCCTTAATTAGATTATTTACTAAAGATGAATTAGTTGTTCGTTATACGAGAGTGTATATTTTTATACAAGCAATCACAAATTATTCTTATATACTTATGCGGCAAAGTAGTGCGGTGCTTCAAGGAATCAAGAAACCTAATTGGTTACTTATTTCTGGTCCTCTACGTCAACTTGTAGCACCTTTGATAGTGTTTCCACTTCTTCTAACTGCATTTTATGGTGAAAGGGGTGTATGGTGGGGAATACTGAGTATCAATTGGACTTTTGCACTGATTGGCTTCTTTATTGTTTTATATAAACTAAATACCCGCATGGGCAAAGCATGCGCATAAATAAGTGATCTATATTGGTTTTTGTGGAGGTGTATGGGGTTTACACGTAGGGGATTGCAAAGGTGCTGTGTGCGATGTGTGTGGAGTTTTTTCTTTTTCATTGGGTGTAGATAATGGTGTTTCTTTAGTCTTTGCCGAAAACTCTTGTAATTTGTTCAAGACATCTAGTAGTTCCCTAAAATATGTTGCAAGCATTTTATGTTGATCATTAATAAACTTGTTTTCCTTTTCCCAATCTGCTATATTTTTTTTCAATTCTAATTCAGGGTGCAGAAAGTTATGTTCTATCTTCATTGCAGATTGTGTGATGGTGTTTATTTTTTGGGTATGTTTTTCTTGTTCTCTCATTTTGGCCTTTATTTCCTTAATATACAGAATAGCTTGAGAAGAAGGGTTCTTTTTTACTGCTGCAAATGCATCTTTGATATAAGGATTAATTTTTTCTGAAGTAAGGTGTACGTTTTGAGCCAGTGATTGTAATATATTATATTCTTCACTCACCGTATAAATCAATTCTTTATTCTTGTGGGCTTCTTCAAATATAATACTGGTATTTTGAAATACAATCTTGGCAAGATTTTGAATTTCATTTGCCACCACTGAAAGACCTTGGTGTGATTCGCCAAGATGAGCAGCTTCTATAGTTGCGTTCATCGCTAAGATGCTGATTTGGTTAACAGTGTTTTTAACAATATTAATTGTTTCAGTTATATTTTCAGTACTGCTGTAGATTTGCTTCATGGTATCTGAAAGTCCATCTGTTTTTTTTACAAGTGATTGAAGAGGTAAGACGATTTTATCTTTTTCTTTTTGATAGTTTTCCAATAGTGCTTCGGTTTGTAACAGTGACTGATGTATATGCTCAGTGTTTTCCAAAAGATTGTCTATATTTATTTTGTATGCATCGTTGCCGTGGTGAAAATGTTTTAGTATTTGTACAAGAGAAAAATAACTATCATAATAGTTTTTAAGAGTATCTTTGATATGTTCGATTTTTTGTTTGCATGATGTTACTAGAGTTGTGATTTTTATTTCTTCTTCTTTTTGATGATGAAAGATGTTTTGTATTTCTTGCCCAAGATCAAAACTATCTTGTACTATACTATTCAATTGTTTTGCTTTTTTGTTCCAAGAATCTGTAAGAGTAGCTAAATCGGTGAGAAATTCCATCATATACAATTTCTTTTGTCCTTCTCGTGATCTAGATGAAGGATATTTAAGAATTTTCTTAATGGCGGTATATGATTTTTGCAAAGGCCACACGATGAGTAATAAGAAGGTAGTAAAAAGTAATAAGAATGAAATGCTCATTTGTTTTATAAATGACACCCATAGCTGTTTGTTGTACTGTTGTTTAAGAGACTCTGCCCAATGCTTTGTTAGTATTATTTCTATGTCTTTTCCTTGATAGGTTATGAATTTTTCATTTTCCGAAATGATTGGTGAGGTGGATTTCTTTGTTAAAGGATGGATGTTTATAATACCATATGAGGATAATTGTGTAACAGTTTCTTCTTGATAAATACTATTTTTTAAGAGCTTTTTTTGCATGGTATCTGCAATAAGATCGAGCGACTCTTTCAGGTGTATGAGGTAATCATTAGTACTGAGGTAATACTGTATACTGAAGTATATGCCTTCAGAAAGCAAAAAAGCCAATATAAAGAAGAAAATAATTTTTTTCTGAAAAGATAAGTATTTCTTTTTTCCTTTCTTTGCCTGTGAGGGCGGGGATTCCTTAGTCATATGCCTATTATGCGATATAATAAATTAAATATCAACAATATATTAAATAATGTAGCATAAAAAATGCATTTACTATTATTACTTGTAGTTATTTTTACATTTTCAATAAAAACTGAAAAAAGGAAGCGTTATACGCTTTATCTCTGTCTGCTATAAAGCTATTTGGAAGTCCAACGCATTTTCATATATACATTGCCCTTCTTTAATTCATTCAACATTTGTTGTAATCTTTTTTGTTTTGTGGGCTCTTTTTTTGCTCTAGTAATCCATCCGATATAATCATTCTGTTGGTAAGGCGGTCTATTTTTATACTCTTTCATGAGATTATTTTTCTCGATTGCAGATGTTATAAATAGTGGTACTTTATGTTTTTCTCGTTTAAGCATGGTGACTATAGTATGCATTAATGTCTTCAATTTATCATTGAGAACTAGTTGGAGTCGTTTTCTTGGTCATTTTACGATGCACCTACCTAAATGATTTTATAAGTATTTTACCACAATAGATACCTACTATTGTAAAGAGAAAACAGGCTATATTGTGTATAAAGATGTTTATTAAGAAATATTTATTCTCGCTGGCTCTTAATAAATTAATTGACTCTAAAGAGAATGATGAGAATGTTGTAAAACCACCCAGAAATCCAATAGTAATTAATATCCTTAGTTCTAGGGGAACAATAATATTTTGGAAGATCTGAAAAAATAAACCAATGAGAAAAGAACCAAACAGATTAACAGAAAAAGTTCCTAATGGGAAAATTATATTACTATATTTGTTAATTATCAATGAAATAAAGTATCGGCATATTGATCCTAGTCCACCGCCAATGAAAACTACTATGTAATTCATATATTCTTTCTTTTTTTGTAAGAGTTATTAGCTCATGGTAGTAAAGGCAAACTCCATTGCCTGGCTTTCTAAGCAGGTCAGATAATTGGTTTTATTCCTAATCTTATATTTGTATTTAACAATCATTATATGGTATTCGTATTTTATCTCCATAGTATAACTTAAAAAGTTAATATATCAGTTTTTTCCAGATAACTAAGTGCCCGAGAGAGGACTCGAACCTCCATGGGTAATCCCACCAGATCCTGAACCTGGCGTGTCTACCAATTTCACCACTCGGGCTGGTTTTGATTATTACATACTATATACTCATTATCAAGATCAGGTGTGCATGGTAATCTTCTATATGTTCAAAATACAAATAAAATTGCAAGAGAAAGTTTTATGTGAAGAGTTGCTTACCCATATAGGTATTTTCTTGTAAAAACGGTATATTAAGATGTGAATATTTTATTTTTGGGTGAAATAACTGGCAAGAGTGGAATCTTTGCGGTAAAAGAAGGACTAACTTTACTGTCTGAAGAATATAAACCTGATTTGGTTATAGCAAATATCGATAGTGCTTCTGGTGGTCGTGGAATAGGACAACGACATGCAGTGTACCTGCATAAAATAGGGATACAAGTTTTTACTGCAGGAGACAGTGCTTTTTCTAAGAAAGATGTACTTTCGCATATGGAAAAGTTTCGCCATATGGTTCGGCCTGCCAATCTCTCTATCGATGCACCAGGAAAAGGGGTACGTACATATTATGTGGAAGACTATGGTGTGACGGTAATAAACCTTGTGGGGCAAGGATGGCATTCTCGTATATTTGCAGACGATCCTTTTCGAGCTTATCAAAGGATCGTACACAAAGTGAAAAATTATGCAGATATTATTCTTGTGGATTTTCATGCACGTTCTACGGCGGAAAAACAAACAATGTTACATGTGGCGGTGGGGCAGGCAACTGCTGTTATCGGAACAGGACAAAAAGTGCAAACTAATGATGCGCGTATCGTAAAGAATACCGCATATATCACCGATGCTGGCCGATGTGGGAGTGCTGATAGTGTGAGTGGACTGAATCCCGATCCAGAAATCCGAAGGCTTGTCAGTGCGTTGCCCACGATAAGCGAAGCGAGCTTTGAATCTTTACAATTACAAGGGGTTAGCCTTGAGATTGACGACAAGAAAGTAGTACGTATTATTCCTTTTCGTTTTCCTGTCCCTGCTCCGTTGCAAAACAAAGCGCTGAAGGAAGGGGAGTAGGTATGCACGAACTGAATCCAAAAACATCTTGCATGTGGTATAAATATCGGTGAGCCACTGCTTGCAAAGAAGGGGAATGTACGAGTTCGGTAGCAAAGGATGTTACTTTTCCCTGTTTTAAGCCACAGGGAACAATATAGCGGAAGAATGATAAATCGGTATGTATATTGAGTGCGAATCCATGCATAGTTATTCCCTGGTGAATGGCGATGCCAACAGAAGCGATTTTTTTATCTGCTACCCATACGCCTGGGAATTGCTTATTATGTTGTGCACTAATACCAAAATCGGCTATGGTTTTTATGAGTGATAATTCTAATGTTGCCATAAATGCATGTAGGTCTTTTACAATGTTTTTTACGGGAAACAGGATGTATCCTACTAGTTGACCAGGGCCATGAAAAGTAACTTGTCCTCCTCGATCTATCTGAATTACTGGAATATTCTTTTTCTGTAGAAGATGTTTGTTCAATAATACATCGGTTTCACTACCACTTTTTCCAATCGTGATGACTGGATAGTGTTCCACCAAAATAAATGTATAGGAGGAAGTTCCTTTTGCGATGCGTACATGTATCTCTTTTTGTAACGAATATGCGGCTGTATAATGCATACGTCCTAGGTTGTATACAGTACATGTGTTCTTTTCGAATAACTTTTGTTCTGGCATAGATCCTTAGCAGAATTATATGTTTTATTATATACGTAAAGCGTGACAAGGTCAGCATTGTATTGATAAAATACCTTCCACTAATAACGGCTCCAGGATACAATAACAGAAATGAGGAAGTATATTTTTGTTACAGGAGGTGTATGTTCCAGTTTAGGAAAGGGATTAGCTGCAGCTTCCATTGCTTCTCTTCTGGAAGAGCATAATTACCGTATATGCATGATTAAGATAGACCCATATCTTAACGTTGATGCAGGAACAATGAATCCATATCAGCATGGGGAAGTCTATGTGACTGATGATGGTGCAGAGACAGACCTTGATCTTGGGAATTATGAGCGTTTTACAAAGTCAATCATAGGTAAAGAAAACTCGATTACCACAGGACAAGTGTACCAAACTGTGATTCGCAAGGAACGAGAGGGACGTTTTCTGGGGCATACTGTGCAGGTCATTCCTCATATAACGGATGAAATCAAACATAGGATAGAATTTTGTTCTGATAAATCAAAAGCACATGTGGTAGTAATAGAAGTTGGTGGTACGGTAGGCGATATTGAATCATTACCCTTTCTTGAAGCATTGCGTCAGATCGAATTGGAGGTAGGGAAGGATAACGTGCTTTCTGTTCACCTTGTATTACTTCCTACGCTTGCCAATCATGAGCTAAAAACGAAACCTGCTCAACATGCAGTTAAACTGCTTCGTGAATCTGGCATACATCCAGATATACTGCTTTGCCGTTCACAATTACCTGTGCAATCTGCATTGTTGGATAAAATTGCCATGTTAACAAGTGTCGATACTAAAGCGGTAATATCAGCACATGATGTAAAGGATACCTTGTATGAAATTCCTTTAAATTTCCACAAACAATTTCTTGATCACATTGTTTTAGAAAAACTATCTCTAGAGATAAAAAAGAATATAAATTTACAATTTTGGAAACATTTTACTAAGGTTTTCCGCGATAAAAAAAATGTGGTACGTATTGCGTTACTTGGTAAATATGTAGGACAAAGTGATACATATCGCTCGGTGGAAGAAGCTCTTTTGCATGCAGCTATTGTAAATGATCATTCATTACAGGTAATTTCTATTAATGCGGAAGACATATATAGTGATCCTCAACACTATTTAAAAGATGTGGATGGCGTGTTGGCACCAGGGGGATTTGGCGAACGAGGGATAGAGGGGCTCATTCAAGGTATTCAGTATGTGCGCGAACAAGATATTCCTTTTCTAGGCATTTGTTTGGGAATGCAAAGTATGGTTATCGAATATGCCCGGAACGTATTAGGTATGGATGGTGCACATAGCACCGAGTTTGATGCGAACACTGACTATCCTGTAGTAAGTTTGCTGGAAGAACAAGTTGGACAAAAAATATACGGGGGAACAATGCGATTAGGGCTATGGAAGGCGCATTTGCTTCCTGGCAGCAAATTGGAAGCAATATACGGAAAAAAAGAAATAACTGAACGTCACCGCCACCGATACGAATTTTCTGATGCTTACAGAGAAAAACTTCACTCGCAAGGTCTTGTCGTATCTGCCGAAACAGAAGATGTGCAGCTTGTCGAAGTTGTGGAATGGAAGTATAATACATGGGGTGTGGGTGTACAATTCCATCCCGAGTTTCTTTCTAGACCGCGAGCTCCTCATCCTCTTTTTGTCGATTTTATACGAGCAGCTATAAATAAGTGATGTATAAGCAAAAACTATGTTTTGATTGCCTTTTATTTGTAAGTTTTCTTCTTTCTTCATGCCAGGCTACGGGTGACCGAACACTGAAAACCGAATCTGATAAGAGTGCGCCTGAGTTTGTGTTAAATGAAGCTAAAATAACTATCATAGAAGATGATTTAACGACTATAGAGGTTAAAGAACTTGCATATTTTCCCGTTGACGGTAGGCAGGAGTTTAAGAATGTAAGATTTATCCAACGAGCCACTGAAGGAAAGGTAAAAATGAAAGGAAATGCGCAACGCCTTGTGATGTATCAAAATAAAGATATCCTTATGGAAGGTGATACATACATTGATATAAGAAGTGCGGACACCTCATTAAAGGGAACATATTTTTTCTGGAATAACAATGAACATACTATTACAGGAAGTAGTACAGATAAGTCGTATATTGAGAAACAAAACGAATCGAAAATGCAAGGAGTGGGACTTATTATTGATACAAATGCCCAAGTGGTACGATTTTCCAGTAACACGCAGGGGTTTCTTGTTCCTGCAAAGACTGAGATTAGAGAAAAACCAAAATCGTAAAGAGGAAATCAACTAAATCAATGAAAACCAAAAGTAGAAAAAAATGAGAGTTCTGATATACATGTTGCTGTCATGTTGCTGTTTGTTCTTTGAGTTGGCTGCAGAGGAATCAGATGATGCGTTTGAATTTTTTGGCGATCGCACTGAAGTAAATTTATCGAAAGGGAAAGAATACACGAAACTTTATGGAAATGCAAAGGTAATTTCTTCAAATAATGAACTTACGGCGGATAATATAGAAGTATATGGTAAGCAATTTCGTTATTTATATTGTGAAGGAGATGTAACATTTCTTGATAAAAAGAAGGGGCTTTATCTTACCTCTATTACCCTTTTTTATGATAGAAAGGAATCGCGAGCAAAGGCAAAAGGAAATGTGATAATGGAAGATAGGAAGAACAAGCTATCTGCGCATGCGGTTTCTGTGGAGATGAGTGATGGAGGAGCGCGGATTGTAATGCAGGCAAGAGTGCGTATTGTGAGAAATAACACAGTAATACGTAGTGAATTAGCTGTTTACGATAGAACTGCTCAGCAACTGTATCTTAGTGGATTTCCTCGTGTTGTCCAAGGAGATGATATCTATGAAGCCTTGGAAATCACATTGAATCTAAAAACGAAAGAAGTCCGATTGAAAGGAGCAGTACAAGGAAGCATCAGGGCAAAAAAGAAAAAAGATAAGAAACAGGAAGTTCAGAACCCATGATAGGTAGATTTGTTTCCCAACAAAGGAAGAGCATATTGCGGGTAACAGCTTTGCATAAACTTTTTGGTAAAAAACATGCGGTTAACAATGTGAGTTTCGCAATGAAAACAGGCGAAGTAGTAGGCTTATTGGGACCAAATGGTGCGGGAAAGACAACACTGTTTTATATGATAGTAGGATTTGTACATCCTGATGGCGGAAATATTTTTCTTGATGGAGAAATCATAACCAAGACTCCCATGTTTAGACGTGCGCAAGCAGGTATTGCCTACTTGCCACAAGAAGAGTCTGTATTTCGGAAATTATCCGTGGAACAGAATATATGGGCTGTTTTAGAAGCACGAAAGGACATTACTGGTGAAGAAAAGATTGTATTACTGAATTTCCTTTTACAAGAATTAGGAGTTACCGAGAAAAGAAAACAAAAAGCCTACACCCTTTCGGGAGGAGAGAGAAGGCGAACGGAGATAGCGCGTGCATTGGCAATGAATCCAAGATTTTTGTTGCTGGATGAACCTTTTACTGGCATTGATCCTAAGGCGCGGTTTGAAATTAAAAATATTATTTCTCGATTGGGCAAACAGGGCATAGGGGTTTTAATAACAGATCACAACGAACGGGATACTATGGATATTACTCATCGATCCAATATTATTTATGCAGGAGAGATTGTAGTCAGTGGGAGCCGGGAGGAACTTATGAATAATGAGTTAGCCAGAAAGATCTACCTAGGCGAAGAATATACTTGATCTAATGCTTGCAAAAATTCCCATGTATGCTACTATGGGGATATGAAAATCGTGGTAGAAAGATACGCTGATAGCCGGCTTCATTTTGTAGCAAAGAATGAAGATAATATAGAAGCACATCTTGATGCAGATGCGCAAGCAGGAGGAGAGAAAAAAGGTATGAAGCCCATGGAGTTACTACTCAGTGCGATTGCAAGTTGTAGTGCTATGGATCTATACGTTATGCTTGAGAAACAAAACATGCCTCCTGATGCATTTACGATTACATGCGAAGGTACCCAAAAGGATAATAAGGAAATTGGACCGTTTACAGATATTCATTTGGAGTATATTCTCCATGGTGAAGTGGATGAAAAACGTGCACAGATTGCGGCAAAATTATCTATTGAAAAATATTGTTCTGTGGCTGCAACTTTAAGTCCAGATGTGAACATCACTTACACAGTAAAGAAAGTGCATGGAAGATGAACAAGAATACGTAAGAGATACAGAAGGACAATTCTTCGATACTCGAGCTATCCATACTCAGCTTACGCAAGGAAAATTTTGTGAAGCATCTACACCTCTCTTTATGAATTCGGGGCATCGATTTAAGACGGTACACGATGCACAATCATTGTTTTATCATGAAAAGAAAGGTTTTGTATATGGCCGGTGGGAAAACCCAAATACCTTAGAATATGTGCGTAAACTATGTACACTCGAAGACTATCCAGATGGTATCGCAACGACTACAGGTATGGCTGCTATTACTGCAGTATTTCTTGGTCTGCTTAAGAGCGGTGATCATATAGTATATTGTGACGCATTATTTGGAACATCAAGGAAGCTGATAAAAGATTTTCTTCCTCGGTGGGGAATTCAGAGCACTGCAGTCCCTGCAAGTGCTTCAGGATCTATGTGGCAAAAGGCAATTACGGATCAAACAAAACTGATATATCTAGAAACACCGAGCAATCCAGATCTTTCCATTATTGATCTTTCCATGATTTGTACTATTGCAAATCCTGCTCACGTGCTTGTATGTGTGGATAATAGCTTTGCTACTCCGTATCTACAAAACCCTCAAAAGTGGGGTGTCGACATCACTATACATTCTGCGACCAAATTTATTGATGGGCAGGGTAGAACTCTAGCCGGTGTAGTACTTGCTAACGAAGAACTCATGCGCTCCATTAAAGCATTTGCAGAGACAACAGGCCCCTCGCTCTCACCATTCTCTGCTTGGCTGCTTTCTAAAAGCCTGGAGACATTGTCTATACGCATGCAAAAACATTGTGAAAACGCGCAAAAAGTGATGCAATATCTTCTTGCTCATTCACAGGTAGCATCGGTACGCTACCCATTTCATCCATCACATCCATCGTATGAAGTAGCTCGAAAACAAATGCGATTAGGTGGAGGACTTGTTACGTTTGACTTAAAACAGGGATATGAAGCAGGCATCAAGATGATAGAAAAACTTTCATTGTTTACCTTTACTGCTAACTTAGGAGATAGTAAAACACTTATTACCCATCCTGCATCTACCACACATTCAAAACTAAGCCAAGAAGAGCGTTTCAAACTGGGAATTGGTGATGCTATGATCCGGGTATCAGTTGGGCTTGAACATATTGACGATATTCTTACCGAGTTTGACCGCATATTGTGATCTATTATTCTGTGTTTGTTTCAAAAGAGTGATTTTCAAAAGAAACTAAAATAGATATGTGAACACTTGACTAGCAAAATAAATCAAGCTATGATCATATCATCTGAGTACTACTACAATATGGTATAAATTGAAAATGAATACATTAGAAAAAAAATATTTATTTGCACCGGGGCCTGTTCTTACAGATAAACGAGTGAAAGAAGCGGCGTTGGCACCAGACATCTGCCACAGAAGGGCTGATTTTGAAAACATATATGCAGGGTTACGGCAAAAGCTTGTCCGTTTATATCGAGGAACAAAGGCAAATTATACAACGGTAGTAGTAAGTGGTTCGGGAACTGCTTCGAATGAAACCGTGTTGTCTTCTGTTCTTAGAGAAGGGGAAAAAGTGTTACTTATTACCAATGGAGAGTTTGGAGAGCGACTGAGAAAAATAGTTGAGTGTTATCGATTGGGAATCAACCTGCTTGCGTTTGAATGGGGAGAGACTCCTTCTCTTTCTCAAGTTGAAGAGCAACTTCGTAATGATAAAGACATAAGTCTTGTCTCCATGGTGTTCCATGAAACGAGCACAGGAATGATAAATCCTGTTCATGAAGTAGGTGTTTTGGCAAAGAAGTATGGGAAGCTTTACCATGTAGATGCAATAAGCGCGATAGGCGGAGAGGATGTGAATGTACTCCGCGATCATATCGATTTTTGTACAGGAGTTCCCAATAAATCTGTTGGTGGGCTTCCAGGTGTGTCTTTTATATGCGTACGTAACGAGGCTTATGATAAAGTAAAACAAGTAGAACCAAGAAGAAATATATATCTTAATTTGCAACACCACATGGCGGAAGCAAACCGTCATAATCAAACACCAAACACTCCTTCTGTAGTAATGTTTATTACACTTGACAAGGCTTTAGACGTTCTTTTTGAAGAAGGTCAGGACATGGTAATAGAACGATACAAAGAATGTGCGGGTATTATCCGTAAAGGAGTAAAAGATCTGGGTTTAAACCTTCTTATTGAAAATGAGCAATTAATGTCTAATACCGTTACTTCTGTATTTTTGCCGAAGCAGCATTCACTATCTTCTTTTATGGATAAGTTGGAGGAAAGAGGATATGTGGTATATTTGGGTAAGGGGAAATTTCTGGATATGAACATGTTTCAGATAGCAAATATGGGCCAAATATATCCTGATGACAGTAAACTCTTTATTAAAGTTCTTGCAGATGTCTTGTAGCAACAAGCAGGCACGACACCGTAAATACGTCGGAACTTTATTATAAAAAAGGCCTCTCTCAGAGGCCTTTATTGCAAAAATTATACAGCAAACAAAAAAAACAAAAAAATCACATAGTATGCTTGACTTTTGAACAAAGTTAGCCATAGTATAGGTTATAGTAACTATAAAAACGTTATATTTAAAACCCGTTTAAAGGGAAAAGGAGTTTATTATGAAAATATTCAAAAGTAGAGAAAAAAGGTGCAGCACAGCACAGCACAGCACAGC
>JAODUP010001090.1:85000-198246 GCA_025642065.1 Paralvinella palmiformis | reverse complement strand
AAGAAATCGGGATCAATGTATTTCAAATGTCAATTCTGCGAAATAGCGTGATTTAAAAAAAACATCCAAATTATTGGTGGATTTTAAACGACTGCTGATCTCAGTAATAAATGTTGGTTTGTAAGCGAAGATTAGAAAGTGTCAAAATTCAAAATGTTAAGTGTAGGACACTTTTTTTAGTATTTGATGAACTTTTTTCCAGGGTTCTGCTTTCGGCTTTTCACAATCTCACACTTAACGATTAGGTTTTTATGTGATTTGCACAATTCTGTTGAGAGTATAAACACGTTTTTAATCTTGCATTCTACAAGGGTTTTTTTTTGTTGGGGGGGGGGGATTCAGTCATAACATGTTATAGTGTTCCGATGCTATCCCTCTAGTTAACTTATAGAAAAAACAATGAATGATTCTAGAATCTCTTCGCCCTATTCCCGGCAATCATTAACATATAGAAAGGGAAAAAATCGGCATATACGGGAATCCAAACTAGTTCACAAACAGTCACATACTACGCTGATCTCCAGTTATCATCCGAAAGAGCTTGGAACAGGCCAGCGAACTCCAAGGTATTCCCGGACTCTGATTAATCTGAGGAAGACTGAATGACCAATCTGGAGTGATGTAAGTAATAAAACAGTTTGTAATGAATTCATTGATTGTAATAAAAGAAATTTGTTGATAAATATTGCAATTTAACACTCTATAAATAACTTAGTCGCGAATATTTTTCCAGATTTAGCAACAATCGTCGAAAATTATATATTTTAATAAAAATTTTGACAACTTTCTAGGATGAAAAGATAACAACTTGTACAGCCAGATGGTATGAAAAGGGCAACGGGTTTGTTGAATTTGAACCGATCTAAGCCGTTCAAGTCTTCGAGAAACGAGTCTAATGCAAGAAGTGAGTGATTGGTTGATGAAAAGTGAAACAAGGATGAGAAAAATGACCTAAAGGGAAATGGAAAACCAAAACAAATCAAACTGATTATGTTGACTAAGAAGCAGAACGGCATGCAAAGTTCACCGAAACGGATTCCTTTTCGTGACCAATGTCAAAGGATAAAGTCAGAAAAGCAATCCTTCAATATTATTCATCATAATTATAGCGAGTAATCGAGAACCCGTTGGAGAGCCGTGCGGGTTCTTTGCGGTAAGATGGACGTAAATGACCTGTCTTTGCCGTCGACAGATAATAAGGATTGCTATCAATTCTGGTGTCTTCACTTAGAATTGTACTACTAGCGGGATAATTTGATTTATATTTTCTATAATAACGTTCTAGCGCCTTCTCGCTACCACATATTGAACAGGTAACACAGCGGCATTGACTAACATCAACTTTGTTATGCTAAAATAGGCCAGGTATATCTGGATTGATTTTATACTAGGAACGTATTGGTGGCCCGGTTTGGTGTCATTTACTTGAAACATCTTACACGGGAAAGTAAGCAGCTGAACTAAAACGGTTAATTACTTCTTAACTGGCTGTGCCGAAGTTATATCATTATTTGCTGTGTGATAACATACATGTAGTAGATTCGATTTAGGGAGCAGCCAATTACGCGGAATGTTAATAAACGGCAGTACAGTTGCAGCTAACAGCTGTAGTAAAAATAAATAAATATAGGAGACAACTATTATCCCTTTTCCCTACACCTTCTATTACGTAAGATGTGTCTTCTTCCAAGACAATTAAAACAATTACCAGTAGCTTTGCGTCAATTGCATTACAAAATAGGATATCCGTAAAATAAAACCTGACAACAATTTTAATATTGTTATGTCTTAGATATCCCGAACTTAGATGGTGAATACGTTTCATACTAATAGTATAGGCGCAAACTAGCACACTCGTACTCAATCAGGAATGCTTGTTTTGTTTTGTTGTTCGGGGAGAATCCCCAGGCTGTCGCTTATTCGGCACAGCCTCTACGTTTGAGTGGTTGAGAAACCTCCTCCCCCACCACTCACAGGGGAGCAGTACGGAAAGATGGAGCCGAAATACCCGGAGGGTGGTCACTGCCTGAGTGTTTTACGTCCTCAGGGGTTTTTAACGTCTCCCTTTATTTTAAATAATTCAGTGGAGACGGCAGCGCCATTTAACATAGTCAGCCACCCACGATGTAGTGAGCCGAGAAATTAATATCTGGAAAAAGTGTCGACCTCTTACGGGGTTCGAACCTGTGACCATTGGTACCAAGTGCCGGGTGCTTAACCGCTAGGCCGCCGGAGTTCACTAATCAGGAATGCATCTGCATCGGGGCTTATCACTGAAATATGGCTGTGCGTATGTGTGCCTGAGAATATAAATTAGGTCAGTGTGTGTGTGTGTGTGTGTGTGTGTATGTGTGTGTATGTGTGTGTATATATATATATATGTGTGTGTGTGTGTATGTGTGTGTGTGTGTATGTGTGTGTATGTGTGTGTGAGAGAGCTGTTATTATGGGGCGTGTTATATAGATCCGCGCTGATATATATATATTGTTATCTTAAACACTGATACGAGGCTATGATTTTAATAGTTCAGCGGAAACGTTTCTTCCCTTTCTCCTTCTTCTTCCTCTTCCTTAAGATAATGATGAATACGGTATTCTAAGAGTTTCCAGGGATCTGTCCGAATTTAGAAAATAATTTAAATACAAGATAATAACGAAATTAGCTAAAATTCCTTTGACTTCCGAGTAGCCGTTATGATGAATATTGACAGGTGGTTTTATTTTATTTCTGAATATTTACTAGTACAAAATTCTAAGTTATTAATTTCTTCAGTTAGCCCTTTGTTGTTAGTTGTTGCGTGAAAAAGTAAATACGTGAAAATTAACAATTATTATGAAGTAAGCTGAAACCATAGGTTTCAGAATACTAGTATAAATATGAAGTTAAACTACAATAATAATATTAATAATAATAATAAAAGTAGTTAAAAACAAATAGTTTCATGCTACCTTTGTTGAATTATTGACTTTTTAATTCGAATAATGACATTCTTTTAATTTGTTACAAAATAATATAATTATATTTTAAACTTGCCGTAATTAATACTTGAGTGAGCATTTGCTCGACTAGGCATCTTCAAATCTCATAATTAAATAAGCAGACGAAACCACATCTTGATACTAATAATTCAAAGTTTAATAAAACGGATAAAATACAAGTCGTTGGTTTAGTTATGTCATACACCGTCAATTAGAATAAACTTGTACGATTGTAACATTTAATTTTCTTCTGACATCAGTGTATCAGTTAAGACTGATAGTGCGTCAGAAAGGGTTCGTCAGGTTCAGTAACAATGGTGACTGGACCACGAACGACGACAATTGGACTATCCTCTGTCAGTTCGTATCTGCCATCGTCGATGTGTGTCAGCAAAATCAACGAATGCGCTCCTGGATTTCGACGAGTCAGTGTCACCGTCAAGTTGGCCGGTCGGAAGTCAAAGCTGAGAGCGGAGTTCCGATATTTAAAGCCATCGATTGACCAGGAAGAGACATTGGGAAGGATTTGTGGTCTCATGTCCATCTGGTACGGGCGGACACGTATCCCTCCGTAACCAAAGATCAGAGCTTGTAACATTCCACCGGCTAACGTTATAAAGTTAGTGGCCCTCATGCCATCCGGTCCTGTGGCCGGCTTCTCGCTGAATATCTACGATTAACGTAAATACGGTCCTGTAGAGTAGTCAGTTGTTAAATACGAATTACCCCAATATCGAGAAATTTCGAAGAACCAAAGCCCCCCCCTCACCCCCATAGAAACAAAACTTTTATCAAAGGCTGGATATAACGTATTAGTATGCATGTTATGGATGTTTCCAATACGCCATAATGCTATGTTACGACATATATTATCAAAATCATCGATTAACCATAGCATAGACTAATTGTTCCTTTCGTAATTTGGCTGTTCAAGAGTCTTGTTAGTTCAAGTGAAACGAAGGGGAGGGCCTCGAGTTGATCCAAATCGAAACAAAAGTTAAAATGATCGCGTTTATGATTATCTGCGCTGCAATTTGGAATAAACATTATACCTTGAATGGTCCGTTGATGTTTCTGAACATCATGGTAAACATATCTTCGGCGTGAGTGAAATTATCCAGTTCCAGCCATCCAACAGTATGCATGCTCCACGTTCCCGTATCCGGACCATATATGTCCGTCAGCTGTCTCCGTTCATTGTAAAGTTAATATAAAGTATGGTAGTATATAGATTGGTAATACATATAGACATGGACGCTGAGAGACATACAAACATAGAGATGACATACATACATAGAGATATAGATATATGATCAACAGAAGGATAGACAGACGTGCCTTGACCGACAAATAGATAAACATATGTTCAGGCACAGATACAAGCAACTGTAAATCCTTTTGTTTATAGATTTTTAGATATCCACGCCGATTACAAATATGATATAACAATAACCATAATAACAAGATCTGTTGAAATAATACTTTAGCTGTTACAGTTATTACTTCCGATTTATACCTTCTCATAAATCTCTAAATCATTTCTTCTAACTTCTTCCGACATGTTCATCATTAGTGGATAGCCAAGTAACACAACATCTGATTGTTTTATTGTTGAGTCTGTATATATAATCCATGCATGCATATATATATATATATATATATATATATATATATAATCAATATATGCATAAATAGATGCGCGGGCGGGTGTTCGTTCATACACACACATAAACACACCAATATATACACACACATAAACACACCAATATATACACACACATAAACACACCAATATATACACACACATAAACACACCAATATATACACACACATAAACACACCAATATATACACACACATAAACACACCAATATATACACACACATAAACACACCAATATATACACACAAAAACACACCAATATATACACACACATAAACACACCAATATATACACACATAAACACACCAATATATAACATCACATAAATAATAATTATACTAATTACAAACTTCTATAGTTCCAAAATCATCGAAAAGAATTGAGCTCAGTGGGTTGAGCAATCTCATAGTCAAAGTACAAAGAGCACTCACACAGACACACACAGACACACACACACAGAGACACACACATAGACACACATACACACACACACACACACAGAGAGAGAGAGAGAGAGAGAGAGATACACACATAGACACAGACACACACATAGACACACACACACAGACAGACACACACACACACACAGAAGAACACACAAAACACACAATAAACACACACACATACACACAACACACACACACAGAAACACACCAATATATACCCCAAGAGACACACAATATATACACACACATAAACACACCAATATATACACACACATAAACACACCAATATATACACACACATAAACACACCAATATATACACACACATAAACACACCAATATATACCCACACATAAACACACCAATATATACACACACATAAACACACCAATATATACACACACATAAACACACCAATATATACACACACATAAACACACCAATATATACACACACATAAACACACCAATATATACACGTATGCAAGATCAACCATTTGTAAATAATAAATAATAATTATACTAATTACAAACTTCTATAGTTCCAAAATCATCGAAAAGAATTGAACTCAGTGGGTTGAACAATCTCATAGTCAAAGTACAATGAGCACACACACAGACACACACAGACACACACACACAGAGACACACACATAGACACACACAGACACACATACACAGAGAGAGAGAGAGAGAGAGACACACATAGATACAGACACACACATAGACACACACACAAACATAGACACACACAGAGAGACACACAGAGACACACACACACACAGAGAGAGAGAGACACACACAAACACACACACACACACATATATATATATATATATATATATATATACATACATACACACGCACACACACAAAATATTGTGGGCGCACCTGAACGATACGCACATATCAATCAAAAACCATTTATAGCGCTTAATGACCAGAATGTCGAAAAACAGGCACTACTTCAAAGCAAATGGTTCCAGAATCTCAAACGATTACACATGTTGATGACATCAGCTTATGGTCAGAGCGTATGCTATGCTGAACTAATTAATTGACTATTGGACTGTAAAAAGTCCCGAGGATCTGCACCATAGTGATGTCAAGTCTTCGGATGCTAAATCCGCAATACAAAAGGTCGGTCGGAAATGTACACCAGCTATGTTTGAGCGACGGAATCGAAATGGGGAAGTTGTTATACGTTCTTGGCTTTGGTAAAGTCTACTGCTTCTTTTGCAAGCTAATGGTTTTTGCAGGATACCAATTTACGCATGATGGGTTCTGCGATTGGAACACGTCATGAACAACCAAAACATCACATTCAAGCAGTTTTGTCAGCAACAAGTCATGAAAAGAAATCTGGGCATACAGACTTTTCACAGTAAGTATGCTTAAATGTGTATGTGAACGAGGGCTAGCTCTTCGTGGACTATAAATCAATTGGATCCCCTCATAATGGAAACTACTTTTGTCGGAATATGATTACACATTCAGAATCATGCAAATCGTGGCAGTGGTCATACAAATTATCTGACTTCAACCATCTGTGAAAAACTTGTTAGACTAATGGACAATCAAGTTCTGAGTGAAATCATTTCAGTCATATAACTGGTAAAATACTATTCCGTTTCTCTTGATTCCCCAGCTAATGAAGCTCATGTTGATCTATTAAATCTGATATTCAGATACATCGAGCATGATACACCAGATGGGCGATTTATGATGTTCTTGCCAAATCAATGACACAAAGCTCAAGAACTGTTTGAAGGATTTATGAAATTCCTTGCATATCATGACAGTAACATTCAAAATTGTCGTCAGCAGTGAGTGGGAGATACAATGGTATTCAAGATAAAGTGGCTGCTCAAAATCATCATGCAGTTTGGATACCCCCGTGCTGGATATAGCTGGACAAGCAGCGGCTGAATGTTGTCAAGGAGCTGTGAGAACTTGTGACTTCCTTCACGCAATCTATGTGTTTTTCACAGTTTCTTCGGACTCACTGAAGACTGTGGAATCCGATCCTATATCTGTGACAAAGAGGGTTTCTACAACACGATGGTCCTGTCGATTTGATACAGTAAAATCACTCGTCCACGGATATTATCCAATCCGTGAAGTACTTGCCAAAATAGCGAGACATGAAAATGAGACGGCCAACGGACGTTCTGAGGCATATGGTATCCTCGAAAGGATGTGCAAACTCGAGACTGACTTTTATGCTGTTTTCTGGCATGCCATTCTCGACAGAGTTAATGCCACAGGTCACAGGTTGCAAGATCCCAAACTTGATCTGAACACAGCAGTAGCAATGTTGAAGTCTTTGAAATGTTTTGTTTGTGTAAAACGAGACTCATGTTTATGAGAAGAATGGAAAGGAGATTGGTGGAACTGCTGATTGTGTGCGGACACGCAAACATCAACGAAATCTGTGCCTTAATCCATTAGATTATGGAAGATCAGAAAACTGCTCTAGATCAAACACTTAGTGTTGAATGTGTGCAGTGTGCAGACTTCTTCGCTCATTTTCCTTAATATGAAGATGATAAGACAGGAAGAGAACATTTCCGTTCCAAGGTGTTGATGAACAAGAAAGTTGCGGATACATTTCCAGATGTCGAGACAACGCTACGAATGTACTTGGTGCTCATGGCCACAAACTGTTCTGGAGAACGTTCATTCAGTAAACTGAAGTTCATTAAGAACAGACTCCGTACTACAATGAGTCATGATAGGCTCAGTCATCTAGTATTAATGAGTATTGAATATGATATTCCCAGAGAGATTCCATGCATGAATTCGACAAAATGATCAAAGAGTTTGCTAGAGTCACGTCTCGTAAAGTGTCTCACGTCTGTAAATATGTGTCCTGTACTATATTCTTGTTACGATTGATAATGACTGACCTGCTTGTTTGCTTATTCAAATTCTTTCTAGTTGAATAAATTTACTTTATCGGCGATTGTAACTATGTCTCGTCTCCTTTATTTTTTGGGGGTATTCTAGGGTAGCGTGAGCCTTCATTACTAAAAGCTGCCCAGGGGCCTCTACATATTTAAATCCGGCCTTCATTACGGGTGATTCAAAAATAGATTTGGATCGCCGAGGCCGTTGGGTGTCCAATGATATAAACTGCTTGTTAATATAAACACTTCAAAACACTTAATAATCTGTTAATTATATGTATAAGCAAAGACACTTAATCACACCTATTTACAATAAATGTAGCCTAAACTGTGGATTTAAATCTGATTAAATTAGTTTGATAGCAAACGATCTTAGAAAATTGCTACAACAAAATGAAATAGACCATTAGAAACATTTGTTAACAACAACAACAATAGTAAAAGCAGTCAGCAAGTGTGGAGTTATTTTATTACCCAAACTGTATATTCACTGAGAACATCTTGAGGACACTCACTTAAAACGGTTTTTCTAAAATTTTAGGAACATTATTTTTTTTACATAACAGGTTTTCTGAGAAGATGAGTAGCAAGTCTTTTCTTGAAAAGTTTAAATCTTTTCTTAATTCTCACGTGCTTTTTCGGGTAAATAATATCCATTAATCACTGTTTCTGATTGGGTTCTGAGATGGCCATCTCTGTTGGGTTTTAGGTACATCAAATTTGGGCCTTTCACTCTATAATAACCTTGAATGTCTCCTAGCTGCTAGCAACTAACGGCTCATCATTAATTCTACATAATCAGCAAGATGATATTGATAAAACTCATCATCACCATCATCATCATCATCATTACAATAGAAATATACAGGACGTGATCTCATTATCCATTCTAACAACGAAGCAGACCATCATCACCTTTTTTATCGACAGTCGGTTTAAATCATTTATCTTGTACAAAATATAAATCTGTATTCGTAATTCGGTTGATTCTCAGATCTCAGTATTTTTCATCTGTAACAACTGCATCCCTCGAAAGAAACTGTCTTTGAATATTACTACGAGTTCTCACATACGTAAGGTCACAATTTCCAACTTTTAGCAATCCCGCCGAGTATCAATACCGATATTGGTACAACCACCTTAGTGTACAACTATCAAAATATTCATTTCAATAGCTCGAGCACTTATACCGTAACCCACAAACGTAACATTATCGCTTACTGATGTAATCAAAGTCGTCATACTGCGGATGAAATTGTATCTCATCATCAAATGGTATATAAATATTTGAGGAGACTTCATTGAAGCTAGCAACTTCCTCTAACTCATCCGGCGTGTAAGAACTGTAACGAACACGAAAACGTATTAGCCAATTAATTCTATAGTATTAATTAATCCTGTAATATTAATTAATCCTATAATATGCCCACGCCTAATTCAGATGTTCCAACGCGCTACCAACTAGACCACGGAGACGCCCTACTTCCACAGACAAAATATACCGATTGAAAATAGTTTACTCTAAAATGGCCCCAAAATAATGACTAATATAATTATCCTACACGTTTATGCTCAAAACCGAATGACTGTCTGGAGAAAAGTTTTAGGAACATTTTTAGATTTTTATGGAGTAACAAAGATTAGCGGAATGGATATGGCATGTTTCCAGCCTTGTTACATACGAAATGATGATGAAGTTTGTGCCATAAGTGTATACACTAGTCATATTCCATATTCCATTGCACGAGTTCTTAATCATGACCGGATATCAATAAATCCCTCTGACAATAAATTCAAACAAACACAAATATTCGCTCTGTTTAAACTTATGTATCCTGAAGGCCATTTGTATTGAGTTAGACGGTGACTGGATATGGAGTTAAGAATTCCCGGTCTAGTAGCACTATATAATAACATGGTAACATCTATAACCTGATCCAGTTATTTCTTTAAAGTATTGATAAACAGATTTATCTTCAAATGATTAAAATACATTTAGTGTTTACGAGTTCTAGTAGTATATACTATGACTACAGTTAAAATGGGTTCTTATAATAAATAATAAACGATAAAAAGTGTCTTAAGATATCATCCTAAACGTCATTTGTAATACTCATAAATTTGGTTGTCTAATTTCTACTGTTTAGATATCTGTAACAAACACTTATGAGGACATTTTGGGGGTCACCTTCAGCGATGTTTCAAGACAGGTTTCAAGACTGTGTCCTGCTAGAAACAAAAACCTCCGCAAAACTGCTACTTTTCTATTCTGGTAACGTTGATTATATAACTAGAAGAGAGTTCATCCAAAGATGTTTTAAAGTTTGGTTATAATACTTTTAATTATGGCTTAATCTATTGCCTAGTAACCGCCTCTGTGGCCTAGTGGGTAAGAGCGTGGGACTTTCTGATTCATGGTCATGCTGTGCGGGAGGTCGCAGGTTCGAATCCCGGCCGTGGCACTATAGTTAATAGTAGGAGTTTTTCATCCACCCAGAAACTGGCAAGGTTTTCTCCGCCGAATATACCATATATTGTAAATTCTAAATTTATTTACAATTAGTCCCCGTGCTGAAGCAGTAAATTATAGACCACTTTGGGTCTACCTCATTTGAGGTAGCTAAGCCACGTAAAATAACTTATTAGAATGCAACTATAAACTGGTAAAATAAAATAAACCGATTAGGCCTATTATTATTATTATTATTACTATTAAGTAAAGGAAGCTGCTTACATTCCGAGTTTATCCCGCAAGTATTGCGGCAATGACAGACTTAGTTTGGCGTTGTAATTAGTGAAAACCGAATTGTTAACGTTAGCACTGTTTTCATCCGGTCCCATAACACCTGCCAAAATAACGGACATTAATCTGACTAAGAACAGTTGATCATCATAATACTATAATGTTTCATTGTATGTCAACAACCTGTTAAGCCGGATCAGCGTTCTCGGTCTATTTCGGAAGTGACGTATACATGATTTAGGCCACAGTTAAGATATGTGTACTCCTTATTGCAGAATAGAAGCGACGTGGCTGGAGAAAGTAACTTGATTACCTAATATTTCATAACCTTTGTCATCGTCTCTCAGCACGGAGCGACTCTCCCAGAATCTCGCTATCTCCATCACCAACTCCTTTCCACCGCCGTCTAAATTTAAAAAAAGAACATTAATATAAGAAGAAGAAAGAAAAAACACAAAAATAATAACATATGCATTCTCCTGTAACCTTTGGCCTTCTTTGTTTGTTGTTTGTTTGTTTCTTATTGCCGGTGGATCTTACATCTTGCCGCGGAGAGGGGCATACAAATAAGACAAATGGCAAATTTAGCCAATCATTTTTTTTCTCGACCATGATTCCTTCACATTACGATTACAACCACGCTATAATGGCTACATATGTGATCGAAATGCGGGGTGTGATTGCCGCTAACAAAACGGCCTTTTATTTGAGGTTATGTAATAGTATCAGCAAAAAAATCGTCATCTACGGGTTAGCGTCAATCGCACAGAATAGAACAGTTTTAAGTCGAAGAAGACGGGCAGATTATTCCGATTGTTTTTTGTGTGTGTGTGTGTGTGTGTGTAATTTAAGGTCAGTGGCTATTGGCGTTGATTGATCGCTTAAAGAACAATCAATACGTGAGCAAGTTGACGACAACGGCCATTAAAGCAGCCTTAAAGAATGACGCACACGCTTCAAGTGTATGCGTATAAATTACTCACTAACAACGAAGTGCACGTCCTCGGTAGTGTAGAGATACTGTCTAATGGCATAGCTGACGTCAGCGGTTATGTGGATCTGGTAAAGTGCGGCCAAGTCCCAAGGACACGTTTCGTAACCTGCGTGTTAATATCATGTTATCAGAGAAACGAGGTGCAACAACTTAACTGGGTGGGTGAATTTTTTTGGTTGGGGGGGGGGAGGTTGACATCGTCGTTGGTCTGATCTGGGACATACTGTAGAGAAGTCACTCTGTGGACAAATAAAGTGATCAGTGGTAAGCCTTTTATTAAAGAATGAAACACCCCACAGATGTATGCAAAACTGTGATTCTATACCGCCAACTGCATGCACCACAAACTTCCCCAGTGTGACAGCTTAGAAGAAGTAATTTCTTCGTGTAACAACATGACAAATACACAAAGAATACGTTGAAACTACAAGAACTTGATCTGACATCAACACGTAAGACTCGTTATGTAAGAATTGGCCCTTCAGACAGGTGATACCCTAAATGGGAGGGCTGTTTTTTCGGTATAAGCAGACTACTATATACCCATACCAACCTGTATAAGCCTGTTCCCATGGATACCGTACACCTCGGTAGCCTGATCCAATCGCGTTATCCCTGGTGGCATTGATTACTCGGAGTCGGGAATCTATCATCAGCTTGGCTTTGTCCGGATGAAACATCAAAATGGCCGGCATAATCCAGGTATCCATATCCCAGAACACGTGACCAAGGTAGTCATTATCGGCAGACGATCCGTTGTTGAGCTTACCACCGCGCGCTAACCCACCTTTGGGGGGGGAGGGGATAGGGGGGAATAAGAATAAGCATACGAAAGCTGATGATAAGGATGATGGTTTCGATCATCAAACGCACACACACACAAACACACGCGCGCACACACCAACAGCAGCAGCTGTACCTGGACTCAGACCACCAAATGGGTTGATAACATCCACCTGATCGGGTGTCGAAATCATGATGTGGAAGAGTGCTGCACGGAATGTTTCCTGGAACTCGTAGCCACCTTCATAGTTTAATACAACTATATCACTGTCTGACCATAGCGACTCCCAAGCCTTAAATATAATAATCACAGACTTAAAGCTCTTAGATTTGATATGTAGATTAATAACATTTAATAATAGGAGACAAGTTAAAGAAAACTAATAAAAATACAACACTGCTAAATTGTTAATCAATAAATGAATAAATTAAAAGATGGACGAACGAACGAATGAGTGATATTATTTAGGAAATATTTTCTAATTATCAAGTCTTAAAACTGTTATTCTAACTGTAATAATTTTCTATTCTTCATTGAAGTTCCTTACAGTTATATGTTCCTGTTGTAATTCTGATGTCCCGCTATTAATGGCAGACTCGTATTCGGCCAAGGCATCATTCAGGTCGGTACTTAAAGCTGTCAAAAAGCGCCACGTTTGAGTTGACTCAGAGGCGGGCAAAACTACTGAATACGGTACTTTCGTCCAAAATTGATGAACTACTGGGATATCACTGGTTTCGGTTTCCGGTTCCAATATGGGACCTGTGGTATAGCTGGTATGGCAAGCGTACTCATTTAAATGTGTAGACCAATTTGTGCATGTGTGTGTGTATGTGTGTGTGTGTGTGAGAGAGAGAGAGAGAGAGAGAGAGAGAGACAGAGCCAGCGCGTGCTGAATTAATGTTTTCATTCACTCTTTCCAAGTGGTTTAACATATACTTAACTAGGTCGTTGTATTATATTCCACCGTTGTCAGGTTAACATCTTCGCTCGGATCTCCTCGATTTAATTCCAGCCTAATCTCTACATCGCCAGGCGTTCCATCACCATGACGACTGACTGTAACATCACAGACCAAAATACGACTGCGTGTACGATGGGCATACAGCCATTGCTCTATCGTATAATCTTCTCCCAAAAAGTGTGCAATAAACAGACCTGTTTTAATAAATAGGAAGTCACTATTGAAATGTTGATGATAAACTGAAATGTTAATATTGTCGTTTTTGTGTTGTTTTACAGTTACTTTTGTTCACATGGTACACTAACTGACCCCTATAAACTCCAAATGTTAGTAGGTCGAATGAAAGCCGAAACAACCTTGAAACATAAATAACCAGACCACAATATCGGCCTGGGCGTTGTAGTTTTGTGGTCAGTTTCACCCCGCCCTCCCTCCCCCCAGTTTGACTAAACACCCATCCATAATGTTTTAAATAACGAATTTAATATATTATTACGAGACTCACTCTATAATCTAGATGACAATTTATATATTGTTCCGACTGCTCAACGGTCAGCCATTGTGACTTTCTTAAGAGCCTGATCCTAGTGAAGGTGTAAGGTATGTATCTATACGTATGCTCTCCGATAGCGCACAGCTGTTGGATAAATGTGACGCGAATTTCCAGGTGTGGATTCGCGTCGAACCCATGGGTCTGCGTTTGTGGGATAGTTCCCTATGAAGTTGCCCCTCGCCCAAATAGCTCAAATATGGTCAACGACGAGGCTAAGTCAACCATATCGATCAGGATTGACTCCAGGTTTAAAATATATGAAATAAATGTTTATCTCCAGGAAGACATTGCAATATACGGTTTGACTCTAGAGAGCGGGGTAGTTTAATTAGTCTACATGGTAGAAGTTTGGAGAAGACATATCAAACGTTCAACTGTTTTTCACTGTCAGTGACAACTATCCTTATGCCATCTACCCCCTGGCTAATACCCCCCCCCGGATCAATTATTATTCCTCATTCATAATCATAAAAATTATACAATGCAACACCAGTACGTTTTATACCAGCTTACGGACATCGGACATACAACCAATAAATATACCCATAAATAACATGTGTATATGAGTCAATTAAACAAATTCATAAGAGCTCCATTTAATCCCCTCTCCTCTTTCATGAGCTACTGTCTTTACGTATATAATTGTCAGAATCCTCTTCCAACAATATTCACGTGAGGCAATAAAATCGGGGCTTAATCAAAGGAATTTACTCCATATTAGTAACTCATTTCATCAAAGTAAATTGTAGATTAAAACAAATTGATAACATAAACTCTTCCGTTTAGGATGGTTACAATTAGAGATTTCAAATTATGAGTTACTCAATATGAACTAATTGATGAGAGAGTAATTGTCCGGCGGGGGGGGGGGTAATTGGCATAGACAGTAGGGGTTATTATCCGATGGTAGATATCCAGGGTAGTTGTTCGGGGCTGTCTGCAGACTGGATTGTCAAAAGATGGAGCTCTTAGAACGTTGGACTTTGGTTTGTCAGGACATTGGAGTGTTGGGATAGTAAGCTGCCAGTACATTGGGCTGTTGGAAGAATGAGTTGTCTGGATATTGGGCTGTAAGGACAATTAGGATGCTGGAATATTGGATTTTGTGCACAGTGAACTACTAGAACATTGCGCTATTGGTGCACTGGGCTGCCGTAACATTGGACTATCTGTACACTGGGATGTCTGTCCATTGGTCTGTCGGTAAATTGGGCTGATGGAAATTTGGCTTGTCAGAATCTTGGGTTGTGGGGGGCATTGAGTTGCTGGAAAATTGGACTGTCGTAAAGTGTGCTATCAGAAGCTCTGTCTGCAGGAATATTAACATTAACCCCTTACTGCTTATTACTGATGCAGCGAAAGATAACTGATCACCTCTGCGCATATCCAAAGTATAATTCCTATCAATGAGATCATCTTTTGTGACCGTTATGCCCACAGTCGAAGGTATCCTGGCTCTATGGGTCGAGTTCGTGTAGCCATTATAAACATTGCTTATATATATTGTATCCGAATAGACCTGGGTGGCAACGTGTCCATTACCGATTCCCGGGATGAGACGTGTATCAGAAGGCAATCTGAAATTTAAAGGTGTGATTCTACATGATTAATTAATATGAAATGGTTCTTGTTCTTTCAAGATATCTCAGAATAGCGGAATTATACTGAAATGCCTACACATCCATATACAGACATTACATACATACATACATACACACACACAATATATATATATATATATATATATATATATATAGGCGTTTACGGCCACTTTTGTGCATGTCGTAGACTAAAAGGGCTGGGCACCATCCAAACTTATTGAGGTGAAGTGAAAGATGAAGCCTCCTTTTGTTATAGCTTGGCCAGGGTTTGAACGCATGTGCAAGTGGTTTATAGCGTTACTTGGTAGGCCATAGATACGCCCTACTTCAGAATGGTATCCTCGATCCCGATGTCTTCGATGCCATGTATAGTTATTAGAAGCGAAACTCAGGCTTGGTGTACGTCTAAGGTACCCGGTTGTTACTTAGGATTATTAATACTGAAGTAAGAACGGCGTACACGTAAAATGCGCAATAAACTGATGAAATTATCTTAGTGAAAATGGGTCATTGTGGCAGAGTGGTAATAATTAAGGCAGCGAAAGGATCGAGGTTCTCGACTCGAATCCACTAATAGGTTGTGGTCGGTGGTATGCGTTGGGGTTCGAAACAACGTACGCCTCCCGCAGAGCTAAAGAATGTTTATTATATGTCACCACAGTTCATTGCAGGTGACAAGGCGAAAATGTGTCAATTGCTTAACCCTAGTGAGAAACATAATGCACAATTAATAGGGTATTGTAATAATAATAATAATAATAATAATAATAATAATAAAAAAAAGTTAATCGAATTTGTTTTGCAGTTATGTTTGATTTTTATGAGGACAGAATTGAAAAAAAAAGAGATAAGGTTCTAAATAGATCAAAGACTGGCATTTATATTTAATTGATATTTGAGTTTAAGTGAACTATAGATTATTTAGAAAGGTGAATCCAATTAAGATACTTACTGCTCTGACTGCAGAAGCCAGCCCTCGCCCCCTGCTTTCACCTCAACCAAGAATGTTATAATTATACTAGATATCAACGGCTTCCACACTTTATCATCTCTATATATTAAAACAAATAAACAATGTTAGAACCATCAATTTGAAATATTAACAAAGTTCGTTGATAATAAATGTATTTTACTGTACAAGTTTTCTTATTTAATTTTTATAGTCATCCACTAGCTTTATATACGTCACAGTTAATCTGCATAATCGGGTAATATGTGTATTGGGGGCTAACTGACATTTAATACACATTACCGGAAAATTCAGGTAATCTACACATTACCTGGTTATACAGATTAACTGTAACATATATATGATGTGAAGTCTCGGGTATAAAGAGTCCTAAATACACAATAAATACACGATAAATGAATGGTACTAAAGATATTTTATAAATATTGTTTTATATATATATATATATATATATATATATAATAAACAATCCGTTAATTAAGTGTAAAAGAAAACCTCAAGTTAGTAAATCAAAGCCTTTGAAATTTTCTTCAGTAATGAGAGGGAAATGGGAGAGTGAATATATTCCTCTAAAGTATCCTCTTGATCTTTTAATTAATCTTAATACAAAAATACTCTGGTCAAAAGGCACACAATTAGTAACGGTGTTATATGTATCTACACAAGTCGTGTTTTTTATATCAGTTTCTTTTCTTAATTTCGGTTTCTTAATTTTGACACAGAACATCTTTTATGGGTCAAATATTAACGAATGTAAGATGAATAATGTTAAGCCTCTGAGATAAAAAGTCATATTATATTAAAATAATCAGTCAAATATACATACCTTAATGTCAAAATAAGCATTTTGAAATCGCATATATATATATATATATATATATATATATAAGTGGATGTATTTAGTCAGTCTATATTGTCTATTTATTAATAAATCTTTGATAAGCTATCACATATATAATCAGTTAGAAGACAAATGGCCATTTCTCAAGTGTACGATCGATATAGTTGTTTGTTGATAGCTATAGGTACGTATACAATTATGTGATGTTTTGGTTAATCAGTTTTGTTTAGTGTATGTTCTACTTTATTTTTAACGAACTGCAGCTTTCAAGATAGCAAGAGCTACTGAAACGAACATGTGTTATAGTTATTTAAGGGCTGTATCATATAATAATGATAACCACACACACACACACACACACACACACACACGTGCACAAACACGTGCGCACACACACCCTCACTCACTCACTGATAATAACAGTAACACCAAGAAAAATACCCACTCTTTTCCACACCCAAAATATACACCTTGTAATTAAAGTATATATATATATATATATATATATATATATGTGTGTGTGTGTGTGTGTGTGTGTGTATGTATTGTTGTTATTTCTATTTTGCTGCGGATGACGCAGTTGTGGCTTTTTATTATTATTCTTGTTAGATGCTCACAATTACTATTAAATAGACCGATCCAGGAGAAATGCGTTGCATCGGTTACCAACTGTGGTCTCTGGTTAGAAACAGCCATGGCGCCTACTGTCAATAGGAGATGGCAACTTTTCACTAACGATAAATACTGGAAATCTCTCAGCAAATTATTTCATATTACAAGGAGACTCAGACTGGTATTTCAGCTGAAAAATTGTGTCTTTTCAAAGGATTTAATGAACACAATACTTATCAAGATATAACCCAATGATTGAGCAAACCGATTTTTCCAGGAAATTTTTAGCATGGGTCTCAATGGATTAAATAAATGATTTCAAATTAAACTTTTAGCTGAGTGTAAATTTGTCTGATTGTAAGATTGTCTAAATATTTAATGTAGAGTTTTGGAAATATTATTTTTATTTGTACCTGGGAACCAATCATATACATATCACCTGTATATAATTAATTATTTTTGTATTACATTAGAGTAATAACACCCTTAATTAATATTTACATGTAGTAAACATTGCACGAACAGCTGATTCAGAAAATAAAACAGTTCACTATCAATACAAGATGTCATGCATAAATACCTATGTTACAGTAATAGGAATCACCCATTGAATTATAATCTATGTGCTTATTGATAAATCCATTCACATCCTCATGTCAGATGGCAAAAGTTATACAAAAAAAAAAGTTTGAAGTAGACAGGTCGGACCATGACAGCCATACAAATCGTGCTGAACTTTACTTAGTTAATTGACTTATATATCTATTGGATGAGTCTATGTCATTCCTATTAAATGCAAAATGATGATAGATAGATAGATATTAGATATATATTTATGGAGATCATATACCCTTAATAGACTATAAATAAAAGCCTAATATATATCTGGTAAATAGCCTAAATACACCTTTTCAGTAAGACATTTATCGGCCACTACACGCGTAAATCGCCATGCAAAACAGTGATTCTTATGTCTAAGCCGAGACCGTAGTGTGAAAATCAGCCGCATAGTAGCGCCAGGGGTAATTGAATCGGCCTATTGCTGTTTTGCCGTAACTTTGGTTGCCCCCCAAAGGCCAAATTAGTTAAACAATATCTAAACTGAGGTATATATATATATATATATATATATATATATATATATACATCAGTTTAGATATTGTTTATATATATATATATATATGTGTGTGTGTGTGTGTGTGTGTGTGTGTGTGTGTGCGCTTTTATATAACACTTTTCATGAACAGAGATAGGTCTGAAAAAATCTGAAACATCAGCTGAAACAATAGGAATGAATAATGCTTATTTAAAATAATATCCATGATTCACAATAGCTTCCCCAATGTCATACGATACTGCCACCTAGTGGTAGTCAATGGTCACGTGAATATTACGCCATTTTAAAATGACGTCATTATGATATGCGGATTATTAACAGACAGAGGGTGATTTGTCCGATGTCATCATTGTTTTACGTTAATTGTCAAATGATTGTTGTTTTTGCATATTTGAATCGCGCAAAGATATATATATATATATCATTATGAACACTGTTTGATGTGTGCTTATAAACAATACTAGTGAAAGGAAAAATCTTTGTGCTTCCTTTGGAACTATATTTTTGCGTAGGAATATATTACAAACCGCAGGATATAAACAAACTACGCCATTTTGCTGACCGATGTATGTTGTATGACAATTCTTGGATAGAAGAACGAATCTTTGGCCAATACTGAGTGATCCTGAATTTTAAAAATGAAGTGGGAATACAAGGAGGAACATCCCTTCGAAAAGAGGAGGGCGGAAGGAGAGAAAATTAGGAAGAAGTATCCAGATAGAGTTCCTGTACGCAGCATTTTTACATTTAGTTTTGTTTATAGTCTAGTCTAGATCTCCAGATATATCTTGATAGAGCCTTTAGTCTGAATTAGGGGTCTAACATTTTAATGATTATTTTGAATTGTTTTCACAAGTAACACATTATTTTCCTTACACGAATGATAAATTTTAATGTCAAAGATGATATGACCTTTAAATCATTAAAAGACAAATATGGTATTACGTATAATTATGCGATAAAAGTAGAATTTAAATGTTAACATACTTACAAAGTTACATACTAACGAAGTAACATACTTATATAGTGATAATAGTCTAGAATTGTCTTACAAAAGTTACATCTAGTTATCAATTAGTCTAGTCTGGAGGGAAGTTTAAATCCACTTGCCCTGACCCAAAGTTTACTTGCCCTGACTTTTTGCAAGTTGTTTGATAAATTAACAAGCATTTATACATGTATTTGACAAATTTGTATAGCATATAAGACAGATTTATGTTTTTATTGAAGTTTGATCATATATTATGACCTGTATGGCTATGTGCAGGTATAATAAAATGTGATTCTTTATGTTGTAATCTAAATGTAGGAAGTTCAATCATTGATTCTTGTTTAACATGTATTCATAGACAATTAACTTGTGTGTATATCCATCTAACGGCTAGGAAATCTGCCACTTGCCTGATCAATATATATATAGATATGCTCAGGGCATTGTGGCAAATATTTCAGTGACATCAAAGTAAAGCACCAGCATCAAGTGAGTGAATGATGTTATTGTTCTAGAAGCTAATGACTTCCAGTAGATCTTTAATTGGTTCTGGATTATAATATTGAATTTCATTAGCTACCATAATCTGTGTGTGGATTATACGGCACATTCATAGTAAATGTTGATACAATGTAACACTGTGTTTTAACTCAACATTACACTTACAGCAGAATTCTGTGATGTAGGTTTCTGTTCAGATAAGTGCTGTAGGCCTAGTCTGTCCATATGCACTGAATTTTGCTAATATATATAACTTATAAGGCTATATATTATCTTTTTGTTGCCTCAAATTAGTAACCCCTATCATAAAAAGGTTTTTATGACATTGTATATGCATTGGTCAAAAACAAATAACATCCAGTCTATATACCATAGGTCCCGGCCATTAAGCTGAGACTTTGTGTTGACATTTTGACCCTTATTTTTTTTTGGGGGGCTTAATGGCCGGTGTTAATTTTCAGTGTGTTAGCAGCCGTCTAGATCTAGATACAAACGGACATCAATCGTTATTTTGATTTAAACTCATGGAGTGAAAATAGAAGTGAAACAAGTTGATGATAATTATACATAGCTTTATTGTGAAAATCAATATTTATATGTAGAATTATCTGATTTTTGTAATTATGAATAAATGTTGTTTGACTCAGTAGCGCATTTCACGAAGGCAGCGTCTGTAACAAGACAACTTGTATCCAAGAGTGTCGTATCTCATTCGTTTGGCGGCATAGACATTTGAATGTCCTCATATACATATTGTTTATACTAGTAACGGGATAATTACTGATTCATTTACTTATTTTCAATAGAGAGTTAGTTAATAACTAACCTCATATACTGGTAATTTACATTGTCTTGGTTATTGCCACATTAGTGACCAAAACGTACCATCAAAGGCTCAGTAGTCCTTGACACTATGTTTAATTACTTCCAAATCCAAGTCATTGACTTCATATATGGTTCATTGAATGTTTAATAACGCTGTTAATTTAAGTTTGAGGTCCTTCGTATATGCTAACAGTTTGTCTAAACAATGCTTATAATTTGCCTTGATCTACTGATGGTATACAAAACAAATATTGGTATGAATAACGAATTATGAACACAAATTTATTTTCTGTGTTCAAAACATCACCTGGAAATAATGCAGGAAAAAGTTCAGATTTTTAGGTCGGCTTAATGGACGGTACTACCATAAATCATGATATTTTAGGCCTAAAACCATCGTCGGCTTAATAGCTGTTGAAATGTTGGATTATGTGTCAAGAATCTGGGCATAGCATTTTCCAGTCATCAGTGGTAGCTATGGATACATCAGCTGTGTCACCAGACAACTGTGCTGATGTGATGCTTCTGGATCACTTGAAACCACGTTTTGCATGCTTTTTACACAGCCATTATTAACACAGTTTATTCATGTAAACAAGTTTTTTACACTGACTTATAAAAACTCAAATTTAAAAAAAAGTTACTATAAAATAACAAGCAATTGAGTTAACAGACTAAGCCCCACTATAATAGCACGATACCTAATCTAGTTGAACCTTTCTGATGAACACATTTTCCTAGACATACTCAATCCCTTGTACAAAGATGTAGATCTTACTGCAAAACAATTAGGCACTGCCAATAAATGGATAACTACAAAAGGCCCAAGTTTCATCACCTTCCCGATACGCTATCAAGCATCACCCTTTCACCAATGTTGCTAACAAGCTCTCACCAGTTGGTGCCATCTACGCATTGTTCCATGTTTAGTATTTTACGCTTATGGCTAGCCATGATCACCTGTTATAATAAAGATAGTTGATGTGACATATGATACACTTGCTCAGGTATTTATACATCAAGAAATATTCCAGGAGCTACTCCATCAGTAGAATAATTAAAACCTACTCAATGTTATATACTCCAGTATTTATTCCAAAGCTCTGACGAATCAAAGTTGTTCAATTACAAGAGAAATTTATTTGATTGCCAATTGACCCGGCCAAAAGCAGTATCTTGGTTGACACAACATAGATCTAGACCAAGAATACACGGACAGTTAAGTGCAGTGTGTGAAAACATGCTAAATGACCTCATAACTATTGGTGTGTCCAGTAAACCAAACACGGTGTTGGAGTTCATAAATGTGAACATTTTAGTTTCATTACAAAATTATCTTTGTGGTTCTGTATAATAGTTTGGAGAAACTGATATTGTTGTGTAGCTTTCATTATTACCATTCAATAGATCTATAGGTTCTATTTCACGATTACACAAAAGTCAAACTGCCTTTTTTATTATCAGGAATTGATCAAGTGAAGAGCATGTGACCAGTATTGTGTACCTGTTATAAGTTGAAAAATAAAATTTATGTGATTGTAATCTGCAAGAATTCTGTTTCACAGATGAATTGGCTTTTGGTTTCCAACTATTTTGATTCCATGTCATTTGTGATCACTTATACAGTTCAGAAAGTCAATCATTTGAGAGGTTGTTGGTCATGTTAAAGGTCAGGTGCCGCTGTGGTCTAACTGGTAGGGTGTTTGACTACAGAGTTTGGACCTCGGTGTGGGAATATCTGAAGGGTGTTTCATCTCTGACTTTGCTTCATTACCTTCGGCCCATTTAGCCTACCATGTGCACATAAGTGGCCGTAAAACATCAGTCATCATCGTAAAACATCAATCATCATGGTGTTAAAGGTCTGAATGATCTGTGCATGGAAAAAGGGTTGTATGCAGCAGGTGGTCGTTCCTTGCAGTGGTTAATCAAAGCAATGACCCCCTGTACTCCTATTCCATAATTGGCTAGACATGAGACCAATTAAATTTTGGAATTGACCACATGTCTGTCTGTATAATTACTATTATTTATTTAAGGAGTCATTTCATATCCTAGGTGTGATCAGTGCCTATGCTAAACTAAGAACTTAACAGAGATACATTAATAATTTAAGCTGTGCATTATTGTTCATATGCATTTCCATCACCTTAATAAAAAAATTGTTGAGAAACAGTTTATGTGGATGTGTCTCCAGTATTAGTGGAGATTTTAGGCAATTCAAACAAATTATCCATTCTCTATCCTTGAAGTCAGTTATAAACTTGTATACAGGGTTATCAAAATCATGGATACTAAACTTGCCAAAGAAGTTTCTAATTCCCAGTGTCCTGGAATTTTACCTTTGGCATCACTGAGTAATTTATGAAGTTTAGTATATTAAATATTACAAGTTCACAGTTTATGGGTGAGCTGTTTTCTGATTAAGTGACCCTGATCCATCTTTAGCATGGTTTGTTGCAGATTGTGTAGTAACCTTTCAAAATAAGCATTATATAATTAGAAGATTAATGGGATAGATATTGTTTCCATAAAGCATAAAAATATTAAAATATGTATACTTGGTAAAATATTTTTGAAAGTTACTATATTGATCATATTTGAATACTTTGTCACATGTCTAGTATGAATAACTTTAGACAAAGGTGTCTGTTGAACAAGCCTAACTGATGGGTGTGATAATTTTATTCCATGTTTCCAGGTGATTGTAGAAAAGGCACAAAAAGCACGAGTTGGTGACTTGGACAAGAAGAAGTATCTGGTACCATCTGACCTAACTGTGGGGCAGTTTTACTTTCTGATCAGGAAGCGCATCCGTTTACGACCCGAGGATGCCCTGTTTTTCTTTGTAAACAATGTGATTCCTCCAACTAGTGCAACAATGGGAGCTCTGTATCAGGTAAGCGCATTAGTACTAAATGGATAAATACATGCAACATAAAATTGTAATGTTTATTATAAATAAAGATGCAGTATTAAATATTGATGAATATAGTGAGGGGCCATACATATTTATCATCATTTTAACAGGCATACAAACAGTACACTGTGGAGGAAGGGGTATGACACAAATGTACATCTTTTAAAGGCCTTAGACATTTTGATTTTTCAATATTGTTTTCATTCCCATCTAATTTTATATTGTTAAACAATACCCATAATTATTTCTCTTAATGACAACTGCATTGTGCCACAGCACTCTCCTGAAATAGATGAAACCAGTGCCTGAAACCAAATTGATTGATACAACTTGTATCACAAGCTGTATCAAGCGTAACAGCCTTGTGATATCACAGCAGCAAAAAATAAAACCACACAAGTCCAGCCATTGCTTGTTTGATTGTGGAATTGGAAAAACTGAAGGCAGCTTGGACATGTTTTGTTCAAGATAAGTGGTGCCCCACCAGTACATCGTACTACTCTTTTTTCGACATACAATCTGGATGTAGATCTGTTGATTGCATTTGCTAGATGGTGCAGCACGTACACTCATGCAGGTGTTGAAGCATGACCAAATACATGCATTGTTTCACTGGGACTATTTTTGAATACTCGCAACAATATGCAAACCAATTATTTTGACACAATCAAGCTACTTCTACATTAAAAAATCAAGTGTCTGAGGCCATTAAAACTAAATGTTGAAAACTGATTTTTTTAAAACCGGGTGTCATTTAATTCCTTGCTCACCCATCCTCACACCATGGGACAGATTTATTTAGTATTAGACACGTGGCACTAGTAGTAATTCTTTTTAGCAAAACAGCAACCTTGAAAGTGTTCATTTAGGAAAAGTGTAGATTTTGTACACTATTGAGTGGTGATAACTGTGGATAGTCCCTTAATCAGTTAATGATCTTGATTTCGTAGTCATGTCACTGTTTTCATTTTCCATATAGGAACATCACGAAGAAGACTTCTTCCTTTACATTGCTTATAGTGATGAGAGTGTGTATGGAGAATAAACACCGGAACTGACTTTAGTTCTCCACTATTGAGCTACAATGTTATTGTAAACATTCGGTTTGTGTAGCTGTTGCCTGGGAATGGGGTAATCGTATATGTGTATAAAGACAACTGGACCATGTATAGTTAGTTATAAAGGCAGTAAAGAACATTTCTCACGAGTGCTGGTCATCGACAACAGATTATAAGATTTTCTCACTGATTACTTTTTGTTTAAATGATTTCTTTCAGCAGTTGTAGCTTGTTGTTAGAGGGTTATTCAGCCATTATGGTAAAACAAGTCGTCTCTATTCATCATCTACTGAAAATTTAAGGGAAGGAAGCGACTTGCTAGTTGTAATTCCAAGCAGACTAGAAAGTGTACTTTCAGCTGTGTGCGGTCAGGTGAATGCTGCAGGAAAGTTAAGAGTCTATTGTTAGTGATTTTAACAATATTTTTATGTAAGTAACTGTTAAACATAACATAGTTGAGTAAGATCAGTCACCAAAGCATCAGTTGGATGTCATGCTTACTTCATGGTTTCTTTCTTGTTTTGTTCAAGTATTTTGAAACATTGTTATTAATTATTTCAGTCAAGTTTGAGTGGTCTTATCTGCATATAAACAAAAGGTACTGGGTGGTTTAATTATGGAAACAATTAATAGCATAACCTAGTGTGGTTGGTCATCAACAGCTCCATTTGGACACAGGTTTCTTTAATAAATCTTCATACTTCACATCTTGCTACCAGCCAATAGTCTTTCTGGGCTGTAACTTAAAATGTCCCAGTTGTATGCTGGCATAGGAGGATGAGAGCTTTTAGCCACATTGAATCCATATTAATTTATTTATGTGTACAGGATTGGTTTCTTCTGGTCACAGTAAGTTTTGTTTTGGTTGTAGTTCTCTTTGAAGGCATATTCAAAATTTATAACATTATACTCCAAGATGCAGTTCTGTTATTTTAGTCTTGGTTACAATAAAAAGTTGGGTTCTGTTGTATAACAATACCAAGGTGATCATTGTCAGATGGAGTGTGGTGTGAATAATTACATGTGTTAACCATGTTACTTCTGTATTTTGTTTTGCATCTTCTAAATGTATATATATATTGATGAGAGCATCAAATAAATATTACAATTAAATATGGTTATTTTATGTTTGTTTTCAACAGAAAAAGTTAGTGCCTGATTTTTTGCTATTTTAATGGCTTAATTTAGATAAACAAAATACAAGTTCCATTTGGGCATAGATAAGGTAAAAACTTTTTGTCTGTCTGTTGAACTGAAATATGAGATATTGTTATTATTATGTAACAGTAATTGCAGCTAGGTTATCCTTCATTGAATGTCCATCGTTTGAAAGTACCTGACAAATTTCATTTCCAGAAAGATGGCTATCTGACAGGATTTTAAATCACTCCCTCTAAGTTGGGTTAGCGATGGAGTATTCAACCTCAGCACAGATCTTGCCAGGGAGATATATTGTAATTATGATTTTGTCAGATTGCAGTATCACTGTTTTTGAGAAAGAATTTCCTCTTTCAATAGAATTATCATGAAGGCCACTCCCATAAAAACAACAGTGTTTAGAGTCCACAGGGATAGACATTGTGGACTTCCTGGGGCAGGTGACAGCCACTGTTGGACAAGTGATTTTTTCGATGTGTCTGACCAGGCAGTTCACTTTGTCTGGTACAAAGTCATCCTGGTGAGCCACAACTTAAGCTGAGATTCAATATATGCGGTATGCGCATGGGACATTGCAGTATCCACGTGTTTCAGACACCACTCTCACCTTTTCCATGGGAAAGTCTGTCTGGACACTCGAATTGGATGGTTGAATCCAGAATTTTACAATCCGCCATCATTAAATTTAAGATTTTTGTATCCGTTTTGTCGCACTCGCACATGTCATATGGAATCATGCTAATGTGTGTGCATGTTTTCCACTTTTTATTCACATAACACATACCGAGTATATAGAATCTATCGAATCAAATGGCGGATCTTAGGGGACAGAACCCCCATCTCTATTAGGGATCTTCCATCTTTAAATGCAGTATACCAGTTGCCGACATAATAACTAGTAGTAGAGTCTAGTGTTGTGAATTTGTCATTCTTATAAGTACAGTTTTTTGGCAAATATTCCTGGAGCTTGCACTCAAATAATATTGCGCCAATAATCGCCATGCTATGGTTAATCCACATGTTTATCCAGAGCTTAATAAAAGTCATTGGGATTGGGATAGCGCCACAAAGACTACGGCTCGTGGTTTGAAAAGTAGTCTACAGAGTTTGGGAGTTATTGTTGGCTTCACAGTATTGAAGAATAGTTTGGATTATCTGAAAGGGTTGTCGGCTAAACTGCAAAAAGGGAGATATTGACGTCTTTGAGGCATAGGTAATGATTGACAATATCTAATCAGAGATAAGATGTTTGAGGGATGACATTGGTGTAGAATTCCAGAGGTGGTACGACAAAGCAGCAGAGCAGTTGGCTTCATATGTAGGTACTGAAGATGAAATACCAAGGGTTCAGTGTAATAAGTGGAATGTACCTGCTGACACACCTCTTCTTTATTACAAGAGATCAATTGGCTGTCCCTTTATTGATATCTTACTGCAACAGTTGCAGAACCATTTCTCTGCAGACAACTGCCGGCCACTGATCACGGAGATCCGAATATGTTAAATATATTAATAATATCTCTATTACAGTTCCCAACTTGATGATTTATTTTCAATATGTCATTTGTGGGGGCAAAAATAAACTGTCCACTTTATATTTGATTGCATACATAACTGTAGTTTCAAATTAACCATCCTTTAATTTTAGTGTGTAATATTTAGCACCATAGTCTATGAGTGAAAAGTTGTAATTCAGACAACCATTGGAAAAATTAATGCTCATTAACCATATTGGAAAGTCAAAATAAAACCGTTTTAAACAACAAAAGTTTTTGGTTTTTAAAACATGAGAAATTGGAACTTAAATATTTAAGATATTTTTCTAATGTTTGAATTCAGATTGTTCTTTAGCAAATATTTTTTGTTTATTGTCAGTCTGACAGCTATTACTTCCCAGCTTCAGCTGTCTTGATGAATTCCCCAAAATATAATTTACAAGCAATAACACTTTTTCATACTATTTAATTTCAATTAACTGCTGAACTTATAGTATAGATTGTCTGGAATCGCATATGTGAATTTAAAATTTCTTGTTCATGTATTTCAAAATGACACCCCAGAATATCCACGACCTTTAAAAAAGCTGGCGACACAAAATATGAGAGACGTGGCTTCTCAGTTTCGAAGAGAATTAAATCTGGCGCTCCAACAATCAAATACCGTATATACTCGCGTATAAGTCGCCACGGCAGATAAGTCGAGGTCAATTTTTGACCCTGTAATTTTTTCGTCAGGCATATATGCTCACAGTATGATTCGAGGTCAAGTATTGGCTTAAAATCCGAATCATTGTCGTCATTAGCGAAAAAGTTGATTCAGTCATTCAAACTCATGGTGTCGACAAGTGCATCGTGAATATCAATTTCTTCACCGGGAGCGACACACACACAAACACAGAGAGAGAGAGAGAGAGAGAGAGAGAGAAAAACACACATACACGGATTTCGCTTTGATGTTATAACTAATATAAATAAACAAACTTGTCACACCAAACACACTTGACTGTAGACTCCTTTCAACTGGCAAGTGTTATTAATTGTTTCACAGCAAGTGGCGCGCAAGGTTTGCAATGTGAATAGTGATGTTTATATTATCGCTAATCAGACCGGCATGTTTATGAGATCCAAATAACAGTTTGGTGAAAATGAATCTTAATTTATTAACTTCAGAATTTTGGTAATTGAAGCTGGAAGAAGTACAATGTAAAACTATACTTGTTTGCCTATCTTTATGACATATTAGATATTAAAGTTACGGCTGGTCGGTCAGTTTGTCCATTTGCAGTTTAATCTGATGCAGCACAAAGACGTTGTTAAGCGAAACATTTGACGGTGGAATATGGTGTTAAATTCCCAAAGCATCTTTTTATCAAATAATTCATAACTACTCATAATTGCTTTGGTGATTTGGAAATGCTGAAAATGGAAAGCTTTCACGCTACTACTATCATCGCAGACCACCAAATACTTACACTTGTCATGCAACTTGTGAAAAATGTATATTTTGTTGTGTTATCCATCCACAAAACAATTCAGTATATGTTTTCTAAGATTTCTTCAAATGATCATTTAGAAGAAAAAGGGCACTGATTCCCTCGCTGGGTTTTTCCCCCTACTGAGCTGATAAAGAAATATTACACAGTATATATGATATCTCGATTAAAGATACATTTACAAAACACAAAAAGTAGACAAGTTAATATTAATAAAATACAAAACCGTAAATACTTGCCTATTAGTCGACCCGGCAGATAAGTTGAGGTCAATTTTTGACTCTGTAATTCTTTCCTCGTGCGTATACTCACCGTATAAGTCGAGGTCGACTACTGAATTATTGGCTTGATAAGATTAAAATCCTTCAAAATCGGAATCATTGTCGTCATCCGTGAAAAAGCTGGGCCAGTCGTAATCCGGAATCTCACATGCACATATTTATGCAATACCTTTCAATCGTCACGCAGCCTATCTATTAAAGTTTTGAAAACGAAAATATAACATTTTAATCCTTATATTTAAGACATGACGCTGTGTAAAAAGTATTATCTGCAAATGCTGCTTTAAATCGGATTTATTGAATAAATACAATATCATAAATAACTATTTACGTAAAATAATAAAATTTTCAACTGAACAATCTAAATCACTGGTCAAACCATGCTGCCATTATAATGATAACTTAGGAGAAATTGTGTTGATCACCAACTCTTCCATTCCTCTGCTTTAATTAAAGGCAAGGTTAATAAGGTAGTGATATATTTTCAGCGCTTAATAAATTACAAACGGTTGTAATAGTATTTACAATCAACGTTTATATGACATACGATTGTAATAATGATATTTTATAAAATAACAAATGAATCAAGGCTAGTGTGTATTATATTTAATACACTTCTATATAGTAAATTATAAATGAATATATTGTGTAAGCTGAAGGCAACTACTATATATACAGATCATTAAAAGTATTTTAAATTTTGGAAATATTTAAGTACACGCTAAATTTTATTTATGAAGTGGGAAAATATAGGATTCATTTCTCGGTAATGCAATTTAGATATGGTTGTAGACTCTAAATATTTTCATTGACTGGTTCTGTACACGAAAGTTTTCCTTATCTTTTGAGGACTAATGAAATTCATCTGACTGCCCGTTAACGTCACACATAGAGGTTGATTATAAGTACACGCATCTGAATTAACTTACAAAGCAGACCCCTTCGATTAGAAGTCACGTTTATAACAAAGTTTTTTAATTGTGAACAATGCTAAAGTAAATTTTACATTTCTGTTTAAAGCAAGATTTATCCGTTGATCCATCTAGCTTTAACACCATGGAGGCTTTCGATTAGCTGTGTCAAGAGTCATTTGTGTCAGAGGTTTATTATCCCAACATAGTTTAGTCATATTTTTATATATTTATTTTTGTACTGTCCGTTTCTTTAGCACATTAATATAGCTGATCTACTTAGTTCCCCAAATTATCACGTTGCAATAGCTAATTATTTTGTCGTCGTGTGACATGTTTTATGCTTGCAACATGTCAGTAACGATTAGACCTAGCAGACGTGTTTAAGATGTGAAATTGGTTATTGGCTGGTTAGCATAGGATGGAAATACAGATAGATGAAGGTATTTATGCATCTTTAATGTTGATTTAGTACAGAATTAAGTTCTTAACAAGATTTTTTTAAACTGACAGTTCATCACTTCACATTTATCTTTTCGGGCTTAGCTAGAGTCTAGAATAGTAGATCTAGATTAGATAGTAGACTTAACTAGATTTAGATCTAGACTCATTCAGACTATTCACTATATTATAGTAGATCTATATGGAGTATTGTACTAGCTAGTACTAGACTAGTAGTCTAATTATACTAGATCTAGTACAGTAACCCACCATCTTCGCAAACGGTATCGTTTTAAGAATGCCTGCAAATTTAGTATTTTCTAAATAATTTTGTATTTAGGTCTATCACCTATTACTATGCATCCATCATTGCATTTGCCACTGATCTGGCAACGAAATGTAGCCCTGTTATTTCTAAATTTTCTTAATTATTGGCCAGTTATCTAGCAAAATGATAAGTTGGTGTTAAAATTAAATTGAATATAAATTATATAGACTTCTAGATCTATATGTAGATATATGAACAAATATATTCTGAAAACAATAAATTATTTAAAGTTGTTGAAACGGTCCTCTTCCTGTTTCAAAATATGGGATGGGCAGTTTGGAAATGAGAAGCGGACCAATTCAACAACTTTAAATAATTTAATATATACGGTTTTAATTTTTAAGGACAGTATATATATATATATAAATGCGCACAAAGACATCCAAAAATAATAAATTCATATTTTACCAAATGATGCACGATCAAATTTATCACTACCTGATGCTATGCTGAATCAAGTGGTTGCAAAACATACTGCCCATCTTACAACCACAAGGCTCAACAGACTGATTCATTTACCCCTGCTGCCACCATGCAGCTGAATTTCACACTATGGTCTCGAGTTAGGAGTCTAAAAATTACTATGTTGCATGACGATTTACGTGTGTAGTGGCCGATAAATGTCATACTGAAAAGCTGTATTTAGGCTATTTACCAGATATATTTGGATGTTATTTATAGTCTATTAAGGGTATGTGATCTTCAGATCATAATTTTGCATTTAATAGAAATGGCATAGACTTCATCCAATAGATATATGCCACTAAACTAAGTAACAAGTGTGACATTTGTATGGCTGTCATGGTCCAGCCTGTCTAATTCAAACTTATTTTTTGTAGAACCTTTGCCATCTGACATGATGATGTGAATGGATAAATCAATGATCACATAGATTATAATTTAATGGTTAATTCCTATTACCGTAACATTGGTATTTAGGCATAATATCTTGTATTGTAAGTTTTCTGAAGCAGCCATTCGTGCAATGTTTATGTAAATGTCAAGGCTGTTAATACTCTAATGTAATAAAAAAATTATTTAATAATATACAGGTGATACATATATGACTCATTCTCAGGTACAAATAAAATTTATATTTCCAAAACTTTACACTAAATATTTAAAAACTCTTCATTAAAATCAATTTACATTCAGCTAAAGTTTAATTTTAAAATCTTTTATTTAATCCATTGAAACCTATGCTAAAAAATCCCCTACGAGTCAACATGAATAACTAAGGCTTAGCTGTGACATTCATCTGGAAAGATTGGTCCGCTCAGTTGTTGGGTTATATCTTGATAAAAATTATGTTAGACCCTTTGGAAAGACACAATCGTTCAGCTTAAGTATTAGTCTCAGTCTCCGTGTAATATGAAATAATTTGCTGAAAGAATTCCAGTATTTATCATTTAGTGAAAAGTTGCCATCCTCTATTAACAGTGGGTGCCATAGCTTTTTCTAACCCGAGACCGCAGTTGGTAACTGATGCAATGCATTTCGCCTGGATCAGTCTATTGCAGTGTAGTTGTGAAATGGGAAGGTCCCGTTTTAAAATGGGCAGGGTTGCGAAACAGGTCGGTACAGTACTACCGCTACTACTACTACTTTTCTTTCACAGTTTACATCAGTAGGATGAAATGACCTGTCTTTTCCGTTTCGTCTCTGTCTCCATATAGAGCTTGGTGGGTAGAGGATCATGTATCGATTGGCCACTCACTCAGTTTGTTCTAAAACTTGATGGGTTGGACACCTCCATAAAATATGCTTCTACTACTAGTACTACTCAGACTCCTAGTAGTAGTAGTAGTAGTAGTAGTAATACTCTAACCATTTATGCCTTTAATTATTATGTTCATAATTAAACACCTGTTAAAATAACAGAAACAATCGTATAACAAATTCCAACATAGAAACATTACTAATTTTATCCTATTATATCCTTATAGTTATATATACTATTAAGATTTCCTCACTGTTTCATAGCCTAAGCTGTTACTCATATAAATTCACTACGTCGAGTGAATTTGTGGTTGTTATTTACCGCCAAGGAACCAGGGTTGGGTTTTTTACTGTAAAAAAACTATTTTTACATTACATTGTAAAAAACTGTTAATAATCATAAAAAAACCCTGTAAAATACTGTAATAAACCATAAAATACTGTAAAAAATGTAAAAACCTCATTCATTATAACTATAAGCCAATTCTACTAGTCTTAATGGATGTTGTTTAACACGTTTATGTGATAGTGTCTTTTACATACATGAATTTTTATTAACACACTACTCAATATTTGACACATGAATTTGTACCTGAATACTAGGAATATAGCAAAATAATGACATTTATCGTTCTTCTGCACATAAAGTGAATCTATCTGGACAGTTAAGAGTCTAATTCAACACTGCCTCTGAGAATCCTATAACAGAATAACAGGTTAAAAGTTTTACTGTTGCCTAGAAGATTGCATATGTTAGTGTGGATATTTCCAAAGTTGGAAAATATTCACTCAATTAATGTTGATGAAACTGAATCCATCAAACATTTTGTGTAGTGGACTTGCATTCTGGCAGCATTATTAGTTTGCTGATGATCACACTTTTTGCATATTTCTTATTTCCAACAGCAACATGTAAAAATTGTTCTTGTATGGAATTCTGTGGCCTTCCATCTTTAAGCAGTACTAAAAGCTGGATATCAAATAATAATCACAGTATTATTTCAATCTTTTCTATAATTTAAGCCAACATGCAGATATGTATCAATGTGATATAACACTATGATCATGATAAAGTGTAACACTGTTTCAAATTAAATTAAGACTGGCTTTCTTTACTGAAGAAAAATGAAGTCACATTTTAACACTATGGTATGTCACATTATGGTATGTGTCAACATTGAATAGAGGATTATTCTGAGAGTAGTACTAGTAGATTATCTATCATATATACAAGTAGTAATTACCCACATGCCAGATATAGTTAGGTAATTAGTGAAGGGGTCAACTAGACTGGATATTGGGTTATCACAATGTGGATTAGTCTGTTAACTCAGGTGCTGTATTACTTGTATGTATTACAGTCATGTTGTAGTAGATGTTGTTATAATTGTTATAAAACTGTAAACAACCCATTTTTTACATGATGTTAATAACCATTAATTAATGGTGTTAATAATGTGTGTGTAAAAACCCTGCCAGCCCTGCAATGAACTAGCTTACTACGCATGTGTGAATTTTATAATTAGCTGAATTCATTGTATTTTCCCACCATTGAACTAATTTACCATGCTGCTAAATTAGGAGTGTACATGGGTCACACTACTAATCTAGTATATAGTAGTAGACTGTAGTAGCTAGAATATTAGTAGGTGGACACTTAAATGATAATGTTATTTATCCACATGGCTAAATTTATGACTATTTTTACAATCATTAGGACCTACAAATTCACCATAGATTTAACCATGCATGTACTTCTAACTCAGTTTGACATTATAATTATCACAGATGTTCATAATGAATATTTGTTTTCTTTTGCATTATTATAGATGAATCAATTATTTTTCTTGTTCAGTGTTGTTGAGGCAGTCATGTATTACACTCACTCCTCTACTACTATATAAACTCATATTGATAGGTGTGAGTCTGGAAAATTATTTCAAGACTTCAATGTAGACTTCACATTCCATCTATCATTATGATAGTTTACACGTATAATCTGGGCACAACCTAACAAGGTTCCTCCTTCAGTTCTTGTTCTTCAGGGAACACAAAACACTCAGTTTCCTATAGTAACTAGACTACAAGTTATTCAAGATCAAGGCCTTTTCTAATGCCAAAGTGGAAAGGCACATTTTGGAATAGACCTCTGGCATTTGTGATCAGCAGTATTTCCAAGTACCAAGTTCTTTTGTGATGACTGTGGAGACATGTCTAAGGTGTTATACTGGGAAACTTATAGATAAGAGGAAGAAATACTGTATAAGGTTCTTTGAACAAATAAATCCTAGTCATGTGACATCCCCACAAACCACTACCTCCAAAGGAGTGACCCCAGAACTCTAGAAGACTGACATCCCATAATTTGTCTCTCTCTAAAGCACATACCAGTAATGACCTCCTTGAAGACTTTCATGGTTGACCTCAACTCATTATTCATTTTAGCACTTGTATAAACCAAGATGATATAAAATGTCATTTTGTTGAGACCAATTGACTTCATACATTGTTTACCTGTGCTATGTAACTACTGGCAATTAGCAAAATACTTAAAAACATCAGTCTTGATGTCTAGTTTTAAATGCATAGCTACTGAATCTCGACATACCTTTGGTATGTACAACTAGATTCCAGTCCGGTTTTTTTTCAGTGACCAAAGGGATCCAAGCCTGTTCCATTTCTCTATGTGGATCACTTGTGTCCTTTCAGCTCAGCATAATCATTGCAAGGGATGTGTTTTTGCTTTTTTTATTGCACTTATCTCTTTCAGTGGCCAGTGATATTTTATGTGAGTTCCTTGAGGTTGCCATACATAGCATTTTGTACACAAGAGAGCTATACCCACCAGGAGTGTTCAGCAGAAGAAAAAAGTACAATGTACCTGTACAGGTAATCTTTTTTCACTGCATATTATGTAAAAACCTCAACCACATTATATGACATCATACCCTTATAAAGTTATATACTAGTATCATTTTCTATGTCTATGCAGAGTGCATGTTTTTCCAGATATGCTATCATCCAGAATTGGCTCAGTATATAACAGACATGATTTCTAGTCTAAAGCCACTACTTCAGCAGTGTGCTATGGACAGAGTAGATTTGGTTGTCCTAGCTACTAGTGGTGACCCACTGGAAAGATTTGTTTTTGAAATAGCACATAAAAAGGATGATTTGCCCTTGACGTAAGAGTTTTACACAAACATAATGCATTTCCTTAATAATAATACACTGTGGGTTGTGATTTTTTTATTAGAGAATAGTATTTCATCCCTGGTAGAGTTCATGATTTACTATAAGGCTGCATTTGAAGTGTTGTTTTTACCAGTGATCCTAAGTCAGTCCTTCAAGTTGAACAAACTTTAAGAGCATTTCTGCTGAAGTTGAACATCTGTGACTCATTGCTTGAAATACTGCCTAAAGGTAATACTATTACACACACACACACACACAGTATAATACATCTATATGTTTGGAAGACTCTAAGTACATATATATAGTATTTTCAGACTGCTCTTGGTGTCTGCAGGTACACACAAAAGAATCCTCTGTTCTTTCTATGCAAGAGAAAGAAAAGTTACAGGTTATTTAATTATTTTCATCCCAGATCATTGTAAGTGTCTTTATTTTGTGGTATTATGGCAGTAGATTATTTTGAATATTTCTCTTCAGGATTTTACCTGGATACCAGCAGATGAATTGTCCCTCCAGATGGCAGCCCCAAAGCTGATACCTCTAAAATCATCAGATTCTAGTCCTCTAAAAGTTTGTAAAGAAATGTTTTCAAGAACTGCACATGAATTATTATATCTCATCATGAATGATAATGTGTATGCACATATATATAAAGTGACCCAATGATAATTTGTTTTGTTACCTGTTTATATAATTTGTGTCAGACAAATTCAATTGTAATTGTAATTTAGACTGTTACAGTAAATATAATTGAAGTTTGAAATGTAAAAGCATTCCAATTGTAATTGAATATCGTAGTCATAAAGTTGAATTGAAATCTGATATTTGAATGCAATCCTTTCACCTAGTGGTGATAATATAATATAAAAAATTTATGTAGTGTCCTACATAATGTGGAAAAATATTACTCTAAGGTGTTTAACAAGGTAGATAATATAGATGTAGCCAATTTACATATTTCCACTTAGCATATTCAAATGAGATAAGCTGAAATAAAAAGGCTAGTTTTTATTTTCTTAAAGATATCAAGTGCCTTCCACTTCTTGATGGCCAGTGGGAGATTGTCCCACAGGGTTAATGCAGACTTTCAGAAACAGGCAGTTGAATTCTGTATTATTTGTAGACGTATCATCAACATACTTGGCTGACCATATACGAGAGATTTACCATAATCCAGCCATGATGTTATAAGGGCATTTGCCAGTATTTTCAAATATTATGAATTTGGCAATAACCGGGTTTTGCTATTGCATTTACTTGCCTCTCCACGGACAGGGAAATATCAAAGTATAATCCCAATTGTTTTCATGGACTCACTTACCTGAAGCTGATTACATCAGTTGTTCCCACCTGGAAGTTTTGGTCCAGAGATAATTATTTTTTTCTGGTTCAGCATAAGTATATTTACACTGATCCAGTCACTGATATCAGCCAGACAAGCTTCTAGTTTCTTTGAGACTTACAACCTTGTTTCTTTTGGCATTATAGCCAAATTAACACGGGTATCTGGTGCTAACAATGATAGAGTACAAACAGTACTTACATGGTTCTAGTACTGATCCTTGTGGTACCCCAAAATTCAGGCACTTACCTTCTGAAGTAATCATTCCTACAACAACACACTGGGATTTGTCACTGAAGTAGCACTGGATCCAGGAGAGATTGAAAGATTGTATGATCTTTTATAGGGAGAATGATAATATAATCACACAGATAAAAAAATTGATTTTCACCTCAGTTAATTGACACAGACTACTGAATAGAATACATCCAGCTTAACTAATAAAACAGGGTACCCACAGGATTTCAAAAATCAAATTCCCATTATTTTCCCTGTCTTATTTAAGGAATTTCAGTGTATCGTGTGCAAAAATTGCAGGTTGATTGAACTTTTAGTAATGCAACCTCCATCCACCCAATATGCTATGTATTTGGAATGAAAGCATACAAATTCCGTATTCTTCCTGTATTTAAAAATTCTCCGTGTTTTCCCTGCCAGGAAATATTTACAAGCCTGTATAAAATATTGATGCCTCCATGACCTACATAGTAATATAATTGGCCATAGATCCATAGATTATTCAAAATCATGGCTGGGCTATGTGAGGTGTTTCAGTTTTCACCTTGTCCCATTCCTTGGCTAATTGGTCTACCATGTGCATAAAAGTGGCCATAAAACTGCATTTACCTATTTTTATAAAAGTTAATATAAAGTGCATTTAACGGCAGTTTTTGTTTAATATTTCAGATGCAACTTTATGTAGAAGAATCTGCATTAAAGAAACAATAATCAATAACTACACTACATTGGTGGCTTTACCTACTCGTGTTACCTCATAAGTTCAAGAACTGTTTGCCTTTGAGAGTACAGCTGTCTTCTATTTGTTAATTGAGCTAATTAATGTTAGCAGTTAATTCTTCTTGCGATGTAAGTAGCAAATAGTAAGAATTATATCTGTATAGAATACAATAAAATATTTTATATAACACTATGCGTGCTGTTTTAGGAAATACAATGGCCAGTTTCTTACCACAATATGAATGCTCATCAGAATAATTCCTGTGAAAATAGATCCTGATCACAGAATAGTGGTGGGATTCAATTAAGTGAACATCTTGAAGTATGATGATATGATAACACAATGGATATAATTCATAACTTGTTATGTGCTACTCGTTCAATTTACTCGGCTTTTGAGCGACATTCCACACAGTTTTGATTCTGGTGTATTTTATCATCTGCAATTAATATTATTATTGCAATTTAGATGTGTTAGTATGGTTGCATCCACATCAGTATAGAATTACTGCTAGAGGCTTTGACTTATTTCTGTGAAAATTCTCTTGTACGGTTCCAACCAGATGGATAATTTGTATAAATTATTACTTTTCAGCCAAACTGTGCACCAACTGACATTTTGGTGCTAATGTCATTAAAATCTACTTGGCCAGGTGACAATCTGATTATCTGACCACTGACTAGTTCAATATGAGATTTGTTTGTTAGGGAGGTATGAAATTAACAAACCATTAATAGCAATGAGGATGCTATTATAATATTCTAAGAAATACAATAGCTATTGAGTAATAAAGGCCAAAATGACTGGTTTATATGCATCATTTGAATCCTACATTAAAACATCTATGTGGAAGTCATTAATTTGATTAAGCAACTTAGATAACTACAGTTCATAGAGATGCATGAACAAGTTTGGATGCAAAGAACATCTGATTTAGTAGTAAATGGCGAATTGGATTACATAACGTAACACCGTTGTATTTTAAAAATGGTGTCAATGCTTATGTTGTTGGACAGGAACAAGATTCTCCTGTAAATATTAGCTTCTCCACTGATAAGGTATTGGTCAATGAAAAAGTACATTATTTTATCAAGAGTAGTGTGTGCCAGATGCATCAAAGATATGTATACCGCTGCATACATTAAAATCCTCAACAGCATGAAAAATAAACAAGTAACTTAAAGATACTCCTTTTAATGTGGCAGCATGTAAAAATATTCATGGTTTATTTCTATCTGGGTTGCATTAATATGAATTATTAATTTTTGTTCATAAACCAATAATAACTTACGCAAACAATGGTAAGTTAATGGTGATGTATAGTTACGGCAATATTCAACTTTATAATAAAAGCATAATTAATTTATGCTGCTTCTAAACATATACTTAACTCCCTAACTAAGGACCGTCTGACATTTTTCAGATTTAGTGCCAATATATACACACTGTTCATTATCAGTCTACAGATCAACAGACCATTCATACAGATGATTCAAGGGAATTATTCAGAGCACAACAAAAAAGCACACATTTAAAAATATATTGGCTATATACAAATTACAATTATATACATATCAGCTAAGAGACACCAGTCGTACAGTAAAAGAAGCAATAATCAGGATCGGAACAATAAACATGGAAAACTAACTTGTTACCACACTTCTTTACTGGAGGTGATTGTTTCTCTTCACAATAACGTATCAATACAATGTACAGCTTTAATTGGGTAATAAATCAAAATATGGCATCAGCTATAAAGTTGTTTTAAGACATGTTATTTGACATTTGGTGCCTCTGAAATTGTAAAGAAACTATAAACATTAATACGATCCTGTGCATTCAATATCACACACACACACACACACCTAAATAACATAAGAAGAGCACACGACTGACTACCATACAGACGATATATTCCTCTAATCAAGTTTCCCTCATAGATATCGTAAAACATTCTATGACTGTTCCAGGAGAAAAATAACAGCTAACTAAATATGAACACAATTATAGTAACAAAAGTCTGATTTTACTTCTATTTAATTTCTTATATATTGTTCTCCCTCAACCATCCTTTAAAAAAAAGAGTTAGTTTCAGGATCTTGGAATAACATTTCATAAATGTTTGAACAAGAAAAAAAATCCCTGACTTTCCAAAACAGTTTTATTTTCCACAATCATGGCAACCCTGTCTAATTAATCTCAAAAGAGCCACTTTATTTCAGCAATAAGTATATAAATTTGCAATATCAATATGATTATGTCAGTCTTGTGGAAATAGACGATTTAATTGTGCCAGATTTATCAACAGATAATAACAGTTTCAAAATAAATAACTGAACTAGGTACATACAACTGTGGCAAGTACAATTACCATACAAAAATACCAGGTGGAGAATAATTGGACATCTGATGTGTCATAATCATTACTTGGACTCAAAATTCATCATGGAAGTTTCGTCCAATGTCAACCATTTTACTTCCCAGAAAAAGTTCAACATTGTCAAGGACTTCATTCAGAGAAAGTTGATCATCCTTATTCTCATCAGCCAGTTGGAGCAAATTTTCTGCTTCAAGTCTTGCATGATTTGGATTTTTGGGGTCAACATAATTCTGTAAAATGAAAATAAATATACAATATTAAAACAAGTAAAATACTGAGCCATAACTCCTACCATAATTATCAGATAAACTCTCCTGGCCATAGGTTGGTTATAGGGTAAGTTGTACACTGGCATGATGAATTTAATATACACAGTAGTAGTGCTTTCTTATAATTTGCAAGATTTTAACCTCATTATTAATTATACATGTATCAATATATTTCAAACCTTATTCCTCGACTCATCATCACTGAACAACATTATGCTCATGCCCTTGAAAAATAGTTATTTACAAAATTGCTCTTTCTTGTTGTACTCATGGCAAATATCATTTGGCTCCATTATAATGCAGTGTCCATGGTCCATGGAGGTGAACCACATTATAAGTAGACTGCAGATAGCAATGGTCTATGTGAATTAGTGGTTGAGGAATAATATGATACAACCACATCACATAAGTTTGTAGTATTTTCATATAGATGACACAATACAATTGTCTTAATCCAGGTAGAATGAATACTTGTGGCAATACTGCTAACATTGAAGCTCCCATGTTGTCTAAATAAATGCCACTTCACATTTATTCATACACAGTATGAGCATTAAATTTTAAAATATGAAAGCTAATTGCTGTTAAAGTTGAACCAAAGATTTGTCAAAGGAAAATAAAACAGATTTAGATCCATTAAAACTGACCTTAAACACAGTTCCAATTCAGTTGTGACAAATGCCTGACAACCTTGTTTGGTTAGTGGCTATTATTGAACATTTTATTGTGTTATATAAATCCAACATACACAATATTTTACTGAGACAATATAACTGGCATGTATCATAAACAAACAAGGTAAACCATATTCAAATTATTTCAAAACATGTACTGATTGTATTTTCCATACAATTTATTACTGATTTCACAGAAACTCATAAGTCATGAATGTTTGGAAACATAACAAAAATTAGTTTTTACCTATATAAGCATTGAAAATAAGACTAGACAAACCTTCAGTTCAAGCCTTGTTACTTTTCCGTCCTTGTTTAAGTCAATCACATTTTGGAACTCCTTCTGCCTCTCACGTTGCCAAATTCTATCAGAATCCATAAAAGCACCATCTAGCTCTCCTGGAGGCAAGGCCACAAATTCTTCTTCTGTTATTTCACCATCACTGTCCTGGTCTAAAAATCGCAAGATAAACCTAGCTAATGATAATTATGTTTCTAATGCAGTGAAGGATTAGCTAATAAAGATGTTGCTAGTGTGTGATACATGAAAACAAATCACTTTATTGATGATCAAATATGTGGAGTCAGGAGTATTTGTTCAGCCTTGGCACTGGTCACACTTGTGACATATACTTGTGATATATTCAAGGGATGACTCCCTACTGAAATGCAACAATGAAAGCTAATACTGGGATGCCTGAACCTGGAGATATGCAGCATAGTGTACTATTAACTGTGCCATATAGACTGAATCAGCACCAAATAAATAAAACTAACTCCATAAACAACTAAATCTCATTGTAGTGGCAACAATAACATAGTACTCAGCTCAAATGATATATATTTTAGACCACTAGATGTAAAAGGCATTTGAGTTTTGTTCTGCCTGAATAAACACAGAAGACTACATTAAATAACAACACTGTCTCATCCAATTTCAGAATTTCTACTCGTGTCTGCTACAAATAAAAAAAACTTAGATATACTGATTTGGCGAGAGTGACTACTTGTACAAAAACAATTGCTTGCTTTTACTAATGTAATTAAACTCACTGGCTACTAAATAAAATATATCAACTGGCTACAAAGAAAAGAAATAACTGGTTACTGGAGAGAGAAAAAAACCAATAGGAAACTCTGCAATTAAACTTTAAAATAATACACTAAAGATCAGTTGAGGACGTAAAATCTACTGCTGTGAGAACCTTTGAGGAATATTTATGACTATACTATATTATAAATACATTCAGTGAATGTTGGCACAAACCAAGATTGTCTAGGATGTCCTGGACCATCCTGTCTAACATCGCTTTATTTTGTTCTGGATGTCTGAAGGCTTTGTACTCCTCAATATTGAGATTGTTGTCCTGAGGATCAGTATCGGCTTCAGCCCAGCGAAACTTGTAGCGAATCAAGCGTTCTTTTTCTGATGAAAAAAGATTTAAGAGAAGCTTTCAAGAATGGCCATCATCACCATCATCCAATAATAAATGAGACGAAGCTGGGTTTTATAAAGGAAGATAATAAATCAAACAAGCAAATTATAATATGATGCCATATCTACAAAGTCACTTTAAAACAGGAAGACGGCACTATCTACGTTTCATTAGCATGTATATTTATGTTTAATATAAAATACTCTTCTGTGTTAAAATTAAATTGCTTAAAAATAAACTATTATAAAACAAATATTTTATTATTGAATAAATGCTACTTAACCAATTAATACAATTGTTCATATACCTATTTAGACAAGATGAATGCAACATAGATAAATGATAAGATTTCTCTAATTACTGACAAATTAAAGCTATATTTAGCAGACACAAATTGTGATTTTTTCCCATTTGTTTGTGAATCTAAGATGATACCAGTTTGATCATCTTTAACATATACTAAATCACTGTATATCTATAATTAGTGCCAAGAATTGCTGTATTTGACAATAATAAGACTTTTCTAACAGTATTCATCATTTGTTTTGCTTAGAACAGTTTCAAACTGTCACACCTCTCCTCTTTCCATCCAATAATATAACTATTCTAAATCATAAAACTTTGGCACAAAATGATTGAAAAACTGAAGCAACCAAATTGACGGAGATTGCCTTTTATGGGAGAGTGCTATTTTAAAAAGTAACATTACCCCTTCAGCTCGAGAAACCTAGCCTTCTGATTTTTTGGATTTCAATCAAACTACTCAGTTGGGAACAACAAAATGGCTGCCAAAGTCAATATTTTTTGTTAGCAATTTAGTTTTTTGCCAAAATGCCAAAAGTAAAGCAAGGTAGCATCAGAAATTAGCAGTATAAATTGAAGCGATGGGAAAAGGAACTGCGACAAGTGAGAGAGAAGCATAAAATTGGGGTAGAAGCACAGAAAATTGATTTGAACTAACACTTCAAAAATTAACCCATGCCTTTGACCTTGTGTATTGCAGCAACACATAAACTGGATATAGACCAAGGGGCCTACTTCCAAAATCGAAATTACTTATTATTTTCAATTTTTTAGGCCAGTAACCTATAGAGATGTCACAAATTCCTTCTGTTATGTTGTAAAACGTCTTCTGAGAGAAGTTGTAGCTCCCCTAAACTTTAGTAAGAATTATACAGCTAATTCTAATATGGCCACTGTTGCCATTAGTTACACTTACAGCAACCACTGAGATGATATGGTTCCAATATTGTTATATCGTATATCCTTACTAAACAAAATATTTCAAAAGAAATTTAAAATTAAGTCTGTCAAACAAATATATATATATATATATATATATATATATATATATATATATAAGGAATCATGCATAATTACCATCTGGCTCCAAGGGAATGCCTTCATAGTCTGTTGCATGTTTAATAGCAGTTTTCACATTATAACCCTTTGACACAAGAAAATGAATGTGGAAATTCTGCCAAGTGATATGACCTGTTACAAAGAAATGGTAACTGAAAAATGGGAGAAAAGACACAATCTTTTTGCCATAGAAAAAATGAAATAATTCGGGTTATTGTGGTAAATTAATTGGCAGAGTTCCACAGCTAGGTACCTATATTATCGGTGTCCAGGTGTTTAAAGATCCGTTCTGTTTCCTCATTGGCCTCATCAAAGTGTTCCTGAACTTTGTCAATAATCCATTCCTCTAGTTCAGCTAATGTAATAAAATGATCGCCATTCTTGTCAACCCTGTCAAATAAAGAAGAATGTAAAATATACTACTTTTTCAACTGAAGGTAACAAGTAATTTAGCAGAAGAATGGGTTGCCAGGGAGCACAGCTACAAAAGAAAGCTTGGTAAATCTATTATCTGGCTCTATTTTTCCAAATCAGATGAATGCAAATTATAAGTCCGGCCATTTCAGAAATACAGGTATGAGATAAATTTGAACCCACAACCTGGAGGTTTGTAGCACAGTGCTCTAACCACTGCACCATTGGAATGCCTGTGTATGCGTGTGTCTATATGTATAAGCAAATGGGCTTACCTCAACTACAAGAACAAGTAATCAAATGGAATTTATCCGTGAGACTATATATGTCTAATCATGCTGACTCACTTGTTGAATATTTGTTCGAGAAGTAATTCATGATCAACGGAAGGACGCTGCTCAAATTCTTCATGATTTCCAAGAAAGATCTCTCTATTATATTCCTTGTTCAAGTGGCCATCTATTTCGAGCTTCACACCATCCATATGATCGGGTAGCTCTATCTCCCTCAACTTTAACTTCTTAATGTCCTTCAGGTTATGTGCCGGAAACTCATCATCCTCTTCCTCTTTTTCTTCATCTTCCTCTTCATTTACCGCTGCGTTCTGGTTAAGAGATAAAACACCACATCATATTAACTAATGATTCAAATCAATTATACTAGAAAATTAAGACACAATTCTGAATTTGGTAGAAGAGGGAAAAAAATGTTGATGTTGTATATCTTGACTTTCCAAAAGCATTTGATTAGGTCAATCATGGGATCCTTTCTTAGTGATAGAAACCAATCCATCACAGCAAATGGTGCCAGTTCAACTTTGTCCAAGGTGATAAGTAGTGTACCTCAGGGAACTGTTCTACTTCTACAGTTCTAGGCCCGATATTATTTCTCATTCTTATACGGGACATAAATAACAATATGAGACATGTAGCCATGTCTCATGTTTTGTGGATGATGTAAGAGTCCTTCTTGCCATCAAAAATGAGGATGGTGTCAAAAAAATACAAAACAACCTCAAAACAATATACAAGTGCCAACAAATAAATGACATGCAATTTAATGAAAGCAAATTTGAACTACTCAGACATGGTAAAAATCAGGACATAAAAGATTCCACCTCATCCTTTGGACTAAAAAGCAGATAAATTGAACAAACCCAATGTGTCAAAGATCTTGGTATCAAAATGAGTGATACTCAGTTTCACTGACTATATATGATATAGAGACAGTATGTAACAAAGTTCAGCAAAATGCAGGTGGATCATAAGAACTTTCCATGCCAGAGATATGCACACTATGAAAACAGTATGGTGCAGCACAGTCCAGCCACACATAGATTACTGCTCCCAGCTATGGACACCACTTAAGAGTTGGAGATATCCAGAAAATTGAGTCCTTCTTTAGATCATTCTCCAGTAAGATGTATCCAATATCTGACCTAAATTACTAGGATCAACTTAATCAGCACTCAAGATGTACTCCCAGGAGAGGAGGATGGAAAATTAATTAATTAAATACATCTGGAAAACCCATCAACAAGGCAGGGTCCCCCTAATAAAGCAGTGTGCATGTGGTAAAATTAGGGCAATCAGAGAAGGAAGCTTTCAAATTAGGGGTCCACAGCTTTTCAACAGCCTTCCAGTATATATCCATGGCCAGACGGGATGCTCCATGACTAGTTTCAAGCACAAACTTGATAAATATCTACAAAACATCCCAGACAAACCAAAAATACCAGGTTACACAAACTAGACGGGCACAAACTCCATCACATATAGGAGGAATTTCCGGGAAAGCTGAGCAATACAGCTGAGGCAGAGTCACCGACTTGGCCGGAGAGATTATACTCTTGAATGAACTAACTAACTATGTTTCAGCGGAAGATTTTATATTTTTAACTCAAATACAGGTTTATACAAAGAAATTTCTCACAAACATCTTCTTTGATTTGATTCAAACCCCGAGCTAGAGGTAAGGAGCACAGCACATTAGCCATAGCCTCCAGATTAAGCTCATGTTAACTCATCATGTGTAGAACAGTGGCCACAAAACACCAAGTCACAGTTATATTAGATAAGACTAAAAGAAAGAGTGAACATTTATACAGCCCTATTGTATAATGATATATTATTATAATACTATATCATACTCAATTAGTTTATGGAGGCCCTGGCTAAGGTATATCATGTCTAATTGTACTCTGAACCACTCAATATGGATCTGTGGAATCTGGTCACATTATCCACTACCTTTTTCCTTAACGGCCTAGTTGGCAATTGTTAGCCCACAATCTATGAGACTTCTATTACCGTCTCGATCAAGTGTTCAGCCAAACAGTCAGTGTGTGAAAGACCAATAGACTGTTGGTGATTCAAGCCAAAGACCTGCCACAGTGTAATTCTCCACTTTATCACTGAACTAATACCCAACATCAATTGAACAGATCTTCAGAACGAAAAAGGTGTGTTTTTCAGGTGTACAACCTGCTATGTGGGCGATATTAAAAAAAAAACATGGTTCTACTTCTAGTGGATATCTATAGAAACTTTCACCAGTAGCCTAGATTGGGTCCTGAAGTATCACATCTAACATTAATCTGATCTGAATTAACCTCTAAGTTCAATAATTTGACAAATTTATTACCAACATAAATTACTCGTGGATTGACATTTTTTAGTTAATATTTGAAGTAGACAGTTTTATCATTCGAACACAGTGGTAGTGATATGTGGTCCAGCACGCTACCGCTAGACCAAGGAGGCGCCACCTATATAAGCCAATTGTACTAGTCCTAGTAAATATCATGAAACACATTTATGCGACACCATCTTTACCCAAGAGGATGAATACTTCCAAAATTGGAAAATATTCTCTCAACTGACTTTCCTTGAGCTTTTAAAAAGTATCCTTATCATGACATTTCATGATAACTCCTTTCCAGGATTTAAAACAAAAATCATGACTGTGAGAACCCCACACCTTGTTCTCAGAAATTATTCGGAGTGGCCCCAAAATTGATATTTATCATTAAATGTTGCTTGTTAACTATTGCCAAACAGAACCTCAAAAATGTCTGTGCTAATGTAGTCTACATTAGCACAGAACACTTCAACATCGTAGAAAAGCATTCAGATAACAACCATATCATAATATTCATGAGAACCTAATGACTGCACTTACTCTCTAACATCCATTGAAATATACAAATTCTCTCTCTCTCTCTCTCTCTCTCTCTCTGTATATGTGTGTTGTGTGTGTAGGTCTATCCATGCACATGTGCTATATATAATATATTAATATCAATATAAATAGCCCACTACAACATATATTCATGTCTCTAGCCATTAGTAACAGTATTACAATACATTTTCACTGCCCAAAGCAAAACACTATTATACACACAAACGTAAAGTTCGTTCAGCGACAACATTTTGACAAAATGATGACATGGCTCACCTGGATGTTGACCTTCTCTTTTGGTTCCTCAATATGTAGATCAGCAACACCCTGTACACCTTCAAAATTGTTAACATTGTTTGGTTTTTGTAGCTGGTTTTGTTTATTTGTTTCTAAGCCAATGTCTCCTCTTCCTAATATATGTGCCTCTTCTTTGACAATAGGCTCATGCTTGATTCCCTTTGCTCTGTCACTGTCTAAGGACTTTGAATTGTTTATTCTCTCAAACTTGAGGGCACCTTCCTTTTCACTTATCACAGATTCTTGGCCTTTATCACTAACTGGAATGGGCACGTGATCCATTATCTTATTGTCGGCACTGACCATCTGATCTGGCTTGACCAATGGCGGAGCTTGCTCATATGAAGTCCTGTTCCTAACTGAAGCCAACTGAACCACGGCGAAGCAAAGCACAAATATGACAACTGCAGCTTTACCATAAATCAGTGCCATCCTTCTGCCAATCATGATCAGTAGAAATTAAATCCTGACACTAGCATTTGTTTGACATCACAGTTTGGCTGCAGTCTGAAAATTAAAACAATCAATTATCACGTCAGCCTCACAGGTAGCATAAACAAGGACATCAATTAGATCAGCTGATATCATATTAAACCTATGCATGTTCAAATATGTAAACAAATATGATAAGCAGGTGAAAGTAATTTTATTTAAATGTATACATAATTAATGGTTTACTGTCTTTAGATTACTGATGTCTGGAGAATAACTTCCTGTAAAGAATTAGATTATAAAGTTACAGGACAACAATACTGACAGACAATAGAAAATAACATACAGGAAGACAACTACATAAACAGATACATACTGTTATAAACTAGAAATAACACTTTTTCTGCAGGAACTGATAACTATCTCCCTGTCCATCTTTCATGTCTGTGACATGAGTGATGCATACCACTCCTGTGTTTCATTTTTCATGATGTTTTTTTTGTTGTTAGCCTGCAGGCTGTTATACTATATTTATCACAGGAACACACACACACACAGACATGTGCACATAGTGACACACATTTGTGCTAATAAATGTTTCGGCAACAATAAAATTAAATAATGAAATAATGAAAGTTTTATTGTTTTTTATTAAAAACATGTGTTTCACAACAGGCCAATGGAAGAATTCTAAATGAAATAACAGATTCATATAAAATAAACAATTATCAATACACCAGTGTAAATACCAAGCATAAGATTCTCTCTGTTTTAGAAAATATCTGCTTTTACCAAAAATGTAAATGTATCAGACTTAACTTCATGAATTTCATGGTTAACAGATAATATCTACCATACCCTGAACTAAATACATTTGATTAAGATAATTACAGGTATGATTGTAATTATATATTGATCAGACATAAATGCCTTCAGCTGATGTTACTGAAATAATCAATAAAATACGGAGTTTAGGTATAATTCCTATGCACAATTGCAGTCATGTTATGAGTTTTGAAACTTATGATAGGAAGGAATACTGAACTTTCATCAGTATCAACATATCATCCAATAATGGTTGGAAATCCGAGACTACTCTAATTCTTCATTCACTTTAAAGGCCCTTGTACTGATTGTTTACATGGTGCATGCATACAATTTCTGTTCATGCCTGGTAAACCCTAACATACAACTCTATTTCAAACTGTCTCTTTGATTGCTGGATAGCTATCTAACTGTAATAATTCAGAGATCAAACACACACATTGAACACCCCTTTTATGGGAAAAAGGTAACAACTTTCTTTAACAAAAATATGTAAACAACCAAAACACGTGGTATTCTATAACTGTATGGCTTTTGTAACATCACATCAACATTCTTCACTAGTTACTCCTTTTTCAGCCACAGTCATAAACAGTATATCATTATTTATAAATCCAGCCCCAAACCTTTTAATTTGATAATCAAACCGTATATAGCCTCAAATTGATAAATAACAACCAGGATCACTTTAGCCAAGATATTTATCAGTCAGTGCATGACAGTTCGTTGAGGGCAACTTGGCAAAAATTATTTTGGAGGTGCGACATGTTGTAGAAAGGGATTTTCCTTATTCCGACATCTCATCGAAAATAAATATTTATGCATTGTATGAAAAATAGCACAATTTCATGTGGTATATCACGTATACTGAGTTATGAAGAATTTATTCTGAGAGAATATGGCACACGATGATATCACGTGAAAACAAGATATACAAACAAAAACATAATAAAATCCAATTAGATCAATTACTCGAACTTAATCCCATGGGCAAGACCTCGCATGTAGACTTGAGGTGTCTGGTTGCGTGGGAGGCAACAGTGCGCCTGATGTTGCTGATGGATGTGCGGACACACTTAGATTGTTCTTGTAATTGTCATTCTAGAATTACAGCTGGCGATGATGATGATGATGATGATGATTGATGTTTACGGTCACTTTTTCTAGAATTACAGATATGAGTAATTGATACCAACCAACAAAAGAACACTTAATAGTGACATCAGTAATTGCAAATCCAGACCTGCTCATTATTGCCTTACCACCGCTACCGTATAGTCTATACTCGCGTATAAGTTGATTTTTTTGGTAGTGAAAAGGGAGCTCCCAGAAGCAACTCGATTTATACGCCCGACATAGTTCCTACCGGCTGAAGGAAATATATTTTCAGCCATCCTGGACACACAACAATACAGGATTCAACCCAATAAGAGCGGGAGTCAGAATAAAATCGTCACCTCACTAACTAGTAAATCATTATTATTCAATAAATAACAATTAATTTTCATCAAACCGTTATTTGGATATCATAAACATGCCTGTCTTTATATAATAATACTTGATAGTCATGCGTTGTTACCTACCAGTACTTCCAGATGTGCTGTGAAACAATGAATTAATAACACTTGCAATCAGGCATGTTTGTGTGAGCCAGAGTTGGAACAAAATCTCTGCCTATACTAGTCTTATCCACTAAATAACGATTAAGTTTCACCAAACTGGTATTTCTAAAGACTCAACCTCTTTGAAGATATCCAATCAATTAGCATCGTCATTAGCTTTTGAACTAGAACACGGTAATGGCATTAATCCCACTACTTCACTACTGTTTTTAGCATGTGGAATAATTCCTAATGGTTGGCAATTTTTTATTTGCATAACATGCACATTTTTTATTTACATCAATGATATAAAAATTAATTTAACAAGTACCTAGCCCGTCAGACTTATTATATATCGCATTTAAACTGTATAATAACATTAAGATATATATTTTCGAACAAGTGTCCCAAAACTTGTTTTCAACTGTCGCAAAATCTAAATTCAGTTTTGACGAAATGTCCATTGGATCAAATGTCACAGAACCTTATCAATAAGCCTTTGTAGCTCATGCTAGTATGGGCACTTTATTTAATATAAATTATTATTATTGTTACCAGGTGGTTGATTATTTACCACCTGGTAATTCCTCAGTTTTTTTAATCGGGGGTGAATGTTAAAAAAGATCTACTTATCCGTTTGAGAATACTCCCTTGATAGAGACAGAAATAGAAATTAATATCAATTGTTAATGAGTGAAGAAATGTACATACACCATCAGCAATATTGGTCTTTGGGATTTTGAGAAGCCATTTTCAATCAACAATATAATGTTCTAAATTCTTCAAGGACTAGGAGAAAATTAACTCATTGTCAGGATCCAGTGATATATACAGCTGTGTGTCATCAGCATGCAGGTGATATTTAGCCCCATATCGCTGCGCAATGATCCCAAGAGGATGGGTATACATTGTGAAAACCAGAGGACCAAGAAGTGAACCCTGTGGTACACCAGATAACAAAAACTGTACATCAGATAAAATACCACGAACAGACGCTTTCTTAGGAGCGTTGTTCCAGATAGGATTGAAACCATTCAAATGCTATATCTGACAGACAAAACATGACTTTTAGCCTAGAGTAAAGTACATCATGGTCAACTGTATCAAATGCAGCAGACAGGTCTAGAAGAACAAGTAATACTGGCTTACCTTGATCAATTGACTTCGTAATATCATTTTCACCTGAACCAAGGCTGTTTCAGTGCTGTGACAACTTTTATAGGCAGGCTGTAGTGAGTCATTAAGGTTATCATTGATTAAATATATGTTTAGATGGAAAGCAACTGCCCTTTCTATAACTTTAGATAAAAATTTAAGATTTGAAACAGGTTTGTAATTGTTTAGAATATTACAGTCCAAACTGTAATTTTTTATTAATGGTTTTTCGCCCATCAGTTAGTTTTGCCCCGTTTTATATTCCCCTTCGGGAACCATCGCCCTCGATTTTATTTGCCTGTCAGATAGTTAAAATACAAGTTATTACCAAATAGATCAAATACAATGTAGCAGTTTAAATCTGTGTGCTTGGTTTGTAGCCCTTGCTGACCTCACAGAGTAGCTCCTTTCCATCAAATTATTTCACAACATAATCTTCCCAAAAAGTGAATATTTTTATATATTAAACGTTGCACCTGCTTTAATTTTTCATTGACAATCAACTGTGTTTGCACATCCACTAAGCTGGGCTTTTGGTGGGGCAAGTTAACTAGCTGGTAGAATAGCAAGTTGTATCATTGGAATTTTGTGTTCAGTCATCGATGCCAGCCCTCACAGTCATTATTTGTTCGGATGCTGCAGCTAAATACAGACCAACATCAAGCAATTGGCACAGTGACTGGGACATCGGGATGGCAGGGGTGTCAAGAGTAAGGATAGTTGCAAAGACAGGTTGGATTCGTTTTGCTGGTAGGAAGGGCAAACAGAAGAGATGGTGGATGAATTTATGTGTTTTCGGATCTTCCAAGTATGCCATGGTCAAACCCAAATCCTGAACTTTGCACCAAATAGCCTGACTCCAATGAAAATAGCAGCCTTAGATCCTGACATCAGGAATTACTTCATGCATGGCACACCAGGGTGCAGCCTCAAAGTTTAAAAGGACTCTCAGGACAGATGGTGAAAGATGCAGCTGTCATACAACATGTATGAAGATGGTGACATAGTCTGCAGTGGCCCTGCAAGACATAAGGGCGAAGATGAGGGAGAACTGCTTAATGGGACAGTCCACCATCAGAAAACATTTTTTAAATATGAAATGCTTAGAACAGTAACCAAACATTCCACAATAATAATCACAAAATATACCTGATATCATAGATATAGGGAAAGAATCCAAATTACTGGAAGGCTGCTAGATTCGAAGGCGGGAAGGAGAAAACTTAAATGCTCTGACTGACGCAGATTATAGTTTCTCTTAAGTGTTAATTTCTGAGCCATTTTGAATCATCTTCCTCTTGTAAGGTTCCTTCTGGCTCAAACTGATCATTCATATTTTAACAAGATAATGCCATTTAGTTCTGGAAAAATTGTTTACATGCTTTTGTACGGGCTCTACAGACTTCAGTTGAAACCAGATATGCTCAAGTGATGTTAGCATTCAGGAGCTTCTGGTATCTGTTTAGCTTCAAAATGGCGACAACCACAGGCCATTAAAAGTCAATTAATCAGCACTTTGAACTGGATTATTTAATATGTGGGTGATCATTTACACATTTGGACATTATTTATGATATTTGTGAGTATAGCTGTATTAGTCCTTAAAATTTGAAATGAAGGTGGACCATCCCTTTAATATTGTCGCTGCTCTTTAAGAAGGCATGGATTGACCATAGCTGTGTAAAGGGAGCACCGACAGCCTTGAATGTGCCATCAATGCACAACCCACATAGCCCCCTCACTAGTGACAGAAATACAATGTAGGTGTGAAAAAATGAAATATTGTCTTAGCCAAACGTGAATAACTGCATGTAGAAAAGAGTCTGGGATAGCAGCCTCCTCAACATTGAATTCGAGAGTGGTAAAATTGGTGGGTCGGTTACTATGCTAATATATATATATATAGTCAAACCTGCTCTTAACGCCACCTGTTTGGATGTGCTGAAAGTAGTGTTTACGGACAGGCAATTAATTAAAGGTGGAATTTCCAGTGATTGAACAACATAGAGTAGGCCTACATACTATTTATTTTTTAATCATGCATACACATACTTTATACATATTTACATGTAGATCTAATATATATATATATATATATATATATATACACAAATCTAATTACATAAAATAAAATCATAATATTTATATAAGTCAAGAATAGAGTGCAAATTGGAATATCAAAAGTAAAATGATTAATGTGATTAATTAATAATGTGCTGACAATTCATATATATATTTTTTTGTAGAGACTGCAATTACAATTGTAAAATAATGTTTATCAGTTTTAAGTTTGCATATCTCTAACAAGACCTGCTCAAGCAGCAATTACCTTTAATCAAGATGTGTTGAAATCATGTAACATTTACATAACAATGCAAATACCATGGGCGGCTAGCCAAGACACCATCAGCACAAAATGTCTACACACTGTCGGAGACATAACTGGGGAAGAGCTATCATTAGTCAATATGTTGGTGAAGTTTGGCAAATGACAATCAGTGCTAAATCATGCTAATAAATCCTCAATCAAATTATTGCAACTGGCGGTTGCTTGAGAGGTAATAATGTTGGCTGGGGACCCTGACACTATGGCATTTGGTTGTGTTGGTTAGGTGATGGCTCTAGACAAATCAGTTTGAATGAGACATACATCAGGACTTTGGAAAGGTGGCCCTTAATGGCAAGTGGCAATTCCAGACAGGTGGCATTTTACTGTATATATAATTTTATTATATAACACAACAGGAGCAAATAGTCCCTATTATTAAGGACGAATAACAATAAAGGGCGAAGTCTTTTTGTTTTGAGGGTGAATGCAACAGAGGGTGAATGGTTCATAACCCGATCTACACTACATTATTATGAAAAAGCATAAGTGTCATTGCTGATGTATCCCAGCTATCATGGCTATGTGCATCTACAATTAATTATATATCTATATATATGAAAGTTAACTGTAAAGCATTCATATTTTCAATGATTAGACTCTAATAGTAATAAGAATCAAATCCACCTTCATTATTTTTACGAAGTGGTTGCGTATCCGAGCATGGGAACCCTGTACCTCAGCGTTATAGGTCCGAGCACTCGATGCACCAATTATTCCTTGATTGCTTTTACTTCTGCTCAAATATGGCGGTCAAGCATGTAATAGTTATATTTGGGTTGAAAGTAGAAGATGCTTTTGATAGTTTTGAAGAGTTACAAATGAAAATCAAAGAAATAGACGATCGGTAGAACAGCCGTGCAGCTTTACAAATAATCGGGTTTGCCAGGTGTCCTAGAAATTCTGGAATATAACGAATTAATTTTCCTGGTCCTGGAAATGTATTTGAATTTGACAAAATCTGAAAATTCAAAATCTCACCAAAAAAAAAAACACCCTTTGGAAAAAGCCCAATTAGAATAAAAGTCTATTAATAGACTTAATCTAATATCTTTATTAAACGCTAGTACTATATAGTAGCAGTAATTACAACTGCACTTCTGTCACTGCCACTTATGCGAGCAGATGAAAAATTATCATGAAATTACTCAGATTTATAATAATTATAATAATGATGATGCATGGTTCAGATGCTGAATGCTCGGATCTTTATCACCGACAAACACGATTCCGATGCTCGGCTTGTTGTTCCGCGTCAGAGCACCGGAAACACCCAAACTTAGCGCACGCATAAAGTGCTTGGACCTTTATCATCAAGGAACACGATTCCAATGCTCGGATACGTAACACTAACAGCCTATTTCACGATGCACACACACACACACACATATCGTCAACATTAAGTAACTGTTGTAAACAAACCTCGTCCCAGTACCTCAGAATATACAGCCTACAGTAATATCAGTATGAGTGTTACCACCTGTCTTCTGTTAGACTAGTCTCGCCCAGTTACTAGACTAGAGTAGATGAGTACGACTGAGTCTGAGTTAGTGACACTGACACTCCAGCAGATCTAAATACGCTCTAACTGTGATGCATAGACGTAATGCGGGATGTCACCAATAAAAGAATGCACAGGTGTCAATTTTTTAAATCCCGAAAGAAGCAACTGGAAAGCAGAAGCATTTATGACATTTTCACAATATCCAAAACAAACCGTATGTGGGACTGTTACTAACTACATTCACCACAAGAACCTAATATCGCCCAAACAATCACCTACGTCATTTCCGCCTGGGATGAAACAGAAATTTGAGCAGGGAAACCCCTTTTTATATTTACACAATGGATCTAATTTTTGCAGCTAGCCGATTGCTCCGTCAATGACAATTTACACCACATGTTTTTATTTATTCAACAATATATAGTTAGCTATAGTATCTATGTTAAATTTTTTAGATATTGTAAAATTAAAAACATTGATTATAACCTATAAAATTAAAGCCCAAAATAACATGTTACATATCAATCTAAAAAATCATAACAATAGTCTTATTGAATAGAATAAATACCTTTATATGCCATAATATAAGACGAAAACAAAGTTAAAGTATTATGGGAGTTAAATTATGAAACCAAATAGATGCAAATGTTCGCAATGTTAAAACAATTAATATTTTAAGCACATAATTAAGAATATGTTCATTTCTTTATATGACATGTTGAGGTATGTTTTAAATTTTATTAACCGTTCAAATACAACATATACTATATAGTATACACTCTACAATATGTTATTGTTACAATAATTAATCATTTTATAATTTAACTTATATATGGATTTTGTATTGTTTCATAATAAAATATGTAAATATATGTTTATTAACTATTCCACATCTTCTTATTTTTAAATTTGTCATGAATGTTTTAATGTTATGTTAAGGGGGGGGGGGGGTACATTACAATTCCCTACACAGAATTAAAGACTATGTATATAATATAAGAAATGTTAATTACAATTTTGGCCTTAAAATTTTATCGATAAATGCTTATCCACTATAGAGGCCTGCACGGGTTGGGTTAACCCATATATGGGTTGCTTGAAAGAAAATGGGTTTTATTATTTTTAAATCCAACAAATATGATTAGGTGGCGATCATGGCGGTGTTGATACTACGATCAGCGATAGATTAAATAAAGTGGTAGTTGGAGTTAACAAAGGATCAAAAGCCACGTGTATAAAAACCACCCCAACGCTGACCGTTGAATATGCCCACTCTAATGCCACGTGCCCCACCAAAACTTTCAGCTAAGTCCCAAAGTTGGCATAACAGTGAGGTTAGACTGTATATTAGATATACAGACATGAAAATAAATATGGAATATATTTATTTATCTGTTGCATTCTTTTGTGGAACAGCATATTTGGACCAGGTGGTTAGTGTTTATGATCTGTTCAGTGGTATCAGCGTAATTATTGATACGTGACGAGTATTTTAGTATGCGTTTTCAACACGCTTTGGGTGAGTGCGTGACCAATAAAACACCCAAGGTCCATGTGGCGTGATATCTGAGGCTCTATAAATAAGGGGGTAGAGCTATTGATATCTCTCAGTGAGCTCCGGTGGCCTAGCGGTTAAGCACCCGGCACTTGGTGCCAACGGTCGCAGGTTCGAACCCCGTAAGAGGTCGAAACTTTTCCAGGGATTAATTTTTCGGCTCACTACATCGTGGGTGGCTGACCACGTTAAATGGCGCTGCCGTCTCCACTGAATTATTTAAAATAAAGGGGGACGTTAAAAAGGGTATTTCGGCTCCATCTTTCCGTACTGCTCCCCTCTGAGTGGTGGGGGAGGAGGTTTCTCAACCACTCCAACATAGAGGCTGTGCTGATTAAGCGACAGCCTGGGGATTCTCCCCGAACAACAAAATCATTGATATCTCTAGTTATACTCGGGCGTGCCGGCGGAATTTGCTGAAATGTTTGGGCAACTTTCCTGACATCATGGTCTGTCATTTTAATGAAAGAATTTATCGGTGAGTTCTTGCCATGTGGCGTATGGGTTCCAAACAGAAGGTCATTGCCCAAGCTCTTGGTATAGCACAGGGAACAGTCTCAAAGGTGCTTAAGAGAAATCGTGAGATGGGCTTACGCACACCCAGAGCTAGACCCGGACGTCCTCGTAAGACAAGAGAAAGAGAAGACCGTTATCTGCTACGTTTGTGCCGAAATGGGCGTACCAAGTCAGCAAAAACCCTTTCGTGCTGAGTGGTTTACGGTTCACTAATACCCCTGTATCCAGAATGCTAATGAATCTGCGATTGATCCGTGCAGCTTACTTCGCCAGGAGACCTCCCGTGCTGGCATAAGCTCCAGCCATTTCTGCAGTTCCCCTCTGTTGTGCTTCAACATTAGAATGGTAGAATGATAATGGAGTGTTGCATGTCGACGTCGTTTCTGGCTGGCATCCAGACTACCAAAGTTTCGTTCACAAGCCAAGTTGTCAACTCCACTACCAGCAGTTCGCCGAAGAGCTTCATCCGAGGATGGTGCTGAAAATTTGCCTCCTTCCAAGAAATCTGTTAACTGGTTTCTAATGGTCAGCACAAATCCCACCATCAACTTGCTGAGGGTCTGCAGCAGAATATCTTGGCGATCTGGATGTTTGATGGTCATAGCTGTAGCATACAGTGGATGTTGCCTGTTAGGTGGAAATTTAGGAATTGGTGAAGTATCAGTGTGAAGAAAGTCCTCGGGATGGTCAGTATAGTGTACAAGATTCATGTAGAAAGGCTGGATGTACCTAAAAAGTTCTAGGTATTTTGTATTTTTTGATAACGTCAACCTCCAGTAAGGCTCAGTAACTGTAAGGTAGGCAATGGCATGCGCTTGGAGCATCATAACTCCTCTTGAATCCTTAAGATCTAGAAAAAGGGACTTCACTTTCAGGTTTATGTCAGCCTTATGGTTTTTTTTCTCAAGCGACAAGATGTCATCCATATGATGAATGATCTGTGCAGACACTTGAAACAATCCATTGAACCTGTTGTCTCGATAATCACCAATCACAGACATCACATGCCTGGTCCGACAGTCTGCTATCCATTTTCCTCTGATGCCACACTTTTCATCTCCATTTGGCCCTAGTAGTTCAGATGCCATACGTACCATCCTAACAGGCACATTTTCAGCCCTAAACTTGAAATAGGCCCTCCAGAAGCATCTCTCCCCAGCTTCCCACCTACTGCAATTAGGTCCTTCTGCAGTTGCAAAACAGATTCTGCACCATAACGGTGGAAACCTAACAGAACATGCACCATACAATGCATGGGATACACAATGGTAGATGGGAGGTTGGCCCTATTCAGTTCCTGCTGCACCCACTCATTAATTTGGTGAAATGACTTCTTTCCGTTAGCTGCTCTGTCGGACATTACAAAAGATAGTTTGTCAACTAAAACCAACATGAAGTCTTTATCCACCACATTCTGACCTTCTACTTGAACTTCCTTATGAATATCACAGATCTCCTGAAGTTCAAGTTTCGTGTTATTTGTAATGAAGGTAGCATCCTCCTTGGCTACCCTCCTAAAACCTAGTGGCAGGACATCACCACTAGGCAAAGTTATGCTAGTGTCAAGCATTTTGACTTTTTGAGTGCCATTTTTCTTAATTCCGAAATGGTCGCTGTCCTCCATCTTTTCTCCATAGAATGCCTTAGTCAAATATTGTGCTTCATCCTATATCCGAAGCACTGTTTGCCTTGAAGGCAACTGCTTTAAGTTAACATTGAAATTAAACATCCTATGGGACACTGACTGTATTACCAAAGGCACCTTTTCAATGCCGACTTCTAATCCAAGCAAATCAAACACACATAGCCTGACACACTCTGTAAAAGTGGGACAGGGCCAACAGAGTCTCTTTGTTTGACCAGCAAGTCCTCAATTTCTGAAACTCGAGATTTTGCTAAAATCAGATCAAATTTCAACTGTCTTGTTTCATTCGATCGATTAATAAGTGTTATGTGGCAGTGAACGGACTTTGTAATAGCTCTTCATCTTTTGAGAAATAGACGCGTGACTTTATGATTTCACTATTCAAACTTCCCGCAACGGATATTTACCGTTCAAGCACCGGAGTGAAGGCCAGCTCGAGTTCTGATTGGTCAAAAATTTATATTAAAATATTCAAACGCACTCCGCGGTAGTTAATTTTATAAACGGGGATGTCACAACCCGTGAACTGATGAATCTGGATCGTCGACGGACTCGCTTTCCGGAGCAACTTATTGTTTTAAAATCGCTCTTGAATAATAAGTTTGCGGTGGATTTAAAAGTTTTAGTATCAAGTTAAAGATATTTTTCCTGACTTTTTAATGATATGAGTTTGGGTTTAATAGCTTTTTCGGTTGTTGCGCTATAAACTGTTGAAATTTGTGAACCTGCCAAATCCGGTTTGTCCAACTGGGTTGCAGCTGGGATGTGCATTGCTAATTACAGCAGTCTGGAGATATTTTGGAACAACAAATTGCAGCTTACACTTCATTGCTTGAGTTTTCAATGATAAAACATTCCTGTATAACATCCTCCATGATAAATGAGATTACCATTGATGAAAACATCCTTCAGTTTTCTGTAGTCATTGGCATCACGTTGGTCCATCCTCGAGTACACCTCCAAATGTTCGCCTTCAAGTAAATCACTGAGATATATAGCTTAATCAGCATCTTCCCATCATTGAATCTGTCTTTATATTCATCAAAATATGGCAGTTTTGGTAGTTTTGTATTGGTCGCACGATGTGATGATTGGTAATTTTCAAGGAGTTCCTCTTGTTCGCCCTTTATGGCAAGTTCCTGTTCCCTGATACTCAATTCGCGCTCACACAGTCTGAATTATCTATCCTTGATTGCTTGTTCATGTTGCAATCTTTCAGTGTCAAATTTCTCTTCTCGAGTAATCCTTTGATGCTCGTTTTTCTCATGTCGTGAACGTTCACTTTCAACAAACTCGTCCAGCCGATCACCCCCAAAGCGAACTGATTTTCCATAGTCAATTATCTTAGACAGCTCCATTGCTAAATAGGTAATAGTATCTACTAATAAACACTAAATGTCAATACTAGTTATTTCACAAAGTAGAGCAAAATACTAAATATGCCTTTAAATTACCCTAGAGTAATATTATATACCAATAATCTTGCAATATGTTAATGATTTACTTCACAACAGTTTCAATGAGACCAATGTACATGTATCCTAATATGCATGGACTGATCTGGACAAATACACTGTACTTTGTACATGGAAGTATGTTATTTTACGACACATCGGCACAATTTAGGCCATTCGGTGCCATAGAACGTGTAACTTGTACAATTTACCACATTATAGTATATATCCTGTAACCACGGCGCCTCTGTGGTCTAGCGGTAGGGTGTTGGACCACAGTTCACTACCACCCGTGTTCAAATCACGAAGATCTTAATTCTCCACCATTGTACTTGTGTAATAATCAGTTAGACTAAGTTAATAATTGTTGATATTTAGGTGTAAAAATGGAAACCTCCTCATGTGAATATGATGTTAAAAGACAACTTTGTAAATTCTTTGGCCAATGTAAATATGTTGATTAGAAAATTTAATTTTTGTTCTGATGCTGTCAAGGTGTGCCGATTTAAATCATACAGTACTAACCTTTACTCTACACAATTCTGGTATGATTCTTCTGAAACCCTTATGAAAAAACTATGTGTAGGCTATAATAATAGCCTAAGACGACTAACGAAACTGGATAAACATTGTAGCGCAAGTGAACTATGTTTGTTCACTACGGCATACCTGCCTTTGATGAATTACAAAGGAAACATATTACAAATTTGATCCAAAGGCTTCAGTCCAGTTCAAATAGTATTATTATGAGGGTTGTTTTATCTTCTGTTCCATTGTCTTCTCTTATCTGGGGCTACTAGTTTAATACTTTATACATTAACAAATGATATTCTATGATTGGTTTATTGATGTTATTAGTCTGAATTTTTTATTATTATTATTATATAGATGTATGGTATGTAGAGAGTCGATAATTATATATTTATTTGGAGTTAATCTTGCTGAGAAGCACGTAGAAAGTTATTTTCTTTAGTTAACTCAAATTTATTTATTCTAGTTTGGCCGGATATTATATTATTAAGCTTCCATGGTTACGTTTAGTAACTATTGTTACATGAAATCATTATTTATGGATCTTATTAGATATTTGTTGAAATGAGTCTTTCAGTACACTCCAGAATGTTCTTGTCTTATTTACATCAAAGATCCAGATGACTCGTACATCAGACTATTAAACAAAGTATCAAGTTCAAGTACCTCTGAAGTACATTCAGGGCGAGCATAAACCTTATGGTGCATTCAAAGTTGTGTAATGCATGGGATTGTGTGAGGGTTTTATAAAGTTATTTGTAAATAAGTGTGTTATGTATATAATTATATTATTTCATTAATACCGATCATATAAGTTTGTGCTCGGTTAGAATATAATAATAGTACTTATTGTATGTAATTCAAGATATAGACAAATAGCTAAATATTGGGAAGATAATATCTTAATGTTATTATTTTCAATGACTACTGCAATATGTTGTAGAGATAATAATTAACTAATGATTATATTACTTGTTCTGTTGTATTTTAATGTCAAATATAAACACAATGTTGTTTTCATGTATTACAGGGTAAATAAACAAAAATAAAGTAAGAACCTAAAGTAAAATAACACTTGTATATAACAAGTACCATAGTTGCACTGTGGTCTGATTGGGTGTTGAAGATATAGCATACACCACAGCTGCCATATATATATATATATATATATATATATATATATGCATATGTTTCATATATGACTATGTCAGATCTATAATAAATCCATCAAATAGATTTAGTCATTGACTGAATAATACCAAACATACTGAAGCAGATAATGGTAAATATAATTTCAATAATTAATCAATTTCAATTCATTCAACACCATACATATTAAATTACATCTCTGGTGAATGTTGAAAATAGGAACGTTGGAAGTGCATTGCTTAGGCCTATATTGAAGACATTCCCTGATAAATAATAAATTAAATAAATACATACTTTAGCAAAACACACATACACCTTTAGTACAATAGCAGATTAAATGCTAATTATAAATAACATGTACTACTATCATATGTTAATATTCAAGGGGAATAATCTTTTTGTAATTTTGTATTAATAAGTTTATCAGTTTAACAAAATACTAATACACTAAATGATATCAATGAAAGGGTTTTCAACAATAACATCTATTCACACACATGGAGTATTATATAATTATTATCTCTTCGATAATAATAAACTAATATTATTAAGTAAATCAGTTGGTTCGAGTTATTTAGCCTTGGTACTGATCATACCTGGGTCATATGGGCAAGGAGTGACTGCCTTTGGAAATATTCCACAAACACAGGTGTGAGTTGAATTGGAACCCACCAGTTGGGTTATTACAATGCAGTGCTCTAACCACTGTGCTATGGAAATAACTACTAAGCTAAGAGTAGAGCATCTAATTTAAACTTGACGTTTTAATAATAACAATTTTCATGATCTTTCTAGTGTCCTCATCACTTTTTCACTTATCAAATCTGAACAGATGACAAGACAGGTCTGTGGCTAAAATACTGATTGTACACATACAAAATAAACAGAACTGAACTCTGAAACAAGGATAATAAATAGGATTATAGCAAGTGAACAATGAAGTTCTAGAAATACAACTAGCAATAATAATAATAATGTATATTTAATAAAGCGCCCTTACTAGCAGGAGCCATTCAAACACTTATATTTCACAAATAAACTTTCATTAGTAAGCTAATGGAATATGAGTTTTTACAGTGTCTATTGCCTTTCTTATCCTATCACAGAACTTAGTCTCATTAAACCCAACTTTGTAAAACGTAGCCAATGTCCTGATTTGTTGAGTATCAAATTCCTGGGACATTGTTCTAAGCATGTCTTGGCAGCATCCTTGTACTGACTTTAGAATGGCATTCTGCAGCCCAATTCTTGGACGTTTTGTAAACATCAGCGTCAACAATTTGTCATCATGGACAGCCATTCTGCACTCTTCCATGTCAATTCCATAGAGAAATGATAGCTTGTTGTCAGTGAGACAGTTGTACAAACCTGAATCTCCAATATTCATAGCATAGCGGAATAAGTAATGACACCACAATGATGAAGGAACTTTGCTGAAATGATGTTCTCCAACTTTGTGTAACTGCACTATTCCAAGTGATTCGCGAAGAACAAACCTGCCATTCTTCACTTCCCTTCTGGCAATGCAGTCATTGAAATCCTTCACAGAGACTTTAACATCCATAGTTGAATCACAGAGTAAAGGAAACTGGAGATGTTGTCCATGTCGTTTTACTGCTAGTGTGTGTGGACAACAGAAGACCTCCTTTAGGACTCGATGGAAAAACAAGGCAAGTGAAATTCTTTTATCCGAATAGGGACCCTTCCACACACACCCTTTCTTCAAGTCTAATCTTGTGTATACCTTTCCTGAACTTGTGGGTATCTGTAGCAGCGGGCCATCCAAACATGGCAAATCACTCGATATCAATTCTTTGATGTCATACTTTGAACCACCATCAGGTACCTGGATGATCTTTGCTTTCTTTATGACCATTTTTTCAACACCTGATTCTTCTGAATCATCATCAACATCCAGATCTCTCTTCCTCTTTTGATTTTTTGTGGATATTACTTCTCTTGTCATGGTTGCCGTCTTACCCTTAAGAGTACTGTAATGATTCAGTATCTCATTATAATATACTGCTGTCATTTTTATTGTTTTCTGCAATTTTTTTGGCTTTTCTAAATAGATCTCTTTGCATTTTTCCCAGTAGGGATTCATTAATAAAACTTCATCTTTACACCTGACACCCTCCTGAAGAAAATATTCTATGTCCCTTTTAGGCCTCTGACCATGAAATTCTTCCAGCTCTGCATCTGACAGATGTTTTGCCTCCGACTTACCATTGAGATAAGGTTTTGTGCTACGACCAGTCTTCCCTCTAAATGTGTGCTTGTCAACTGCCCAATCCGGCAGGCTATCAATCTTTCTAACCTGAGTCCACTTTATCTCTCCTACTTTTAAATTACTGTAATGTCTCACAGTATCTCTGTGTATATAATGCATAACAGCAGCAGACATAATTAGACGTAATGGAGCTTCTTTGATTGTTGCCAGAAAGCAACAATGCTGGCAGTAGTTAGCCATTTCCACATCAGCTTGTTCCTTGCTGACCTTACTCAACAAGGTCAAGGCCACCATGATGACATTAGCTTTCTTCTTTAACTCAGTGTAATAACAATACTTCAGTCCTTTTCTGGTCACGGTCACTTTGTCATGGTCATTCACCATTGTGATTAGCTTTGTGTAGGTTATTAAATGTTTCTTATTCTTATCCAACCAAGCAGTTTTAAGGTGCTGAAAAAGCAAACAACAGTTGATCCTAGAGCTAGAATTACACACCAAGTCCTTTAGATCTTCTTCCACCACAATGTCAACACACCAATCAGTGGGATCATATTCTCTATCAAGTGCGATGACGGGCAAGCAAGCAGCAATTCTGCAAGTGCCACAGTACCTTAAAATTAGCTCAATGCTGCCATATTTGTCAGCCTTTCTGTAGCGCTCAATCAGGGCAGAAAGAATCTTATCACCATTTAGACAATGATCTTCAAACATATATGTCAGTATGCACTTCCATGGCAGCTGATCTTTGCCTCGACCAATCAGCTCTTTTGTGGCTTTAATGACCAAGTCACATTCTTTGCGTCGCAGAGCCTTCTGAAGCAGAGACTTGACTTCATCGAGTAGGATACCACTTGCTGTGAGAATCAAACGACCATGGATAAACATCTTGAACAACTGAAAGAACAGAAGAGAAAACCTTATGCTTATAACAGCTAAGAAAATCTGAATAAAAAATCTTTTGGATAACTGTAAAGAGACTAATTGAATTAATTATTTGATAGGTGATAGAATTAACATAAGTAAGTAATTAGCTTATTCACTCACAATGCCATAATACAATAGCCACATATATATATATATATATATATATATTTAAGTTGGGCATCCCTGTGACTGCGCTGGCTACATACATCTAACATCTGGGTTAAATTCCAGACTGGCAATGTGTGAAGATTTTTCCCCATTTCATTTCAACTTATTATTCTTGGAAGTCTCTTGACCCACTGTGTCTACTATGTGCACAAAAGTATCTATAAAGCAACAATATATATATATATATATATATATATATATATATAATATTGACCTCATCCGCCACTGATCTATAAAAACTTACTGATGTAATATGTCAACAGTTTGGTGTTGTACATGATATAGTATACTATCCAGTTAAATCAATATGCATGACTATACTTCTTAAAAGGTACATGCTGACCATTCCTTCATTAAATCTGAATAATGCTGATGTTGTGTGCACAAATTCCATCAAATATCTTGGTGTTGTTATCAATAACGATTTTACTGATGATGGAGATATCACTCATCAGTTGAGATGCCTGTATGCAAGCAATATTATTCTAAGTAAATTTGCATATTGTTTCCAAAAAGTGAAGCTCCTTCTTCTTGAATTATATTGTTTACATCTTTATTGTTCTGCAATATGGTGTGACTACTCCAGGGTTGGAGTAATTGTAATCGGTAACCATAATCGATTGTAATCGACTACATGATCTCTAGTAATGATAATGACCATTTCCAGATGCAATGTAATTGGTTACATTGTAAATATAATCATAATCATCGATTACTTTCTTGATTACACAGGATGTTTGATTACTTACCTTGTTAAATCATGCCAGAGATATGGTTTCGTATGTAAGGCAAAAGATAACAATAGAACTGAATTACCCATTGATGGACTGCTGTCCATATTTATACACATGATTATTTGTAAGTTTATTGGTTCTAAGAACATGAAAGGATGTCACTGCTATTGTAAAACATATAATCAGGTATTTCAGATTAACTCATGTTGTTTTCACATGGTTAAGCCAGTAATTGTGCATGGCTTCTTTCTGACACCATCATTTTAACCCCAGCTGGAAACGATCCTGATTGGCCAACAGTCGGATGACAAACAGCCAATTAAATTAATGCATATGATAGTAAACATAAACAATGCTATATATTGGCCCCTGGTCGACCTATGTATAGGCATTAGAAAGAGATCAACGGTTGAAGTACAGAGTTGGCAGGTGCTGAGTTATAAAAGAAAAATATAATTTAAAGCATAGCACTAATTTAAGACTGAAAAAGTAGTCTATTTACAGAAGTGGTCAAGTTACAGGGGGAGGGGCAAAGTTGGGGGTTTGACTATATTCTAATTATCCTATTTATTATATAGACCTTACCTGGCTATAGTGATGCCAAACACATATGCATATGTATGATGCATTTCGTTACCAAATATATATTCAAACAATTCCAGTTTGCACTAATTTCAGTTATCTCTATAAATACTTGTGCATTCATGGCAAATGGACTACTTGTTCCTTTGCTCTAAGGTGAATATTGATCTCAGAAATATTAGAAAAATTACCGTCGTAAAATGGCATCAAAATCTTTTATACATTTTCATTTCAAAACATACCAGAAAGTGTGTCTGGTTCTTACAAAGCAGCATTTAAACAGTGTAGTATGTTTATATCAGTATTATACATGTAACTGAGTAAATATTGATGAAGAATTACATTAATATATCTGTGTTATATACACCATAAGGCCAAATTGGGTTGGGAGTTATATGGCCAAAATAAATCCATACGGTAGGTAGGAATTAATATGTTTATATATTGTTTTTTTGTGGTTGTCTAGTGGAATATATTGTTCACGAAGCACTTTTTAATTCAGATATATGCATGCCAGTAATGATTCAGACTAGATAGATATCATACAACTTACAAGCTAATGATAGTTAGCTTTTGTTAATCCATCTTGTGGTGAATATTGTAATGTTTGGAACCGTTTGAAGTGAATAATGCGGACCACAAAATATGTTGCATGTGATAAAATTTATTGTTTCATTTAAGGTCACTCAGTACGATAAGGAAAACATAAATCCATCAGTATTGCTTGCTATTGTTGTAGTACGAATGTACACAAAACAACCGATTTGTTGAAAGAAAATGTGCGTTTTTCTAGTGTAAAAGAACTGATGTAAAAGAACTGATTACTGAACGAGCAAGCACCTATTTTTGCTTGTTTCGGATGCAGATATAAAAAGATCCAAGCCAATGTGTTACAATCACATCGATATAGTTGGACAAATATGATATCTTTGATCTCATTTATTTTTGTTTGAACATCTTCAAAGATGTCGAAAGCCTCAACCTAACTTTATTTAAAATAAAAGTGAATTATGCTCAGCTGCCATACTTAAAAATAAATAATGGGTTCGGGAGTTAGCGCATGTGCATTGAGTGCTTGGACCTTTAGCGCTAGCGAACACGGTTCCGATGCTCGGCTACGCAACAACTTCGTTTTAACAAATATTGCTAAGTCCACAGATATTCATATCTGCATGTGGTTTAAACGTCATTCGATAATATAAAGTCACCATGCATAATCGCCCCCACAAGCAAGCCAATTCGTCCCATATACGCACACAGTGAAGAAAGCGAAAAGGACTTGATATTACCAAAATTTTGAGAGTACTGATGCATTGTGCAGGACTTCGAAGCAAAACACCAATCAAATGACAAATACAAGCAGAATTTAAGCATGAAAAAATAGCTGAAATGTATTTTTCATTTATTCCCAATTCCATACGGCCACATGGCGGTTTTGAAGTCATACGGTCGGGTAACCCACAACAAAAGTATTTATAAGACTGGCCTAATCATGATTGTAATACTCCATGTCCAGTATCTTCAATTTTAGCGTAGCATATAATAATAGGTTTTATAAATTATTAGCCTATGGTAGCCACAATAGTGCCAGTTTGATATTTGGAGTCAACATAATTGACACATGAAGCAGAGATGCATATAAGGCATATTTCACATTTCGGCAAAGGTTGTCATCTACAAATAATATTGTCACTTGTAGTTGTATTAATACCAACACATGTTTGTGAGACAACTATACATGTGGCGACAATGGGACAATTCTTTAAATATTTATCACAACTATTGAATTTTTTCATGTTCTATTGACAAATGTTCATGCCATTGTAATATCTAGTCATTTTTGTATGCTATATTAATTTTGTATTGTAATCTAATCTTTTTATGTTATGTTATATGTATGAATGTATGTAATATGGGTGTTTTTACCTTAAATAAAATATATCTATCTGTCTAAATTAAGTATATACATATAGATATATGGTACCCATTATGGCAATCTTTCCAAAGTGCTAAATGTGAAATTTAAGCACGTAAAATGATAATTACAAAAATATTAATGGTGATGGATGAGGTTGATATCAATGTGAAGTTGTTTCATCAATAAGTCTATAAAATGAATTTATATTAGAGAGAAATGAATGTTTTTTTACTCTCTGATGCTCTTCATACTTGGATCAAATGAGACAAAATTCTACCCTGAAGGAGATGATATAATAAGAAATTTCAAAACTTTTTTGGAGGATAGAAACATATAATAATGCAAATATTGTGAATGTTTTCTGATAAACAAATTAATATTATAAAGGAAAAAAAACAAAACAATGTAAACATATTATGGAGTATCAAACATCTTGATAGTTATAAGAATTATTATAGTATCCTGACATAAAATAAAAATATGTTACGTCAGCATTCTTATTCTATCATAAAATAAGCCGTCTATGCCGTAATCACTATGGGCCGTATTTGACATGGGCCGTATTCAATGAATGTATGTCGTTGTCAAGATATAGATGTACACATCTAAAATTCTGAACATTTGGGTATTCTACAACAAACAAAAGATTACAAACATAACACATACAGTTAATATTATTATTTATGTATAAATAAACCGACAACGACTTACGAGAACAATCAGTCAGCTCAGCTAGCTAGCTATGTGTCAAAATGTGGATAGTTCGTTCTTGGAACAGTTCGTCCACCTGAACACTCGTCCTTGCAATCAAGTTGACTGTGTGCTTCTTACCCAGTGACAGCGTGACATTTTAATGTGTCAAGCCCACTGGATTCTTGGGTTACCAAAGTGGCATAAAATTTGAAATTAACATGGAATTAAGTGATTATTCAGTAGGTCAGCCCCACGTATCCATCAGCCTGTACACGTTATATATATATATATATATATCAGATAGACTGGCATAAAGACAAATTTGTACTAAAAAAAATACATTTCTGAAACAGGAGTAGAATCTATATACTAATATAGTGCTTCTGACTCGACCAACAAATTAAATACACGGATTACGGCTTATACATTTAATATGATTGGTATGACATGTATTGTATTAATTAATAATTTTATTACTTTGTATATTAATTATGAAATATATATCTGCGCGTGAGTATATAGGCCTACGTATTTAATTACACACACTCACACGCACACACACACGTAGATATAGATATATGTCTGCTTTGTTATTATTAGACTAGATTGGCTACCTGTTAGACAGCGTATCCATTTCAAGGTTGTATTAATAACTTATAAATCTATTAATGATATGGCGCCGGAATACCTGTCTGAACTGCTGTCCATTAGAAATTCATCCGGAAAACTCGGGTCATCCAGTCAGATACTATTGCAGGTGCCAGTGTCTCGGCTCACGTCATATGGTGATTGTGCGTTTAGTGTTGTAGTCCACACTTCGTGGAATAAGTTGCCGGAAGATATTAGAAATGCGTCATCTCTTGAATTTTTTTAATATGTTCTAAAACACACCTGTTTAAGGTCGCTTTCACAGATAAATAATAATTATCGTTTAAATCTCTTATAGGGTTTTTACAGCCATAATATTTGGGGTATTATTATTATATTACATATTATTTGTACAGCGCCTTTGAATGGCTCCTGTTAGTAAAGGCGCTTTATTAAATATACATTTGTGTTGTTGTTGTTGTTACTGCTGTCGTCGTTGTTATCATTTACAGTATATTTTGTTTTAACTTGCTCTTTGATAATAGCTAGCTGATCACTAAATATATATCGTGTATAAATTTAAATGCATGAATGTCATTTATAATAAGACCGGATTCAAACTGGGTACACGTGCTCCAAATGTTTCAATCGTGTTAATCGAGTGAAAGTGTCTTTAAATTATCGTTAAATGAGAGGGATAGCATAAAATCTATAAACGAGAAATGTGTCATATGTTGCAAACCATCGTCTTTGAAAACATAAACAAGGGAAAATAAATATTTATTCACTGGAATAATATAGTATTTTATTTTTAAGAAGAGGAAATATAATAGATAAACAATTGGGTGAAAAAAAATTTCAGATTTATTCCAGTGATTTAGAGTACAAAATGGCAAAATTTGTTACGAACGCCATAAACGGTACTTGAAAGCGCTGCTAAGTGGGGCATCCCCCATGCCTACTGTTTTTTTATGAAGAAAATACCTAAAAACAAATTAGTTGAGGACACTTAATACTTATATGCGACTCCATCCATTTCTACTGCCCTCTTGTATAAGTTAAGTAAACATAGCCTATACTCATTTGAAATCATTTGAAAATAATCGGGCGCTAGGATGTAATATGATTTATAGCCCATCTAATACTTATATTTTACTTGTGCTCATTAAATTTACGCTGGGTTTAGATAGGATTGGCGAGATTAATGACTGGTCTCGGAGCTGGTAGAAATTTGAGTTATTTGACCACTGTTTGTCCAATCTATTCTTAAAAAAACATTCAGTGAGGATGGCATGACTATATTGGCTGAGATCATCCATTCCAGGGGTCTACTTCCCGCTGGCTAAATGAATGTTGTCTTAAGATGATGATGATGATGATGATTGATGTTTTACGGCCACCTTTGTGCACATAGTAGGCTAAATCGGCCCGAGCGACATCCAAAGGTAATGAAGCGAAATGTTGTCTTAAGGCTGTGCGTCAAAATATTTTCTTCAACTTCAGATTGTAACTAGAGGTGGGTCATCCTTCGGTCAAGCTGTAGAGAGATGTATCTCGTTCTGGGTCGACTAGACAAATAGAGTAATTTGTATGTCTCCATGTCACCTTATGCTCTTCTATATACACCAGACTCGGAAGTTTCAGTTCTTGTAATCTTTGTTGGTATGACAACACACGGATTTCTGGTACCAACGTTCAGACTTGGCTTTGTTTATATGTGGCTGACAATATACCAGACATATGAAAAACCAATTTAGGTGTTTGTGTCTCGGATCAAGTCACACGGTATTTTTAGTGTTGCAGCCCCCACTTTGTGGAATAGGTTGCCGGCAGATATTAGAAATGCGTCTTTGATCCCTTGAAATTTTTTAATCCGTTCTAAAACACACATGTTCAAGTTAGCTTTTGCAGATAAATAATAATTATCGTTTAAGTATCTTATAGAGTTTGTACAGACGTATATATTATTTGAGGTATCATTGTACAACACATTTGAATGGCTCCTGCTAGTAATGGCGCTTTATTAAATCTAAATTATTATCATTATCATTAGGTGACCTTTAACCAGAGATTTGTAGAACTGCGAAAATACTTGTTTGCTAATTCTTCGGAATGATCGTCTAATGATTGGTCTGTAGTTAAATGGATCGTAATATTTATGCCTTTCTTGTGGTCTTTTTTTGGCGTTTTTTACACTCTGATGATTTTGGAACTCGGCCTTCAATTCCAAAATATAATACTTAGAGGTTTAGCCATTGTACTGGTGCATTTTCCGAGTCCTTGTGGGCGAATCTGGTCTCGCCCAGGTGACTTGTCTGGGTTCAATTTTGCTTGCAGATTCTCAAGTTATTGGTCAAAATGTGTTTTGGTGGTCAATATATCATTTCTCGAGCAGCGTTCCTGTATAATAGACGAAAAGGCAACAACTAGAGTCAAAATGTGCTTACATTAATAACAACAAAATTAACAAGTTAAAATGTATTCATTGTTTACTTGTCTTGTTCAAAAACCAGTTGAACAGCGACAAAATTCTAAATAATGAATAATTTATTCCTTAATGGCACTTGAATTTTGACGATGTGTGGTGTAAGATTCCTGATGGTCAGCTGTTGGCTGAATCAACTACTTAGGTCCGCCCACACAGATTAATGATCCCGAAGTGCAATGCTTTGCTTCCACTGTGCTTTGGTACATTTAACATTGACAGAATTAATGAAGTATATCAATGTGTTACTTTTTCTTGATATGTAGATAGATTTTCATTCATTTTATGATCTATGATCATGAAACAGGGATATAGCTGCATAGCACACAAAAGTGCGAGCACTTATTTCCAATGTGGTCCCTTTTATCGAGTGGTTGTTCAAAACACCTCTCCCATCACTGATGGGGGAACAGTGGGAAAGATGGAGTGAAATACCCGGAGGGTGGTCAATGCTAAATTGTATTACATCCTCAGAGGGTCTTTAACGTCTCCACCCTTTTTAAATTAATTCGGTTTGTTTTCTTTTTCGGGGAGAATCCCCAGGCTGTCGCTTATTCGGAACAACCTCTATATTGGAGCGGTTGACAATCTCCTCCCCCACCACTCACAGGGGAGCAGTACGGAAATATGGAGCCGAAATACTCTGACGGTGGTCACTGCCATAGTGGTTTTACGTCCTCAGGGAGTCTTTAACGTTCCCCTTTTATTTTCGAAGTGGTTACGTATCCGAGCATCGGAACCCTGTACCCCAGCGTTATAGATCTGAGCACTCAATGCGCATGCGCCAATTAAGATGTTTTTGATAGTTTTGAAGAGGCACAAACGAAAACCAAAGAAATAGATCGATAGAACAGTCGTGTGGCTTTACAAAAAATCGGGGTTCCCAGGTGTCCTAGAAAACATGGAATATAACAAATTCATTTTCCCGGTCCTTGAAATGTTCTTGAATTTGACAACATCTGAAAATCTCACAGAAAAAATACTGCCTTTCGAAAACCCCCACTTAGAATAAAAAAGGGAATAAATAGTATACCCGTAGAAAATAATATTTCCTTGGTTGCGGGAACCATAAAATAATGCGTTTCTTATAAATGTCAGGTTTTCTTTTTAATCCGATAATAATGTCTATTAATAGACTTAATCTAATAGCTTTTATATACGCTAAGCAGTAATTAAAACTACCATCCCGTCACTGAAATTGATGCGAGCAGATGAAAAATAAAAAACGATCATGAAATTGCTCAGATTTATAATAATATTGATGATGCATAAAATACGGTTCAGATGATGAATACTCGGATCTTTATAATCAGCGAACACGATTCCGATGCTCGGATACGTATAACAACAGCTTTTATTTTCTAATAATTCAATGGAGACGGCAGCGCCAGTTAACGTGGTCAACCACCCAGGTTGTTGTGAGCCGAGAAATTAATCCCCGGAAAAGTTTCGACCTCTCGATGGGATTGAACCTGTGATCCTTGGCTGTTAGATAAAATCAATCGACTCTTTCTCATAAAGTGCCACGTGCTGATAACCGCTAGACCACTGAAGATCTATTAATTAGTATTCTTTAAGTTCAATGAGGTTTTCTTTATATTCATTTCAACTGACTGAATGTGTGTTTTCGTCAGCGTATAAGATGTTTTTTTTATATTTAAAAAAATAGAGACAACTTATCTACTCGTGATTATGTTTTTTAATTTATTTTCCGTATCTGCATGGCTGTCCGACAGGATTTAGGTTTCCTGCCCTTCACTTCGTTTTCACCAAGCAGTACGCTAGAGTGGCGCAGCGTAGTGAAAGACCAATGAACTAGCTTGTTTTTGTTTGTTAAGGAGAATTTATACCCCAGGCCGTCGATGTAGGGCACGGCCTCGAAATGAACTAGCGAAGCTGGCGAGCTCTTTATAGTTATTTTCGTATTCCTTCTGTTTATTTGCAATATATTAACTAACAATGATATATTTTATATATGAGTTATTTTAGAATTGTTGTTTTTATATAAGAATACGGTCTAATTAAAATATAATTCGAAAATTTTATTGAAATAAACTACTAGCTTTACCCTCTGTCAGTGACCGGGCGCAAGTTCAAGGAAAGATGTTGTCAAGTAGTTTCCGAGCAGTTTTGTGCCGCACAAATAGGGTAAGACTATAGTAGTTGATTACCATTTAAATGTATATATGTTGGAAGTCTATAATTGCATGCATGTGTATCAGTTTATACAATATATTCTATTACTCGTCATTATTAGATCATTATGATGAGATATTTGCTAGGCTTAGGACAGTCTAACTAAGATTCTTAGACTTGGTCTAGAACTAGATCTATCTCATCTGACCTGTTAATCACTTAATGATGTTATATCAAATAATGAAATATGATTATGTTTGGTATTAAAAATCATAAAATACATATTCATATATGATCCGATGATGGGTTTAATAAGAAGATCCTTTGTATACCTATACTAAGTGTACACAGAAAATTTCACAAGATCGTACAAACTTCGAAGCAATAGTCGAATAGACTAGTCAGACTACGTATCCAGACTGAGTTGGCATATTCAATACAGATAACAGAGGGCTTGCTTAGTTGCTATGCAGTTACAGAGGGGTGCGCCACCCATTCTACTTCCCGCCCTGCCCTGCAGAATCCTCACCCTGCTCCACAAATCCCCCATTGATATACTCAGATATCAGCTCATAAACCAGTGTTGATTTTAGGATTGTTAGGAAGTGGGCCCCGGGTGTCATGTCTGTTGATGAAGTCAGCCCCGAAGTAGCCCGGACGAGCGTCAAACTCAAAGGCGCAGATATTCGTTTTGCCATAATTTGTATATATATATATATATATATATATATATATATATAAACACTTATTAAATGAGTAAAACTGTGATGGCCTTGGAAATTAAATAATTCAATTGCATATGTACATATTCTTTACTTTGTCATTATTGTATACATGCATGTTATTACATTTGTGGACAAATTCCCACAAGAATGTGTTGAAATTTAATCTTCAGTCAAATAAGTATAATACCACAGAATAAGACCGATAAAGATACATAATTTTGGTTAAAGGGAATTAACACAGTATCAAAACTGACATGCATATTTCTTGTCCTTTAAAATACTTATTAATGGAATCATAGTTTCCCTCTCCCCGACCAAACCCACCCCCGGTTCAGCCCATTCACTCCCTCAATGCCCATGTCTTTCTTCCCACCCTGCCCCTTTTGTAGTCTAGCTAGGGGTCTGCAATATGCCAACTCAGTGTGGAAGCCAAGAAGGAAGAAGGACATAATAACCTTGGAGAATGTTCAGAGGTGGGCAACCAAATTGGTTTCATGTCTACGAGATCTAAATTACCCCGATAGGATGAAAAAATTAAATCTACCAACTTTGGTGTATAGACGCCTTTAAGAGGCGAGATGTTTAAGATGGTCTCTGGGGTATATGATGAGCAAGTGATGCCAGCTGTAGTTACAGCAGAAGAGTGTTTATATCAAATAAGAGGGCATAGCTATAAGCTGCCAAGAAACCATAACAAACCCGGCTGAGACAACACTACTTTAGGGAAAGGATAACGTGTTCCCGGAACAGCTTGCCTGATGTAGTAGTGGAGGCTTTTAGTATACAATATACTGACAGGAGACTAGATAAACACTGGAGGAATCAGGAACTGATTTTTAATTATGAGGCAGCTCTGAGATTGGGTCACAAAGCTAATTATGAACTAACAGCCCTAAATTTCTGCTCAAAATCGGACGAGGATCTGGACACACAGGACTAACAATTTACGTCCAGTATCTACCTAAGTAAAGATCCAGTGGTTTCACTAGAAGCCTAGACCAAGCTCATTTGACCCACCTACTCTCTACTAGAGAACCAACTACTTTTCTGAGATGCAGCTTTACGCCATTGTAGGCCCTTGACTCACTGCCAGACTTGAGGTCTAACAATATTACTGGGGTACCTGGTACCCTGTATATACTCAGGTGTATATACACACACGTATAAGTCAAGTCCACCCGGCAGATAAGTAGTGAGGTCAATTTTTGACACTGTAATTCGTTCCTCTGGCATATGCTCACAGTATAAGTGGAGGTTAAGTATTGGCTTAAAATCCCTGAAAATTCGAATCAGTGTGTTCATTCATGAAGCTGACCCAGTCATTTCAAACTCATGGTGTCAGCAAGTGCGTTGTAAATATATCAGTATCGATTTCTTCACCACTAGCCAGAGAGAGAGAGACACACACACACAGACCGATTTGACTTTGATGTTATATTTAACTAATAAACAAACTGGTCACATCAAACACCCTGATTGTAACTTCAACTGGCAAGTGTTATTAATTAATTGTTTCACAGCAAGTGGGGAGTAGGTTTGCAATGTGAACACTGATTCCTATATTATTGTTAATCATCTGGAAGTATCAGTAGTTGACAGAACGTAACTATCAAGTATTATTACGTTAAGACTGGCATGTTTGTAAGATCCAAATAACAGTTTGGTGAAAATTAATAGAAATTTATTGAACAAGATTATTAGGCAGAGATGTGGCAATTTTGTTTGTGAGATCCAAATAACAGTTTGGTGAAATTTAATTGTTATTTATTGAATAATAATGGATTAGTAGGCAGCGATGTGATGATTTTATTCTGACACTGGCTCTTATTGGGTTAAATCCCACAGTGTTGTGTGTCAAGGATGGCCGAAAACATCTTTCCTTGTAGGAAATATGACGTACGTGTAAGTCGAGTTGCTTCTGAGAACTCCCTTTTCCCTACCCAAAAAATCGACTTATGCACGAGTATATACACAGTATTTTATCATTGGGCTCCCCATCTTTATTTTTTAACAAAACCACTGTAGAGTAGACAATAGTATTTTCATATACTGCCAGGATTATGACATTTCATTACAAATTCCTTTGAGGCACACACAAATCAGTGGCATATTCACATAAAATAACGATGTCCAGCACACAAGACTCTCCAGATATTTTATTTGTGAACAGAAAACTATAATCAAAGTTGACACACCAATATTATCATATATAAGTATAATCCAAATGTGATTAAATGAGCAAAACAATTATAATACACTGAAGGTTACTAATTAAAAAACAATATCTTGAATTAGCTTCGACAAACTCATACAGCACTATATTCAGTTAAATATACCAGGTGTCATCTGTGATTTGGTACATCCTAATGTGTTTTATTATTATTTGTTTGCCGATATTGAAATAATACTTTATTGGTATTTAAATTGCTTTCATTAATTAATTAGCTTCAAACAATCAGCTTCAGTTAACTGGTTATTACAATGTTCTGAAGTTAATCAAAATTATTACTAATACATATTTTTATACTAGATGTTATTGTGCATGTAGCATGTTGTAAAAACAGGTATTTAAGGCAGTGATTCTTATTGGAAAAGCAACAATAAAATTGGTGCATATTTATCAGTTTATTGTTATAGTGGTGTTACTAAGCAAATCTGGATAGACCTGCTTTCAGTGAATGAATGTTTACATCACTTTCCGTGTTCCAATGTATCTTTAATTTTGTTATCAATATATCAAGAGTATGCTGCATTTAATGGGTTTTATCATGTTTTCCTTATGTGGTCTATTGTCATTTTTTAACAGATTGGATTGTGTCATGGCAAACGAAGAATTGTTGCCATACTGTCATCCTGTGCTGCCAGACATTATTCAACCGGAGGTACGTAGCAGGACATATATTTGGTTGTTCCTCAATCATGTACACTGTCATGCATATTATTTTAGTTAATAGGGTGTATTGAATAACACTTTGAATGATATAGGCTTCTGTCATCATATGCATAAAAGTATTGTGTCATAGGTAATTTTTTGCGAGGGCTCATCTATAGTTACCATAATTTTCATAAACATACAAAACATACTGATGTGGGTATGAATTAAATGTACACCTTTTTAATGTTGAAAAATTATATGAAAAATAAAGTACCTATTAATCATTTGTTTATATGTGGTCAAACTATTAAAAGATCTTTAAAATGAGTACTATTTACATCTGCTGATTATATCAGTACTTGACAGATGGTGCCCTTATTACTTTTTAACAAAACAACAAATTTTAAACACATTTATCATCATTATTTTCAACATCTACATCTGTATTATGTTCAAGCTGGAAGGAAAAAGGTACTTTTTTTAAAAATTATAATAATTATAGAGAAGCAGTTATAAGGATAGTCTGCCTTGTTTTAATGTACCCCAAATCTATCCATTTACTTAATTATTCTGGAACTGTTATCAGATGTGTCAAACATCTGTAAATAAGGAACTGTACAGTGTATCACTGTATCCTTATCAATATGTCATCATTTTATTATCATCTCTGCATACAGAAGAAGCTGATCTGGTCGTGATTGGATCGGGTCCTGGAGGATATGTTGCAGCTATTAAAGCTGCTCAGCTTGGCCTGAAGGTCGGTGGTTCATACGTTTATGTTTTTGCACTTCATTGAGTAGTGGTTTTATCTGAAATGCACCAATAATCATAAGTAACCATTATTAATTTAGAAGTTACCCAGGTTAGTGCTGTTTACATCACCAAACCTTCATCCAGTATGACATTCTGGATCTGTATATCATTTCAGACAGTTTGCATAGAGAAGAATGAAACGCTGGGTGGAACATGTCTCAATGTTGGTTGCATACCTTCAAAGGCTCTACTAAATAATTCTCACTATTATCACATGGCAAAAAGTAATGATTTGCATAACAGAGGCATAGAATGTAAGTATTTATTTATGAAGAAAACTGATCCCTGTATATGGCCGTCTATAAGATGACCTTGTGTATCATTCAGATTGTATTTATGATTACTTGAAATTAGCTTAAACTGTTGTATTAGGTGAACAGCTAAGCATCATTTACTACTAAAAGAATCATTTTCATTCTGTTCAGTATACAATATTCCCATTCATATGGGTTATAAAGAAAATTAAAACTGGTATGAAATAAAAGTTTGCTTTACTGATTCTCTCATTCCAACTTGTAATTATTAACAAAGTTATTAATGTGTGTGTGTGTGTGTGTGTGTTTGTTTGTACTTGCCTAATTTTACATAGTACCATTCACAATTCATTTTGGGAGTTATATTTTGTTTAGCCAATTGGCCTAGGAAATTTACAATTATTCATCCCTTGCAACACTAGATTACTTTCTAAAGTTTATCCCACCAAAATTTATGATCATGTAATATAGGATTTTAATATAAGCTGACCAAGCATAGAACAAACTTGTGATGATTTTATGTGGGTATATAACAGTTTGGTGAAACTTAATCATTATTTATTGGATAAGACTAGTATAGGCAGAGATTTTGTTCCAACTCTGGCTCACACAAACATGCCTGATTGCAAGTGTTATTAATTCAGTGTTTCACAGCACATCTGGAAGTACTGGTAGGTAACAACGCGTGACTATCAAGTATTATTATATAAAGACAGGCATGTTTGTGATATCCAAATAATGGTTTGGTGAAAATTAATTGTTATTTATTGAATAATAATGATTTACTAGTTAGTGAGGTGACGATTTTATTCTGACTCCTACTATTATTGGGTTGAATTCTGTAGTGTTGTGTGTCCAGGATGGCTGAAAAAATATTTCCTTCAGCTGGTAGGAACTATGTCGGGCGTATAAGTTGAGGTGCTTCTGGGAGCTCCCTTTTCACTACCAAAAAAATTGACTTATACCTCAGTATATACAGTATCTCTGATTGATTGATGTTTGTCTTATATAGGTAGTGATGTAAAGCTGAATTTAGACAAAATGATGGAGCAAAAGTCAGTAGCAGTGAAAGCCCTGACTGGAGGCATAGCGCATCTTTTTAAGCAGAACAAGGTACAATACTAACACATTGCCATGTTAAAATACTATTCTTGGATAAGGTTTTGTGTATTGTTAATAATATAAAACTTTGCCTTTTCTCAAACCCCATTAAAATCACAGCTTAATAACGTCTGAAGGATGTTTCATCTTTCACTTTGTCTCATTACTTTTTGAGGTCCCTTGGTCAATTAAGCCAACCGTATACACAGAAGTGGCCATAAAGTAACAACATTACATTTACAGGACTGTTGTAATCCAGTGATTTTACATTCATAACAACAGTATGGAGCATTGTTAAACTACATCCATGTCTTAATCTCAATTATTGTTTAACATCAATAGAATTATTTGTTTTAGACATTTGCTTGTCTTTATCCTGATCATTGTTAGTCCAGCAAGCTTGGCATCTGACAAAATAACCTTGAAATTGAAATTTATCATGGTACTTCATCTGTTCAGCCTGACACAAGTTCTGAAATATGAAAATGTTGTGTACTGTTGAATAATGTGTTGATAGTCTGACGTGTTGTGTGTTCATTTTAGGAGGCATTACTCGTGTTGATACCAACAGATCAAACATAATTAACCACTAGAAACATCGTGTTGATGTATGTGTTTTCAAAAGTGGGTCAATATGATGGTAGCTCCATAGTAGAGGTGGTGTTACACACAGTAAAAAGTAGGGTGAGAATTTGAAGTATAAAGATAGCTATGTATACTGCTATGGTGATATCTATATTCATGTGGCTTAGCAGTACTTTATCCTGTAAAATCCTGTTAGTGGTGATGTGTTAACTTTTAAAGCTTTGAGACTAAGGTTATAAACTGAAAATCATTGATTTACGACATGGCTGTGATTAGTCATGGAGATTGAGAAAGGACTTGTTATATTTTAGGTTTTTAATTTACTAAGCACAGAACCACTGGATTGTTGTTTACAAACTACAATATTATCTTGACAACCAGTAACTTGTGCTAGTCGGATTGGATAGTCTGACATACTTCATCATCCAAACTTTTATTATGTGACTAACATTTTTTTATACTATGGTGTCATCTGTAGAACAAAATGGTGAAAATGATTGGTAATATTTGAGTTTTCAATGAATAGTTTAAATTTTATTTACCTAAAATGGTTAAAATTTACTAACTTCATTTCTTAAAATTTTTCCATGGAAGATCAATTTCACAAATTTTCTGAGGTTTAATATATTTAAAATTTTTATTTTTATTAGTTTTATTTATTTGGGTGTGATGGTGTGAATCTAGTATCTTATGTGGTTCAAAATTATGTTCATATCCACTATAATTGTCATGTTTCTTAGATAACTCGTATTGATGGGTTTGGTTCAATAACTGGTGCCAATGAAGTCACGGTACAGAAGAATGATGGGGGCCAGGAAAAAATCCAAACAAAAAATATTCTCCTAGCAAGTGGGTCAGAGGTTACCCCATTTCCTGGTATAGAGGTAAGAGAGCGATGACATCTTGAGCAGGATATAAAGCTCACTGATATCACTCTACAACGTTTATTATTGTGTGTAGTTAATACTGCTTAACCAAAAAGCTGCCTTGTTCTAACAAATTATGTAATTCAGTAGTTATTTAAATAATATAGTTTATTATTCCTTATTGTGTTAATTGTTCAAAATCATAAAATGTTCCTTGATTAAAAGATTAAAAAGGTTATTCACACATTGACTGGTATATTTTGAATCATTAAATGATTAACCTTTTTTATACGGAGATATTTTAAACTTGAAAATGGTTTAAATGCTAGTAAACTGGTTGGTGTTTACATTTAGCCGGACAGGTTTTTTTCATGCACTTTGTATATCATCATATCTTGGCTGTCAAAGTGGTAATAAATATTACTGTTTTCATTTTTAGATTGACGAAGAAACAATTGTGTCATCAACTGGTGCCTTGTCGCTGAGCAAAGTCCCAGAGAAGTTGATTGTTATTGGTGCTGGTGTGATTGGTGTTGAGCTAGGCTCGGTGTGGTCTCGTCTAGGCTCAGAGGTTACACTGATTGAATTCTTGGGCAACATTGGTGGCGTTGGAATTGATCTCGAGGTTGCTAAGACCTTGCAGCGGTCACTCACTAAGCAGGGTTTGAAATTCAAACTTCTGACCAAAGTGCTTAGTGCTACAAAGGCGGACTCCACCATAACTGTTGTTGCAGAGGATATGAAGAAGAACAAACAAGAAGAAGTATGTTGAAAAGAAATATCTGCTGGCCAATGGAGTGCTGGCTGCTTATTGTTTTTGGTGTATTTTCATATATTGGATTCTGCAGTTACAGTGCATTTGTGACCCCGTTCCTTATCTCCTATCTATTGCAGCTGACTTGTGACACTCTGTTAGTTTGTATTGGCCGTAGACCATACACTGCTAATCTGGGCTTGGATAATGTTGGAATACAGTTAGATGAACGAGGCCGTATTCCTGTTAACTCAAGATTCCAAACTGCTGTACCAAAGTATGTTCTCTCAGCTATATTTCAGATAAGACTATTTTTTTGTAGAATTAGTTACAACTTATCCAGCCATGTGTTTTAGTTTGACAATGATACCTCACATGTTTTAACAAGAAATTTAACTGTGTCTGTCCAACTTAAGATTTGGGAAGTAATATCAGCAATAGGTATCACACTCATCCTTGGATGGAAGTCTGTGGTTTTTTAGGCAAATGATTTGAAAATTGGGTATCTTAGAAGGTATATAGGAACATTATGCACTAAGATTTGAATCCTGATTTGGTGCAATGACCACCTCTATGCTCTAATGAGTAAGAGTGTGGGACTTTTTTACTCATGATCATGCTGTGCATGAGGTTGGAGTTCAAATCCCAGCCATGGCATTATAGTAGGAGGCGTTTTTCATTCAACCAGGCATCTGGCAAGGTTTTCTCTGCCGAATATGCCGTCTATTCTAAATTTATTTAGAATTAGTCCCCGTGGTGAAGCAGTAAATTACGGATCATATTTGTCTACCTCATTTGAGGTAGCTAAGCCATGTAAAATAAGTGCCATTTCTGGCATAATATATCTAGTTTGAAAAAAGTTGTCTTATACCCAAGAAACCCACTATTCCTCATCACTAATTGGTTATTCTTAATGACAGATGGGTAGGCTCTCTGACTAAATGCCTGTTAGGTTAGTAGCAGAATAGTGAACTATAATACTATTGCTTCTAATGATAATAATAGTAGTAGTAATGTACATTTGCTAAAACAGACTTACTATCAGCAACTATTCAAAGGCACCACACAGTCAATTTATTTAATAACACCTGATATACATCCCAGAGAATCACCCCTTGTCCAAATGTCCCATGTGTGACCAGTGCCAAGGCTAACACAAACCACTCATTGACTTGCATCTATATATTTGTTCAAAAATACAAGTTGTACAATTATTTATATTTTGAAGCCACCCATATCCTACTAACCTTTTCTATACTGAATGGTTGAACAATCTGCCACATAGTACCCATTTGTGAGATAGAAATTATTGAACTATTTGGCAATCCGAAACAGTATTTACTCCTTGCTGAAATGATTTGCATAAGCCCATTGTTTATTCTAATCAGTGATAATAACGAACATTTTAGTTCTTAAAGATGTAGCCTTAGTAATTTGATATGTATCTTTAAGGTTATGGACATATTACACATTCATATTCCAGCATTTATGCAATAGGAGATTGTATTCCAGGACCAATGTTGGCACACAAAGCAGAAGATGAAGGTAACTGTTTTTCTGTCTTACTGTGTGTGTGCGTGTGTGTGTTTGTGTGTGATCAAGCTGCCAATACATAGACAGTACTGTTTTTTATCCAACAATAATGACTAGTTAGTTATGTGACCGTAAAATCATCTTGGTATCTGTTTCAGGTATACTCTGTGTTGAAGGTATCTGTGGTGGTGTCCCACATATGGACTACAACTGTGTACCATCCGTTGTCTACACACACCCTGAAGTAGCCTGGATTGGAAAGTCTGAGGAGCAGGTCAAGAGTGAGGTAATGAGTTAAAGCAACTGTAGGTGTCAAAGAATGTTTCCATCTTACTGATTCTTTTGTGGTAGTTTTCTCTTAGCCTTTGGATTAATTGGATCATTTTAATACACAAGTTTTCAGGGTTATATATATATATATAGGTTACTTTGCCAAGTTGCTGTTTATAGTTGAGTATTGAATTGTTGCTTTTGTAACTCCTCGAAACACAGTAACTTGAATTTGTTATATCATTTTAAATGCCAAACTGAGTACAAAGCTCCCTTCTCTCTCCAACATGTTTCTCACCTTCTCTGTCTATCCATTTATCTTTGTGTGACGTGTCTATTGGTGGTAAGGAACAGTCTACAAACTCCTATACTTAATAGATCATATTCCATTTCCAGAATTAACTTGATTTGATACATATTATTTAGAATCCTGATGATTAGCCTTATTAATAAAGCTTGATAGACTTTAAACATAATTTTTGCTACCTTCCATTACTATATTTTCTTTCTACTGTGTCACAGTAATCAGTTGAGCAAACAGTAAACAACATTCTTGAATTGCCTTTCTTTTAGTGTTTTGATATGTGAGATATCAGTAGTATATATATATATATATATATATATATATATATGCCTTTTTTTAAAGGGCATTGCCTACAAAGTGGGTAAGTTTCCTTTGGCAGCAAACAGTCGTGCAAAGACAAACAATGACACTGATGGTCTGGTGAAGATTGTGGGAGATAAAGAAACTGACAGAGTATTGGGTGTACATATAATGGCATCAGTAAGTATAATAATAATATAAACACAATACAAATAAACAAACCCCCCCCACACATTATCTAATGCATAAGTATGGCTGTTAAATTCTATATCATTTCATTTCTATCTGTATCCAGATTTCAACAGTTTCCTAATTTGGTTACATAATCATTTTCACCAACATTGTGATCTTTCTACTTTTGTGTGTGTCAGTCATTGTATGTCAGGATTTTGGGGATTTTTTTCTTGTATTGAGTACCAAATTAGCATCTGATAGGAAAAAAGAAAAGCCAAAAGAAATTCAGTTTCCAAGATAACTGATTTCAATAAATCTTATCCATGTTATCTGTTGTGGTACTGATAATCTTCAGGTTGCCGGTGAGATGATCAATGAAGCTGCATTAGCGATGGAGTATGGTGCCTCCTGTGAAGATATAGCTCGTGTTTGTCATGCCCACCCAGTATGTATTCAGTTAATAAGTTTGTCAACGACATAATAACTTCATGAGACATCCAGATATTGTCTAAATATTGAGTGTCCACATTACATGATCTTGATTCACAAAATATAATAAAATGATATATTCTGCTGCAGAAAATTAATCATTCCTATATGATGTTTACTTTTTTCAGACTGTGGGTGAAGCCTTGAGGGAAAGTGCACTAGCAGCATTCTGTGGCAAGCCAATCAACTTCTGAAGAAGCTATTCGGTCAATACTCAGTCTGGTTTTTCCTTAGACGTTTCCAGTACAGTAGGGCTAACTCTGTAATCAAGTGATTCACTCTCTTACTGTCATGATACTTTTATTTTGTATTGTAGAAGAGCTGTGGAAAATGTGGCATATGCAATGATTATGAACTCAGTTGATGACTTTGTTCTAAACACTTAGAAGGATATTAATATGTCTCATGATGATGATGCCTGGTTTTTTATTGATGTTGGTAATGACAAAGCATTCATCATCCTAGGTGCAAAGATCATGTCAGGTTGGCCGTGTGTGTGTGTGATCAAGACAGGTTCATGTTATAGAGTCCTCAATTCAGTGTATTGTTGTATATGTGCTGCAGTGTTTTTTAAATTTCTTTTCTTCACACTGACAGTAAGTTAGTATGTATTAGGAATATCATCAATATGTTGTGGATTGTATAGTTTCACACGTTGTACTGTGTGTACAACAGCAGCATGTTCATGACTGTTGATCCAACGAACGTGTTTGATTGTACAAATAATAAAGTGTTTCAGTGGCTGACCTTGGAGTATATCATTTCGTTATGCAATAATAAATAACAACATTAATACCATTCCTAGTGGTCTCTCTTTATTCAGCAGTATTGCTACCTTCAGCAGATAACTTCTAATTAAACCCAGTGTGCGAGTTAGAGTTAGATATGTTGGGTAAACTATCTTCTTGCCGAAGACATTCTCATTCGGAAAACATTATTCGCTATTTCACAGAATATAACATAACATTAATTATCTTGACTGGGTTAGTTAATTGTGTATATAATGGTAACGACATATGTGTGGGGGGTTATCGTGAAAATGATTAAGAGTCGCCTATGTTACCATGTCTACATTCAACACAAATTATGTGCATAATAATCTTGTAATTATTTCAGCAACAAAGAATCAAGAATGGTAAGAATAAAAATTAAAGACGAATCAAAACACAATCTTGATATAGAAATTGATTGTTTGCATGGTGTTAGAAACCATCAATAACGAAGGATAAAAACACCATTTTGTGATATCAAAGTTCGACTACAGTTCCTTTTAAAGTTTTCAGGCAACAGAAACGCATGTCCTGGTAAATGTAGATATTTCAATAAAAAATAATTTGAATTAAAAAAGTTATCCTCAATATTTTAAGGGTGCCTGCGCGTGGACAAATTTGCCATTGATAATAAAATGGAATGTTACCGGAATCTGCAAATGGAAACAAAATTTAGTTACCAACTGCAGACAAACCTCTGAAAAATCAAAGTAATTCGAGTCGTACAGGTTTCTATTTAGAACACTGACAAATCACTTAACATCTCCAAAACAATCACTCGCATAACAATGATACATGCTTCATGTCCAAGACATGATTTAAATACAAATAAAAACAAACAACAAAATTAGACCTGCAAGGTGTACAAATGTTTAACAAATGGCTAAAAGTAATTCATAAACAACAGATTTAGTAATGTGTTTGCTGCTTTATATATTTTACACAATTAATATCCGCCACACAACATATTAGCACCAAATATGAATGTTACAGTTAATTATGCATAGTTAATAAAATAACTTGCAGAAATGTAATTAAAAATCCAATACAGTTATATACACAGGATTATAATGTTATAAACGTGGGTATTTCAAACTAACTGTAGATCACTCGATAGATCTGCTACTAGTAGTGAATAAACACTTCTCCATTCAAACTCTGAAAACTTGGACTGCTACAGTAACCTGTATTACCCAATTCATTCATCTAGATAGGCAGATTTAATCTCGATCAGCTTCTTTTCATGATTTCTGCATAACAGGGATCACAGACACGGACAGGCTTCTTTGATGAAGCAGTGCTCGCAGTTTTCTTGGAACAATCATTGCAGAAGATGCCCCCACAGTTACGGCAATGATGCTAGAAGAAAAAAATTCTCAATTAGTGCAACAACTATTATTTAAAGATGATCTTGTAAATAAAAAAATGATAATGTATATCATACTATCTACAAACAATGACTGCCTCTTTTAAAAAGTTTATGTATAATGTCATCAAAAGCTGGTCAGGAATTTATGCTAAAAGTTGTCTTTCTTGCTTTTACCAAATAATTGAACCGTTTTTAACAAGATAATTCTTTATTAGATCTTTAATTATTATAATGTCCATTTTATTAGTAACACTCATATGGTAATTGGTAATTTATTGGCTCATAGCTTGACCACTATGTGGCACAAATGTCATAAACTTGTTTATTTTTATTGATATTAAGAAGATCTATACACAATTTGAGTTATTTGGACTAGCACTGGCCACACCTGGGATGAAATCCTCGGGTGTCTAGCATCTAATTTGAATACTAATGCTAATACTAACCCTTCTAACTGTGACTGAGAAGGCTTGACCACAATGTAAACAGTCTCTGACTTCTTCATCTGATGTCCACTTTCGAGACATAGTCTTCGTTGTTATAATCTGAAATAATGAAACAGCAAAATATTAAATAATCAGCTTAAAGTTCTACATTCCAGTAACATAATATTTATTTCTGAATTTCAAGCCCTTATATATGACAAAAGAACACAGAGGAATACAACATTGTTATATTTACAGTATATATATATATATATATATATATAGAGAGAGAGAGAGAGAGCTCTAAATGCAGATAAATTTTCAGACCAATTGTCAATATTAGCATTGGTTATGTCTCAGTCTATGATACCATCATTTATCTATAACCATTTTACGTACCTGGAGTGATTGATTTTCACGACCCAGTTCCTGCAGGCCAGCCTGACAGTCATCTAACTTCCGTCTCAATTCTGTTGTTCTCCCTTGTAACTGCTGACATTCCTTTTCACTCTCTAAGCATCTACAGAGAAAATACAATAACAATTTCTTAAAAGCTAATAAACCAATAAGTTTTCCAGCGTCGTCAGCTGAGTTAACAATTAGTTTATAGAAATATAATCCATTTTTTTACCTTTCCAGGAGAAGTCTTCTTTCTTCATTATTATTCTCAATTTTCTCTTCCATTTCTGTAAATAATTATTATTACATATGAAGCTCTATAATGTCTACTACAAAATATTCTATGTAGTATGGATAATAGTCTTTGTATGTGTATGTATGCATACGTAAACTCTCTCCCTCTCCCTAAATATATATATATATATATATACATACATACACACTTGTCCATACCGGAAAACAGGAAACCAGTGAAGATTTTATTACCCAAAATTATTGCATTTATTTTAAAATCTTAAATTCTGACTGACTTTACCATCGAGAAAAGTGGCCAAGTTATGATCAGTGCTTTTTACTCTTTAGTCATGAAGTCCGACAGCAGTTTGAATATTGCTAACTTCTATATAGAAAATTCTATAAATCTTTAGTTATTGATTCATCTGTTGTTTAGTGTTATAATATGAATAGTTGCTTTATTTATATCTAACTTCCATACACTATGTGGGCTAAGTGGGAGGAATGACCTCCAAAATCAATGAGGCAGAGTGAAAGATGAAACATCTTCAGACACAATTATACCAGGATTTGAACATTGGCTTCTGCACTGGTCACACCTGTGTCATTTGACAGAAGGGTGACTCTCTACGGAAATAAACATGCCACAAACACAGGCATGAGCCAGATAGACTGATATTGATTCATGGAACTATATTAATGCTTGGATGAACAAATCACCCACTTCTTTAAACTGAAGTTTTCCTGCTTTCCAAAGCAACACACACACACACACACTACAGACATTATAATAAGATGCTGATATACTTATTTGTTAATTTTACCTAATTTTTGAGCTGTCAGTTGATCAAAGCTATTTTCTAATTCTTGTAGCTTCACCTGTCGGTTACTCAGATCTGCTCTAAGAGTACGAAGATTCTCATCTAGTGTTTTTACAGATGCTTTCTCTGTCTCCTGAATAACACAAAAATATTCTTTTATCTCTGTCTCTTGAGTAACACACAAAAACTAAAATTTGTTACATTAATATACTAAATGCCTTCTTCATACAGATAACACTGGACACCATAAAACCTTTGTACAATATTACTATCATCATATCATTATTATTATAATTCCCAATAAAAAGAACACGGAGGTTCCTTATACAAGTCTAGATCTACACAGGCATCTAGATTTCTGTTTGCAAAACCTGATACAGATATATTTATGTGCAATAATTGGCTATGAACAGCAATTTCGTGACATCTCACTCGTGGATTTCTTCTGCATTACAGCAATTTACTTCCAGAAAATGTGCGAATCTATTTTTTTATACCAGATACTGACCAGTTGCCGTTGGATGTCTGTATTCTCTTTTTTAAGCATGGCTTGGATCTCCTGTGCTGCATCTTTGTACTTGGTATAATCAGATTCCACCTGCAGACACACAAAACAACAGTCTAGTAAAACCTGATCAATCAAAATTATATCAATAGTTTGGGATACGGCATCAATTTGATCCAACAACAACAAGTAATGTTAAAAATGAAGGACCTCTTTCAGCTTCTTATTTAAAGTTTCTATTTCTTCCTCTAGCTGCTTCTTTTCGGCCAACAGCTGTCCTTTAACCTCTTCTCTGGTGCTCATTTCCTGTAGACAAGCAAACGTTTGTAGTTAATTATAGATTAACCATGGAATTAATAGAAACAGTTCGTCATCATCATCATCTTCTGAATGCACTTTATCCAGTCATAATCTAATACAGCATTAAAAATATTATCATAAATACAGATACCCGTACAAAAAGGTTTTTGTAGGGTAATTTACTCAACAGATAGCTAAATGCCACATGTAAACATCTCACTTATGTTATTTTACTGACCTTTAGCTTATCGTGTTTCTCAGAATCTAGGGTAGATTTCAAAGCTGTTCTCTCCATTTCTAACTCGTGTTTCTCAACTTTTAGAGTACTTATGGTTTCTATAAGATTACCCTTTTCCTTAAACCAGTCTTCCTTCTCATGAACCACAGCATCCTTTTCATGCAGCAAAGTATCTCTTTGTTCAGAAAGGCTAGAACACTCTTTCAAAAGGCTGTCCTTTTCTTGAACTGCTGATTCTTTTTCAGCCAACAGATGGTCCTTTTCACTTTTTACTGATTCTAATTCCTTATTGATCTCAGATATTTGAGCTTCAAGCTGCAGCTGCATAATATTAAAATTTTAAATATCTAACTAGCAGTTAAGAGTTATTAATATGTTTCATGACAAATAGTATTTCCTGAATAAACAATGCACAAAAATATCAGGAAACATTTTGAACTAAATTGAATTCAGTCATAGTACAGTATTCAAATAAGCTATCAAATCTGGTTTTCACGAATGTTCAACTTTGCTTACATCGATATAACTTAATTATTTAAAATGATATGTTCCTAAAAAGAAATATTTTAAATCCCACAGGAATGGAGCTGAGTCATTTAGCCTTGGCGCTTTTCACACCTGGGACATATGGCCGAGAGCACACACCACAGGGAAACATATATCACAAACACAGGTATGAGCTCAATTTAAGCCCACAATCTGGAGGTTGGCAGTTCTGTGATCTAAACACTGTGCCAATGGAATGCTTTCAAAAACCATATGAAGATATGTATGAAAAAAACAACTTAAAAACTGATTCCAACCAGTATATTTACAGATACTAATTACATCAAGGGATATGGTATTAGATCAACAACAAACTTTCAACACTTTACCTTTTCAGACTGCAAAGAATTCCTAGTTGATGATAAATTCTCAATTTCTTTTTCCATCTGAGACAACTTGATTTGAATATCAGCAAGTGTCTGCAAAGAAAAAATAAATAAATAAATATATATATATGTGTGTGTGTGTGCACATGTGTGCGCATGTGTGAGTGTCCATTGCACTGTCAGAATTTTAAGATAGTACCAAAAAATCATCTAGCAGAAAGACAAGTCGAGACTTGAGCAAACTGTTTAATTGGAAACACATAAAAGTCAGTAACCTTGTTCAGATTATCTATATGGACATTGAGTGTTTTCTCCTTAGTCTGGGCATCCTCTTCAAGGCTGTGATATTTGCAGTTTAGTTCCTCAAAACTAGTCTTCCACTCCTTCAGTTGGCCCTTTAAGTCCATTTTAGTGGAATTCAGATCACTTTCCAACTTCTGACAGAGTTCCATTTTATCCTAGTAAGAATCTCAAAATAGTAACCCAAGTGGCCTTTGTCTCAACGAATTCAGTAAGACTAAAACTGGCACTTACATGATAGGAAATGAATGAAATATTACTAAAATTCCATTTACTGAAGCATGAACATATACACAAAAGCATTTCTTCCCTTTCTTGTAAAGTTACAACCAAAATGTATCAAAACAGTTAACCACAATCAAATGATAGTATCTCCATTCTATCATTGGATGGCATCCGATCATGACAAAAAACTTACACCAAGTTGTCGCTGAACTTGTTTTAGTTCCTCTTCCCTCTGTCGAAGTTGATCTTTAGCAGTATCTTCACGGTCAGTTAGCTCCTCTAACTAAATACACCAAAAGAACGGAGTGACTGGCTAATTTAATCATCAGCAGGATTCTTAAACCTTCTGTTGACGTTAACTACCACTGAAGTTCAAGTTCTGATAGTTCCATCCAACTGTAACACTTAGTATCAAGAGATAGTTCACTCTAAAGTCTAAATCTAACATAAGCTTTTGGAGGATTCATAGGTTGTCAAGAACATAGTTAATCACCAGACAAATTAATGGTCAGTAAGCCAATTACATCTGTAACCCATAAAAATAAACATTCTGCAACCCTGAATACCTTGTCTGAAGTCTGCTCTATTGTACTCAAAGGTGACATATTTAACCTACATCTAAGAATTATCAACAATTATCAAATATAAACATTGTTAATATTACTATTTACAATACTGTGTCTGGTTTGATCTAGCACCTTATAACATGGCACCCAAGTCGTTGGCCAATCAATACCTTTCTCGTGTTCGCTTGTTCTTGTTGTTGTAGTTGTGTTCGTATCGTTCCCAGAGCCATGTCCAGGCCAGCAACTCGCTCTTCTAATATCAGCTTTTCCTCTTCTAGTGTACTCTTACTGACTTCTAGCGAATTGATCTGGTCTCGTAGTGCCTGTTCTACTTTCAGCTTCTCAGACACTGTCATCTGAAAGATAAGATTGTCATAACTAAACAAAGCCTAAACCATCATCACAGAAATAAACAGTAGTTTCCCAAGATCTACTAATTAATACTAGTCTGTGGTCTCTAGTATCACTATCATAAATATTCTAAAATAACATGATTACCACTTTTTGTGTGTGTTTGTGTGTCTTTCTGTCTGATTTTAATCATATGTGAAAAAATACTGTCATAAAAATACACAATATAAGCATCTAGGCAATCCACCAGCAGACTGATTACAGAACTGTCATGTTCCATACTAAGATAACCAATATCTCATCAGTCCCGAAGTCAGAATGTAATCAAACACAAATATGTCTAGCTTCAAAATCAAGCAGGCTAGACTTTAACATACTGAAAACTATATACATACAGTTTGTGTTGCCAGAGTTGCATTGACTTCTGTTAACTGCTGCTGTGATCCAGCTAAGACAGCTTTAGAATCTTCCAGCTGCTGTAGCAGAACCTTATTTTCTCCCATCACTTGGTCCTGTAATGTCTCCAGACTGTTAATCTTGCAAAAACAATAATGCAGTCCCAAAATATATGAGAATAAAGATCGCCCAATTATTTTGCATTAGATTTTAAGTATATCCACAATTTGTTTTATAACTTCTACTTTTACAAACACAAAACATCGCATATTTTATTGTCTTATATTGCAGTTAGCCACCTTATCTTTCAGTTGTTTCTGTACACTTTCTGCCTCCGAGCGACTTTCCTGATGTTCCTGCTTCAGTTTTTCGACTTCCACTTCAAGCCGACTCTGAGTCTGTATAAATAAAAAATACCAACTAAGAAATGCATAATTTTCTTAAATGAAGATCATGACTTTATGTAAAGTTTCCAATCCTAGCTGCTATATGAGAATCTCCTTTTTAAGTCTTATCCAGCCATTAAAATGAGTTTGGGTTAAATATATTCATGATAGTGGTAAACATGTATTACAAAAAAATTATTATCTGACATTGTTCTTATTTGCTACACAATGTAACTGTATGTGAGTATTTTCTATGTATTGTATCCAACTTTATTATGTTTTTGTGCATCTTAGAAAAATGTGTGTGTGTGTGTGTGCTGAGTTCAATCATTTAGCCAAGGTGACTGATTAGGGAAATGAATTCCAACAAACACAAGTTTGAGCCAGATTTGAACTCACAGCCTGAAAGTTTGCAGCACAGTGCTCTAACCACTATACCATTGAAACACCATGTGTGTGTGTGTGTGTGTGTGTGTGTGTGTGTGTGTGTGTGTGTGTGTGTGTGTGTGTGTCTGTCCTATAACCCATTATGATAAGTAATCCCCAATAAGTTGACTTTTTTCAAGATCCATTTATAACTTACCTTTTGTAGTTCTCCTGTAGTATCTGTTAATGTATCCTGAGCCAACTTTAACTGCTTCTCAACTTCCTTTCTAATATTCTCCATATCATCGAGTTGGTTACCCTGCAAAATGTCAACATAACTCGGTATCTCACAGAAGAACCTCACAGCAGATGATTCGTTAGCAAACACTGTACTATTGGGCAAGTACAATAGCAATTTACTACAAACATTAATATATTACCTTATCGTTAAGCTTATTCTGTAGTGCTAAATTCTGTTGACAAAGGATATCATGCTGGTCTCGTTCTTCCTTCAGGCTTCTTTCCAGATTTTCCACCTGGTCTTTGAGCATCAGCAACTAAAACCAGTACATCACTAATGTTAACACGTAATTTGTTACGAAACACTCAATAGGAATAGGAATCTTAAAGAAACGTGCAGAAAACATCCAACAACAGTATGCTTTACCTCATACCATTTACCTGGATATAAAATAACAAACAGGTATAGCAATAAATTAACCAATCTAAACTATATACAGAAAAAACATACTACATTCTAAGTTGAATTATATAATTAACAGATATTACCAAATGTTCTACAGAACTGGAAACCACTATTATTTAAAACTCAGAAGTAAAAATTATATATTTTGAAACAAAATGTTTTGAATTGATGAATTTGGCTCTGGATTTGATAAAACATATTTAAAAATTATGATTTGATTCTCATTTAGTCAAGCATGTTGCGTTACACAGATTGAAACTATTTATAAACAAAATTGGTACCAAGTTAAAATCACGACCACCACGATACTCATACCGACCTTGTTTAACAATAAATAGCAGATATAACTAAAACTACCTGAGCTGTAGCTAAATCTAACTCCTTCTTTACATGTTCCAACTCCGCAGTAGTTTCTCTTAGGCTCTTCTCAGCAACAGATAACCTCTGCTCAAGATCTGACTTCATCGACAACTTTTCTGTTTCCAGCTTTGAATACTCATCATGCTGAAAAACAACAAAACTGTTAGCCTACAGTACACCCCCCCCCCCAATGTAATGTAAACATGATGTACAGTCTGCATAGAATGAAACAAATCACACAAATAGTAGTTACTGATTACCATTTTCTTAAGTTCCACTTCTAGAAATGAACACTTCTCCTGTTGTGCACTGTATTTGGTCTGCATATTATCGTAGCTTGCCTCCTGCTTTTTTAATTTATCTTGCAGCTCATTCAGTTCAGTTTTATTCTGCCAAAGCTGCTGGTGAAGGAGCTCCTCCGCTGCATGTGCTTCTTGGACTTTGGTCACCAATGCCATCTGGCTGTCAGTCAAACGCTTCTGTAGCATCTCCTAAAACACACCAAGGATAATAACAATAATAATGTATAATTAATAAAGCACCCTTACTAGCAGGAGCCATCCAAAGGCACTGTACAAATAATATCTAATATAATAATACCCCAAATAATATGGATCAAGTCAGCTACATATGTCAGGGTTCATGGGATTTATTTTTATAATGCTAATTAATTTTATTATTTATGTTACAGAGAATTAAAGTATCCTTAATAACAATGTAGATTTAACAAAGTTCCCTTATTAGCAGAAATAATTTTGGGGCATTTAAATTATGATTATTAAATTAAAATTTAAGTGATATATGTAGGGCCTGAAAAATTAGTTCCCGGGGCAAGTATATGTGTGTTCACATGCTTGATAAGCAAGCCAATTTAAAAATCGTTTTTTCCTGTTGTGTACTTATACTTATAATCCACAATGCAGAGCTGGCTACGAGTGCCAGCTATACCTTAAAAAAAATGGGTTTCTATATGTGTGGCATGTGAATCCGAATGTGTATGCAACATTGCAATATCCATATGTTTCGGACACACCTCTCACCTTCTCACCTATTTTTCTTGAGAAAGCCTGCCTGGACACTGGAATCGGATGGTTGAATCCAGAATTTCATGACCCGGGTTGTAAATATATGGATTCAACCAACAGATTCACATTCACACCAATTGCTACATGGAGCAATCCATTTTGTTGCAGTCGCATATGCAGTCACACATATGGAATCAGGCTCGTACGTTTACATGTTTTCCATTTTTACATACTGCGTATATGGAATTAAGACAACACACTGCCTATTTAAATGGTATCCCCAATTAAAAGCTGTATTCATTGCAGTTTACTGGCTAGGTGTTCTTGGTAATTTGACATTGTATTTATATAATGAGAGTGAAAATTGCTACAATTCAAGTGAGCTTCGGTGGCCTAGCGGTTGAGCACCTGGCACTTGGTGCCAACTACCACAGGTTTGAACCCCGTAAGAGGTCAAAACTTTTTCACAGATTAATTTCTCGGCTCACAACATTGTGGGTGGCTGACCACATTAAATGGCGCTGCCGTCTCCACTGAATTATTTTAAATAAAGGGGGACGTTAAAAAACCTCTGAGGATGTAAAACACTCTGGCAGTGACCACCCTCAGGGTATTTCGGCTCCATCTTTCTGTACTGCTCCCCTATGAGTGGTGGAAGAGGAGGTTTCTCAACCACTCCAAAATAGAGGCTGTGCTGAATAAGCGACAGCCTGGGGATTCTCCCTGAACAACAAAACAAACAAACAACAATTTACTAGAAGTTAACTCAGCAAAGCAGCAATGTGCTTCACTGAATAAGTATTTCTTATCAAACACTTCTTTATTTGTCGATTATTATTGCAAATACTTGTTTATATGTAGGTAGGTGAAATATAGCAGATTAAAAAAATATGAAAATTTGTTGGACAATTGAAAACATTTGTTGGGCAAGTGCATTTCCAATCTACTTGCCCAGGGGGTAACCGAATTGAAAAATAATTGGATATACGGCTAAATATCAGTAAAACAATATTTTCATTGATTCAATAGAAAACAAACTAATTGATTCATTGCCAAGATCCTGTGATACACAAAGCAGAGTTGCTAAGAACAACTTACTTTTTCATTTTTTAGCTGATTGATAGCCGTCCCCACACCTTCACCAGCTTCTATCTATAAAATAGATATGTATAAGAATATGTGCCACACAAACACACTGAAAGTTTCTAACATCAAAAGAGCCAATATTGGTAAATTACTGCAGGTTTACTTTGGCAATAAGAACAGTCCTCTCTGTTTCCAGTTTCTGAAGCTGATTCTGTACTTCAGTAATATCTGCTTCTGTTTTCTTGAGTTTCTGATCTCTGCACAGAAAAGTGAACAAAGTTTATCTGATTAAGATTAAATATGGTCAATGAGTATGCGAATACCACGATGTTGGTCTGATCTGCAGCAAATGTCTGAATGACTGAGAGGCTTATCATTAAAAAAAAGGAAATGATTACATTAAAATTTGGAAGTCTTAAGTGCCTCATGCTACCAATTATATCTTTGGAGAGCCTTTATTGGATCTTTTCAAAATACTGTTTAAATGGTTAAAATACAAACAAGGAAAGTAATACATTGGATCAGCTAATATATATATATATATATATATATATATATAGGGTTTAACCACCCACGAAGAGCTGCTAACCACACCCACCGCCAACCTTTGACAAGGACGTGATTTCCTGCCAATGATAATTCCCCTGTATCCACCCCTGTTATTCAGCCACCGCCAATGCTTAAGGAGTACGAATACGATACCTTGTCATATAAATACACCCGTTATTACCGCCACACAGTAACAGTTAACGGTTTCTGGTAATCAGTGAAAATCATGTCACAGTATATCAATTAGATGCACCAATGCTTTTAAGTCAGTTGGCGATAGATTAAATAAACTGATAGTTGGGGTTAACAAAGGATCCAAAGCCATGTGTATTTAACGTCCTGATCAATAGATGTATCAAATAGAAGCCACAAGTGATATGTAGCCACCATTAACTTTCATCGCTGACAAAACATTACTATAGTACATAATGCCACCAATATGGCCTGTTCATCATATTATTTCTGATCATGGCTACTGTATCGAGAGAAAAAAGACGTAAACGCACAGCATTTGACATTAGACAGAAGCAGCAGATTATCGCATACTATTATTATGTGGTTAAATAAATAAATAGTTATTACTTACTAAATATGGTCTTTCATTATCCCTATAATACACTACATGTATACTGTACACAATTATGTGCTGTACCTATTCATCCACCCCAAGGCTCTGCACCAAATATGCCTCTCCCATTCTAATGCCACTCCACCACAACGCCAACTTTCAGCCAGGTCTCCATGTTGGCATAAAAGTGAGGTTAGACTGTATATATATATGTATATATATATACTATTAATCTAAATTGGGATAACCATATTTCTAATCAAAACTTACTTCAATTTTCCTTTCCTAATTTCTTCCTGTAACTGAGCATCCTTTTCTCTAGCAGTCACTTTTAGTTCTTCAAAATTAGCCATCTACAAAAATAAACACATATTGCTTAAAAATTCATGCAACACTTCAAACTCAGTAGACGTAGACAGTGATAGATACACTGCCAGAAACTATTTATTGAATAGGAAATCAATGCATTGAAACAATCCATCTCAGTTTTCATGATGTTATAATCTTTATTGATAGTTACCATTGCTTGATGGGCCTCTTGCAGTTGATTGAGTTCTTCAGTAACATCCTCAACTACAGATTCTTTCTGTTGGAGATTATCTGTAAGCTGTTTATAACCAAGTAAATATCCCTATCAACATACAGACTCTTAACATATAAACGTCAAATCAATATATTGACACACAGACTCTGGTGTAGTAAAAAGTAATGGATTATAGCCTGAAATCAACGTATCTATACAGACGGATACACAATCTGGGTCGGCTTCAACATGGTGACTGAGGTTCATAGGTCATTGGTTCCCTCTGAGCAATTTCTTTACATATTTTCTCCATGTTCAGGTATACATCTTCATCGCACCAGATAACTACTTACGGCAAACCAATGAATAGATGAAACATCAGTAAGATCAGATCTGATCAGGATCGACTGTAATTTAGCACGTCACCACACCAACTGAGCCATTAGCATAGCCTTATTTTAATACGAGATAAAACTGTATACAAACCTTCTCAATGTTAGCTGTCAGTGAGCTCACTTTCTCCCTGTACATGGCATCAGTCAGCTTAGAAGAATGTTTTATTTCTTTATGTTCCCTTTCTAATAGTTCAAGAGATTTCTGGGCGTCTTCTAACTCAGTGGTTTTCTAAAATAAATGGCATCATTTCTATATCGGCGTGTGCGTGTGCATGTTATGCGTGTGCACATGTGGATAGGGATTAAACAGTCGAAGAGTATGCGGGTAGGGTTTAAATATTTAATATGATCATTATGGCATTTAGCCAAAATATTAAATACTACTAGACAACATTAGAAATGATTATAATCCTGAAAATTGTGTTCCAGCAAGTTATGATTTCAGAGGTGCCAGTTAATCCACAACATTTCCACATTACCTTGTTTAAATCACTTTCAATTGCCGAAAGCTTAGCACTCAGTACATCAATTTCTTTATATTTTGCTTCTAAGTCATTCTCAGTGCTGTTAAGTGTATTGGTCAACTCCCCAATGACTGTCTCATTATGCTGGATATTCTCTTCTAATTTGGTCACCTGCTTTAAAAGGGTTTCTGTATGTCCCTTCTCGCTGCTAACATCTCTAGATCTGTTCTCAATTTCTTTGGTTTGCTCATTGATTGTTTGCCGAGTTTTTTCCAGCATCTTTTCTTTTTCCTCAATTTCGAGTCGATGCCTATTAAGAATTTCCCTCAACTGCTGCATTTCACTAGTGCATATTGTCACCTTCTCTTCACTTTCTTTTGTGCTGGTTCTTGCCCGCTCCAGCTGCACCTGTGTATCCGCAATCTGCGTCTCCTTGTCTTGTAACTGCTTCGCCATCTGGGTCAAGTGTTTGTCTTTGACCTCCGTCTGGTTCAACATCTCAGTTATTTGTGCATCTTTCTCACCAACTTGTTTACTAAGTTGCATGATATTAGACTCTTTCTGCTTCAGCCTTTGAGAAAGCTGGACTGTTGACTTTTCAGTATTCTGCAGCTGTACGGTGAGTTCAGATATGCATGCCTCTTTTTCATGCAACATTTTATTTGTGGTGTCCACCGACTTCTTGCTTTCCTCCGTTTGCTGAATTGTTTCTTTGATCTTCTGTTGTAAGCCATTCATCTGTTGTGTAATGTGCATTAGTCTCGCATCCTTCTCCTTCAACAGTTCATCTTTAGCTGTAATAACCTGCTGTAGTTTTTCTGTACTTGAAGATGTCTGAGTCAAAGATGACTCTAGCCTAAACAGATATGACAAATAAGCACTCTTTCATAATAATTGACCAAAAAAACTGGGGTTCAAGTAAGACAAATCATTCTTAGTTAAATTCAAGAAAGAAATCCCATAAACAATAGTAAAAATTCTACTTTGTATTTATTCTACAAATCTCTTCTATTGAACAGAAATGTGAAATGTCCCCTTTTATGGCACATTTTTTTATATATAGCAGGCTAAATGGACTGACTCTCAGACAGAAATAATACATAATTTGTAACTCATAAACGTTGGATCTAGACAGGTAACAAACAAAACAGTATTAAAAATTAATTCGTAGTTTTCAGGTAATCTCTGTATACCACAAAAAAACTGTGATGAGGATCAAATGACATAAAAACAGACTTACATCTGGACTTTTTCTATTTTAGGAGCTTGTTCTAGCTGCCGTGTCAGATCATGGTTCGTGTCTTGCAATCTTAAGTGATAAAATCAATCAATCAGTTAAAAACATTTCCTCTATATAGTACTGGATCATAACAATTAAGGAAAAACCAGGTTCAAATCTGCCCACTGTTTGTTAGTTTATACATGCATACTTCGTATATGGATTGTTGACAGAGTATTGTGTTCCTATCAATGACCACTACAAACAACATATCAGTAGAGCATAAAATGGAAATATATGACGTTCACATCCTTAATATAAATGTGTAATAGGCTGCCTATGTGCAAACTTTAAACATAAATCAGTAAGTGAGTGTTTTTAAGCTTAGCAATGGACACATGATGTGAGGTATATGGTCAAGAAGTATTTCTCTAAGATAATCCTGATTGGATTTAAATCCAGACTTTAAGCATGAAAAAGTCTTCAATAAACACACTAACAACAAGGCACACACTGAAGAGCCAAGAAATACAGTTTTGATTTTTGCTAAACTTTACTTCATAATATTGACATCTCATACTAGCTTTTTATTACAGAGAGCACTTCCACAAAGGTTACTAGATTAGAAAATCTGATAAACACATTATGGCATATAAATATGATATAAAACATACTGTTTTATTTTCTCCTGTAATAACTGATTGTCTTCAGCCAGTTTGGCCATCTCCCTCTCAGTGTCTAACGTTATTTTATCCATCAATGTCTGAGCATGAATCAATTCTTTCTTCAGAACAAGGACATCATCAGCACCCGGCCTAGTTCAAGTAATACAAATTAGAATTAAAGGACCAAATTATTAGACGATATCAAACAAATTTAAAGGACCAGTTCAGACTAATACAAATATGTTCACACAAATTATAAATGATTATAATAAAAATATGAAGATGAAAAATTCAGTTCAAAGTGCTGGATGACTCTAAAACCTGTCTGTGGGCAATCTAATTTTGAAGCCAGATAGAGATTGAATGCTCCTGAAGCCTGACCCCACCAAGTATATGTTGTTTGTATGATGCAATCATAACAATGTAAACAAGTATCAAACAAGCATATAATTTCAGAACAAAATCATATTTTATTTATAAGTATCATAATACAGTTGATATATGTCAGCGAAATAACTAAATAAAACTACATAATGAAATTCCATAAGAAGATTGTTGTTGTACCCTTGTAACACGAAACATCTGCCCAGCTGTCGGATTTATGTAAACGAACCAATGAAGGCGTCAGTTAGTAGTAGTTACTCGGTAGAGCCTGTGGGAAGGTGAGGTCATAAGGGTGGTGGAACTAATGCATTTGTGACATGATTCAAGCATGTGACCTTTTTCCCTCCAACAAATCTGGGATTAGAGGAAGCTGCACTGGTGATCTTCTAGTAATCTAGATTATTTCCTTATGTTTAATAGATTACTTTTATAAGCATTATAATATTTAAGTCATAACATTTGAGAGGGAACTGTCCTGTTTAATAATATTAAGTTAAGCCTGCTTTAATAATCACAGGATATATATATATACACACACATAGTTATACCCCACCTTATGTTATTAATTGGTTCCAGAAGCTGTTATGTAACCCAGTTTTTTTTACATAAATCAGACGTAATCCTTAAAAATGCATTTTGATGTAAATAGATGTTTTTAATGTGTTTTATTCTATTTTAAGTAGTTTTTTTATCTTTTACTGTAATTTTATTTATTTTAAATTCTTTTATTATGATGTAGGTAATATACAGGAGTGACATAATGTTGGGCGTAATGACATTTGCTGAACTGAAATTTACTCTAGAAAAGTGGCATAAAGGCAAATTTTACATATGCTGAAATGACATAAAGCAGGATATTACTGTATATATATATATACATATATATATAATGTTTTAACAAAATCCCCTTTCACCTTTGTCCAAGCTGTGACTCTAAACTGTTCACATATCTTGACTTTTCATTTAGTTGTTGCTGAAATAAAGATCATATATTACTTTTCTCAGACTGCTCCATTATTATGACATGAACAGAACTACATATTTTTGAAGTTTCATGATGTACTGATTTACTTTATATATTTGGAGCAATCAATAGTATTTCAGTTCACAAAGAATGTTTTTTTATCTTAGACAAGTATTCTCGCCAATAACACTGCTAACAAAATACAATTTAACACACTACAGTGTGTGTGTGTGTTTGGGAGAGAACGTTCTTCAATTTTACATTTTAACACAATCTAACCAAAACACATGAACAGTAAAAAGTATCTACGAAATGACATGCATTACAAACAACAACTTTATTACCTTCAGTGTTACAATATGATCTTCTAATGCCACCTTTTGACCTTCACATTCATCAGCCCTTGCTTTAGCAACAACTATCTCTCCTGCCTATATAATTGAACTTTCACAAATTAATAATACATATATGGTCAAGAGTAATATAACAATAACATCATGTTACATAATAACAATAGGTATTTCAAACTATGGTTGAACAGACCTGTGATGCTGCCTTTTGTTCCAGCTGTGACTTTTCTTGGACAATAGCTGTATTTGACTCCTTCAAGTCTGACAACTGATCTCTTAGAAGGATAACCTCTGATGCCACTACAGAACATCATAAACAAACAGGTACTTGTATGGACACATACAAACATAGTGACAGATATGCCCCGTATTTACGCTTGAATTAATATACAACTGATTTTGTATTCTAAACCATATTTTCAGAAACACAAACAAAACAGTGAATACATTCCAATGTCAACAGCTATATAATATGTAATTGTTACAATTTCATAATGCTATCATTAATCCCATAGTAAATGGATGAAGGAAAATATCTGTAAATCACAGAACTATAAGGCAATGTTTAATATACTTACACAACGTACGACTTTCTTCAGAAGCTCTCAACTGCTGCATTATCATCTCCAGTTCTTCAACATCCTGTGGTGACAAAAAAGTCAAAAGAATAGAAAGTAACCTTTTGCTTATATTTACATATCTGTAAATATATCAAATGAATTTAACACTAATAAAATGGCACACCTTAGAGTCCAGCTTTGACTTGGGAGAATGCAGATGAGCATTTTCAACCGGTGGCCTAGATAGACATAGAATAAAAAAGTAACATAAAACTTGACATATTATTTACACATGGGCAACAATTTTCATTTAACCTAGATGGGTTGAATTATTTTAAACAAAAGCGATTATTTTGGTACAGTGCAAGAAATTGAATATATATATATATATATATATATATATATATATATATATATATAGAGTTGAGTGTCCTTAATAAGTATAGAATAATTATATACTTCCTTTCAACTAAATGACAATTTATACATGATTAGCTATTAACATAATGGATATTGCTCTAATTAGTATGTTTGATGGTAGATCATTCAGAAATAATAATGATCTTTATATTTGTTTAAAGCTACTTGCCAATAGCAAAACATATAAACAGTGAAGCTTCAATGCAATTTCTGTTGATCAGGCATGATAATGAAAACAGGGAAAATCCCCACTTATTTATAGATAATTCAACGGTTGAGCCACACACTAATTAACTTTTTCAGAGAAGCAATATAGACTAGACACTGTCTCATATTTACAATGCTTTGAATGGAAAAGCTTTAATAAACATGTTAGGGGGATATACTTATTAAGTTAATTAGATATCTCATAATTTAGTAACTACATTGTGATAGGTGACCTTTTAGTAGTTATACCCCATACAATCATTAAAACTTATTGGAAGACCTGGAAGAAACTGCAAACCCGGACCTTAAATATTAATGTTAAACTGGAGAAAATGGTTGATATCCCAAATCAGAGTTTAAATTCTTACTGTATCCATTCCAACATACTGCTAACTGTTTAAGGCCTTGCATCTTGTCATAGATTACTGCATAAAGCAAATAAAACAATCAACTTGTGAGGTCTTTGAATGTGAACAACCTTACCGGACATTGTTTGTGACATTCTGATCACTAAGTCCATGGACATGAACCTGTTCATAATGTCGTTGAAGATCCTGAGAACTATCAAGTGCAGCCTTACAGAGTGGACAGATGAAGCCCTAGAAATATTAATAAATAAAATAAAACATACACGAGCAGGGATTGAGTAACTTCTTCATTTTGAAGGAAGCCACACATTTAACACAACAAAATAGATATGAAATATAACAAATCAAACCCAACAATAATCACCTGTGTTGATTCAGTTAAAGCAAGCTGCAACTGTTGATGTACTGCTGTGCTGCATAGTTCGTCTAAGTGCTAAAAAGTGATCTCTAACCTACCAAGTTTGTTTATAGACCCAAACCTTTGAGTAACATTCCATTTCCTGTTTGCATCATAGTAAAAGGTGGTTTGAGTTTCTTTCTTGAACAGGCAAAGCATTCTTAATTGCTATAATAAGTTTTAATGATAGGAACAGGGTTGTTTGATTTAAATAACTCTAAAAAATCAATGGCTTAAATGCTTTGAAAATCTGGATTTTAGTAATGATTTTTAAAACTGTGGCTGTGATTTAATACATAATACCAAATTGTGACTGATATATATTTTATAACTGCACAACACAAACATGTGTGGCATGACTATAGCGAGGTAAGGTCTATATAATGTCTGTATAATTTCTGTAACACTAACAATATGGCCACTTTTCTTTTTTAAAAGTAATTAATAAACATAGCTATTGTTCCAAGTAATTAAGAATTAACTTGAGCCAGCTCCAAGAAATTATGAGACACAATGCTTGATTTGAACATCTGTTTAAATATCAAAACCACAACATTTGGCAAATATATGATGAAAATCCTGTTTACATAATTATTTTGTTGTTGTTTGTTTTTTCGGGGAGAATCCCCAGGCTGTCGCTTAATCAGCACAGCCTCAATGTTGGAGTGGTTGAGAAATATCCTCCCCCACCACTCACAGGGTGATCACTGCAACTCAGTGCAAGTGTTTTATGTCCTCAGGGGGTATTTAACGTCCCCCCATATTTTTAATAATTCAGTGGAGATGACAGCACTATTTAAGTTTTAACATGGTCTTCAAACCACGATGTTGTGAGCTGAGAAATAAATATCTGGAAAAGTTTCGACCTCTCGCTGGGATCAAACCTGTGACCCTCGGCCCCGAGTGCTTAACTGCTAGGCCGCCGGATTTCACTAAAATTATTTTGCATTCAAACGTTCCACCTTTATATTATTAATGAAACAATTATTATAACATCTAGTCTGTAGTGAATGGACTATTTTATATTTAATTACTTACTGATGCTTGCTGTGGTGGAAACACTTGGTCCGGTGGTTCAGGATTGTCACCATGTTCCTTATCAAAGTGATTCTGTAATACATCTGGATCAGGAAACGCCTTCATACACATTGGACATAAAAATCCCTGAAATCAATTAAAAATTAACTCACTAATGTCATTCCACAAATGAGGCATACTAAAATATTCTTTTCCATAGTAAATTATTTTTAATGTGAAATTATTTAGGCTTTGGATATAACTTGGCCCAAGCCAAACTTGTCTCATATCAGGTTAATATGAACTTTATAATAGGTATTCACAGAAAGAAAAAAGGAAGACCATGTTGAATTAAACTATGATACAATTAAAAAGTAGCAGTTAAACTATTTAATCAACCCATAAGTGTTGAAAATGAAGGTAATTTAAGGAACATATTAAATGTTGGGTGTCCTTCAGCGGGTTACATGTAAGCATGGTTGGGGTTTTTTACTGTAAAAACCTATTTTTATATTACATGATAAAAAACCTGTTATTAACTGTAAAAAACTTGAACAAACATTGTGTAACTAAGTAAATAGATTCACATAATCATGACTTCACTCACATGCATATTACAAAGATACACATATAGAAAGAACAAAATGCTTAACTTAAATACCTTAAATATTGGCACATAAATGAAATATAGATTGTGACATAACAGATATTAACTACTCAGCGGAAAAAAATTAGACATAACATCAACATAGTTAATATTCTAATTCAACCATTTTCTAAGTAATCTGTAGCAGAATACCAGCTTCAAGGCTGTGCTATTGCCAAGAAGGTTATGAACTTTGGGATGAATATGAAGCTGGGCATGAGAGCAGCTTGACAGGTAATGCAACAAAGTCACTTGGCAATCCATAGGATTTGAGGGCCTTCCACCAACATGTGGAAGGAAATGGTGCACCTCTATATGTGGGATGAAGCATGTACTGGTATGCCACTAAATGGTTATGAAGGACACCCTGCTTGAAGTGTTTTTCTACAAGCTTGGTATGTGGTTGGAGAACTGGATCAGAAAATAAGTTGATCCACTCATGACAAGCATTGGCTATACCACATTTATCGCTTTGACAATTGTCCAGTGCTTTTGTAACTGGGCATAATTGTGCTGCCATATCACGGACGTTCCTGAACAAATGGAAATCCTGGATTTTAGTGAAAACTGACACATCAATGTTGACCTTGTGATCTCAAACAATTTTCATGTAGTGGCTCCGATTCCTCAGATTAGCAGACCAGGGGATTAGCAATTGGGCTCATAAATAATGGTCATACATCCAGTGAGTGTCACCTAGAATTGGTGATTAGGGTATCATGGGACAATTGCATCCAGTTGTGATTTGGTGCTTGGTGATTATTAATTACCAAATTAGGTTTTGTGAGGCTTTCTGTATCAATTAAATACACACACTTATTTAACTGATCAATGCATTATACAATATGTAGTAATACTAACAGTATGTTGCAATGAACAGGCATTATTAACACTTGATATTATTGTGATTTTCACATAAAAATCGATTTTTTTCAAAAAGGGAGTTTTTACAATTCATCAACAACATGATGTTAAATAACAGTGATAATAACGTCTGTGTAAAAACCTTCCAACCGTAGATGAAAATATTATACGTTCAGAAACAGAACATATGTTGAATATACAGAAACCAAGTTGTCATCAACATATCAGCTGAAGTTCTGTGCTAGCTGTATGTGTCAAATGATCCTAGATATTAAAACAAAATGTTTTAAATCAACAAAGTCCTTCTTGTTCCTTTGTTTTTTTTTAAATAAAAAGGCATTATTTATTCATTAGAATTAAGTTCATTTGTATAGCCTCAGTCTGAACATCAGGGTGGATCACCAGATTAGGCAGGCGGATTGGATAATTTCCCAGGCTTGACACTATCACTCTATAGAGTGAATTCTATCACTGGGTTTCTAATTCTAGAAACAGCCTCACCTGGGCTGGGGGTGGGCCCAGTTCCATCAACAAAACTAACATATCAAGGTAGTTTCAAGGTTTTTATTCGACTGTTTACCTGTTAAAAGGTGGAAGTTAGGAGTGATATCATATCATGTTAATTATGATGTATATACTTATAGCTGTGTACCTGCGCTTCGGAATCTGGGCCACTTGTTTTAGTTCTGTTATCTCCACCATTATTGCAGGTCGGCGAACCCTGCAAGTACAAATATCAAAATACATCAATGAAATGTTAATTACACAAATAAATAATCTCGCACAGATTGCATTAAAAGTAAGCGTACTACAACCTTATCCTTATCGGGTCTCTTCAAAAAATTTCTAAGCATTCTGGTTCAGTCCAAAGTATATCCAATAAGACTAGATCTCTAGCTCTGTCAACTTTTTCGGGCAAGGAATAATTCGGCCAGCATATTTACAATACACAAACGAACTGCAGAAACATTTATTTCGTAACCTCGTTATATAAAGCGGTAAGTTTGCAGCCTTTGCGCGTTCCATCTATTTTCCCTTAAAACACATTGGCTGCAGTATATATATATATATATATGTGTGTGTGTGTGTGTGTGTGTGTGTGGGGGGGGGGGGTTCATGCGTGCTTGCTTGCTAATTTTAGACATTTAAGTTTTGTATTTTATCTTTACCCAGATTGTTGATGCTGTCTCATTCACTTCACATTTAAAATCAACTATCAAGGAGTCGACCCCCCAAAGATGTCATGATTTAATATATAAATGTGTATTCAAACGCAGCATGATTTCACACAAAAAATGTATTTGAAATAATGAAAAATAGTATGTTTTACACTTATTCATGAAAATTTTGGTACACGCACACACACAAACATATATATATATATATATATACAACTGAGCAAACAAACAAAGAAACTTACACACACACACACACACACAACACAAACGGAACATTAAAATTCACGACAACCATCACCCATTATTCAATCTATAAAACATACCTAACACTTGATCAATTTGGTCTATAATGAGACAGCATGCAGTCGATCACTTCTCAACCGACTGAATCAATTAATCTTTTTGTACATATTACACGATTCGATCGGTGTTCATATATAATTTCTACGACTAATTTCAACCAATGACGATACTAAGCCTAAAAGCTACAATAATAACAACCAAATGCGGAGAGGGGGGGGGGGTTAACGGCCGACAGAAATCCAATATGTAATACCTGTGGCCATCAGACGGACGACAAGATGTTGTTGTTGTTGTTGTTCGGGGAGAATCCCCAGGCTGTCGCTTATTCGGCACGCCTCTATGTTGGAGTGGTTGAGAAACCACCTCCTCCACCACTCACAGGGGAGCAGTACGGAAAGATGGAGCCGAAATACCCTGAGGGTGGTCACTGCCAGAGTGTTTTACGTCCTCAGGTTTTTTACTCGGGTTGGACGGGTTTAACTTTTTCTTCGGGTCACGGGTTGGGGTTAAGTCTTGTGGGTTGGGTTCGGGTTGTTGTCTTGTGGGTTGGGTTCGGGTTGTTGTCTTGTGGGTTGGGTTGTGTATGGGTTGCTTGAAAAAATATGGGCTTTATTTATTTAAAATTCAAAATATATGCTCAGCCGCCTCCGTTATTTAGCCACCGCAAATGCATACGCAATACGAATACCAAACATTGCCATATAAATACACCCCGCTATTACCACGACACGCTGACAGTGAAATATGTGAATTGATTGACAAGCTGTGAAGGTCATTAGGTGGCGATCGTGACGGTGATGATAGTACGATCAGTGATTTATTAAATCAAGTGATAGTTGGGGTTAACAAAAGGATCAAAATCCACCTGTAACGAACCACCTCCCAATGCTGACCTGCGAATATGCCCCACTCTAAGCCACACCACCACAAAACCAACTTTCAGCCAGTCTGGGACTCTTTACAGAGATGCTGTGTTATTACGGCTGTTAATTATAAGTAGTTTGACTGCTTATATATATATATATATATATATATATATATATATATATATATACCTGTACTCATAATCATTGTGTTCAAGTGCTATCAAGCAACACATATTTTATTATATAAGATATGAGAAAAACTAAGTCAGTCAAGAAAAGAATCCTTGATTTCATCAATAAATCATGGACCCAAGGTCGCCCAGTTAAATGGAAAACTGCAGTAGTCATTCCAATCCCCAAACCAGGTGAAAGGGGCCACATACCTATTTCACTCCTCCCCACTCTATCTGTCGAGCCGTGATAGCGCAGTTAGTTAGAGCGTAGGACTCGTAGCCGAAGGGTCGCGGGTTCCAATCTCTCCGGGAGCTGCAATGTTGTCATGTGGCGACTGGTTCACTCATCCAAAGAAATGAGTACCTGACAGGACGCGATGGCTATGTGTTTGAGTAACGCTTTGCGCCTATAATGGCAGCATGGTTGTATGCTCCCTTAGGAGTTGAGATGTGTGCTGGGTGGAAACAGGTCTGAGTCAGAGATAATAATACCGTACAGCGCCTCAGAACATGGTTACCTGGTTCTGGCGCTATATAAACATGCATTATTATATATATTACAAAGATCACGGAGCGCCTAATATTGTCCCGTCTGCTCTGGAACCTTCCCAAGTCGAATAACTTGTTTGGTTTCACCAAGGGAAGATCCACAGTTGATGCTATTCTCCATCTAGTGAATCTCATCACTTCCAGGAGGAAATATAACAAAGATAATAAAAAAGAGCACCTTTAACAGTTTACACCGCCTTCTTAGATCTAGACAAGGCCTTTGAAAGAGCCGACCACCTCTCCATTTTAAATCCCCTTTCCTCTCTAGGTATCAAAGGTCGACTCATAGCCTGGATTGAAGACTTTCTCAGCAACAGAAACATAAAAGTTTCCTTCCAAGGTTGCTACTCTGATCCACATACTGTTAACACGGGTACTCCCCAAGGATCTGCCCTCTTCCCTACATTATTCAATGCACTAATTACTCTCCTTATCTCCATCTCCCTACCACCATGCGTTGACATCCTTGCTTATGCAGATGATCTGGTAATCGTCTTGCATGCTGCCAAAAAACTTCAAATAGCCCTTAACACATTGGCCACAACCGCCAATGACCTAGGTCTTTTCTTTTCATCAGCCAAGACCAAAGTCATGGTCTTCAACACCTCCCGTAAATCAGACATCTTCCATCTGGGTAAACAACCTATAGAAACTGTCAAATACTACAAATACCTAGGCGTAACCATTGACGCCCGCCTCTCATTTACTAAACATCTTCCAGACACTAAACACAAAATATACAGTAGAAACAGGACTCAACACCAAGATGCTTGTCACGCTGTACAAGGCATTAATACAATCAATTCTTTTATATGCAGCACCTGTCCTCCTCCTACCAGCTCCATCTGCAATAACAAAT